>JABBOT010000025.1:1762565-2362565 GCA_016165875.1 Acanthopleura granulata | reverse complement strand
ATTCAGAAAAATAGTGCAACAGAATCATGTAAAATACAATTAAATAAAATAAAATTTCGAAAAAGAAAATAACGTGGATGTAATGTGTGTTGTGAATACACACCATGTGTTTTGATTCTATGTGTATGTGTTATTGCTCTCACAGAAAAGAAAACTTTTTTTAAGTGGTCATTCAGAACAATCTAAGATGAATATTAAAAAAACTGTTTGACTGTTTTTCAGTTTAAATAGTAGTTTATCCACTTGGGGAAAGAATTGAAAAATTTTTGAAATTGGCCCAAAAATAGCATATTGAGAAAACAGCTCCTCTTTTTCAAACTTTCTCTTTATTTTTATTATAATTAAAGTTAGGTAAATTTTAAAAACTTTTTGTGATTAACAGTCGTTTAGCTTCCAGAATATATACACAGTGCAATATTTGATCAATATTTTGAGCTACAGAAGGCAGAATTTGAAATTCTGCTTACGGGGGGTTCTAGTATCTTTAATAGTACCCTTATACCTGACACTTTATTGACACTCTACATACCAGAGACCTTGTCAGTTTATTTGCCTTATTAACAGATATGAATAAATTCATCTCTATTCCTAAAATCCATATTGCAAACACGTAAACAACAAGAATACATTAAAAGTTCACAATCGTTGGTTGACTAACACGGGAATAATTCTGCTAACTCGGGGAAACTTAATTTCCCCCAGCTTAATGAGACAGTGGGCATTCTTTAATCCAAAGAACGGCAATTCGGATTGGATCCCTATTAACATGGATGTAATCCCCACCCCCACCCCACCGGTTTCTATTGTAACGTCACGCTGTCTTTAATATGACGTTATTATGATAAGCCAGGAAAGGAACATCTGACGTCAATAAAAATGATGCCACGGTCCAGCTGCCGGACGTTTGACGGGTCCCTTTTGTACGGTGATTGTAGATTGTCGAAAATATGATCGCGATCATAGGTCAAATTTGACTCATAAGTAAAGGTGGTCTGCTTAAATGAACAATCAATAACCTTTTCTTGCCTTCATTTCAAAACGAGCTCTAAATAATCATGATTCAACAGTAAACAGTGGGTGAAATATTTCTGGCAACACCTTCTGGTCGAAAATTACCAACTAGCAATCTGCACGTAGGTCAGGTAAGTATTTGTACTCAGAATTTTTGTGCAATTGTTTTTATACGAAAAATAATCCTTTGCCTGTTTGGCGAATACGGCATAGCTTCTTCAAAGCTGACACAACAATCAGAAACCTAGAATTTTTGTCTGGATTGTGGTAATACATTGTACCCCGTCAAGTTTACAGATGGCCGCAGTTCAACTGCATTCTTCGAAATGTTTCAATACCAGAAAGCTACGGATTTCTTTCGCTTTCATGTAACCTTTTGTGTAAGGGCTCTTTAGTTTAAGACAGATGCAAATATGCTGTCAGCCATGTCTTGGTTCTAGGTCTATTTCTATTTTTCAAATACAAACATAAATTATAATGTTCAACAATCCTTAATGCGCCCACGCATATTGACGGTAAACCTTCAAGTTGGATTCTTGACTGGCACAATTATTATCAGAAATTCCAAAGATGGGGAGGAGTGTCCAAAAAGAAATTCAAACAGGCTGTTTTGTGGTTTAGTTTGGGTAATTGGGTGAAAAATTTATAAAGCTCTTCAAGTATCATCTTCCATCATGTTACAAGATGATTAGAAAAAATTAGAAAAGACTAAGTCAGAGTATGATCCTAAAATACTCTATATATGTATTCTGGGATGTGTTTTGAGGGTGTAGATTGTTGCGATTGGAAAGGCACGAACAAAGATACAACCATCTACTGATTTACACTTTTTCTGACATATGCCACACAGTTCAGGAGGCCTATTTCCCCATTAACGTCATCTCTCTTTTTAGGTGGATGAAACAGGACCCCTGCTTACAGGACCGACGACGGAAGTGGCTGGTCGTTACATCAGCTGTAACCGTGTTGTCTGCCCAGTACCAAATGATACGATCCCTATCCTGGACGGTAGAGCTGTGGCCGGATGGTATGTGGCAGTCAGTGACGACGGCATCACGTTCGGAAACGAGGCGATATACCTGCCGTATGACAGTCGTTGTGTGACGTGCACAGGTCTCAATACCCTACCAGTGTGCACGTGGATGGTAAGTGACGTGGACAGATCTCAATTCCTTACTAGTGTGCACCTGGATGGTAAGTGACGTGGACAGATCTCAATTCCTTACTAGTGTGCAGCTGGACGGTAAGTGACGTGTACAGATCTCAATTCCCTACTAGTGACTAGTAGGTGAAATGTGCGAATGTCAGTACCTTAGCTCACGCTATAGAAGAGCTTGTGGAAAACTGGAGGCGATATAATATCACAGTTTATACATGTATATCATGTAGTTATGCTTGTTTGTATGCTTTTACGTCGTGCTCAACAATTTTTCACCGATATTACCACGAGGAGTCCCTAGAACCTACATATATTGTGTCTCCTTGTTGCAGGGCAGTGTCCATGCCACCGTGCTGCTGCCGTCACTAGAACCTCATGTCGAAGACACCAGACATGACACCCCACCCAGTCACTTTATACTGACACGGGGCTGGCCAGTTCTGTTTCCTTGCTCTAACCTCTCTGGGCTGAGCGCAATGCGATGCAGCCAGAACCATTTTCAAACTCTTTGATATTACCCGGCCAAGAGTAGGAGGTCCAACTGAAGCGGTTACGAGACTATGAAAGTTATTGTGATACGCTTTTGACTGTCCGTGATTGATTAATTTGTTTGATTGGTATTTTACGTAGTACTCAATACTATTTCACTTACACGGCCAGTGCTATGGTGGGAGGAAACCTACGACCCTACCACGTACCACCGAAAAGAAAATCAACATTAACTGGACTTGAACTCACAGCGACCGCAGTGGTGAGAGACTCCTGGGTCATTACGCCGTACTAGAGCGCGTAACACTTGCCCTTTGTTGAGGTGGAATTGGTTGCTGTTTTAACTTGACACTGCTTTGGCGCTCTCCGAGGAATGTACATGTAGAGCATAATAGGAGGGTATTAGGGAGAGGGTTACTTAGTCTTTGTGGCTATTGCACCTCATAATGTACCATTTGTTGTTTTGTTTTGACAGAACAACTATTGCTACATTGAAGGCGTATGTTATCACCAAGGAACAACCAATCCTTTGATCACCTGTGAGACGTGTGAACCTTCTCAGTCGTCAACAACATGGACTCTAGAAGGTAGGTATTTACTCCCCATATACGGAGTCTGCACGTTTGACGCCACCAAGCAGTACACATGCACGTAAACACGTATACCAGGCCAACAGTCCAGGATGTGTTCCGCGTGGGAAGCTGCGTGGGCAACTTACGTGAATCACATGGAGAAACCATGGACAAATTTATGCGGAGCCCACATGACCTGAAATTATCTCCAAGTGGACTAAGCTTGGGTTAAGCATGGGCCACAATAGTATCTGTGTGGGACCCGTCTGGATTTGACGTCAGATATACATAAACCTCCTTTGAATCGGTTTTAATTACACCTAAGCCCTTTGTGTTGCTGTATAACCATAACACACTTAACTGTCCAGCGTATGAGGTTGAATTCTAAAACGCTGTCCAGTTTTCTGCATGATTTCTGATTTTCACCGCTAATCCTGAATTGGTGAACTGACAATATTATCACCAAGCACACAGTTTTGATAAAATCAATTGATGTTATACAATCGCTAGGCACTATGATATAAACAACAATTAGCTGGCTTGCAAACCTAAAAAATACGCCTAGAAATCACCGCCAAAGACGAACAGGCCCGATTACTGGAGAATGCATGCATTGCAGATTAGATTTTAGTAAACACATCCGCTACAATATGCTTTACTTGCAAGTACGTTTTGGCATGAAAACGAAATTGGCGAATGTTACCTAAATTCAGGTTAATTTTCAGTTCGAAAATGGAATTATGTGTAAATGAACGGAAAATTTCCACTCGTCTTGGTTACTTTTTCCACCCTATTCTTTATGCATTTCACATCACAATTCTCTCTTTCGCTTCAGAAATGCAAACATTCAATTCAAAGCTGTTCTATTTATCATCAGTGGTTTTTACTGCACAAGCACATACATGTATTAAAAGAGGAGCTTTAGTTAAGGGATGATTTAAAGTACATTATTATTTTGATCATAAGCAGACAGTGTCTCCTCACAACACAGACAAGGCTGTCAGTGCCGCGAGATCCAGCGTTAGCTAATCTCCAGTCGAAACAAAAACGCATAATAGAAAAACCATAACAGTATTTTCTCCTGGAGCGCCGTCTATAAAGTACGTAAGCTCACAATCCAAAATTTTCTCCCCAACTCTCCTCACCACGCTCCCCACACCCCTACACATATTTTACCCAGTTTTCTGGTTAGTCCCTGCCTTCGCCCTTCCCTTCGCCCCTCCTTTCCTGTACGCGGTTTGACGACCCACGGGGTCTATGAAGCAGGCATACGTCAAAACAGAATTTAATTCTGGTTTTCATTGTGGCGATTTTGTACACATGCGATTAATATTTGTATGACAACGTGAACCCTTCTCCTCATACCACCTAATGTATGATTTACAGCAACCCAATGTTTCATTGACGGGATGTGCTACTCTGACGGCGACGCCGACCCAGATGACAGCTGCGCCGTTTGTAATGTTACACTGACTCAGGCCATGTTCTCAGTGAATGGTGAGTTGATTAGGTTAGGGCTACAGTCTAACATGTAAAACTGAACCTGGGCACATCAGACTTTCCTGCATAACATCATTACAGACATTTCATTACTGATACGCTAATCTGGAACTAGTTCCTCTGATGCATCCTGTGCCAACATTCTAAAACAGCTATCCATTCTTTATTAAGTAATATTACACTCACGAAGACCATTAAGTCACCATTAACACGAACGTAACGCACCCACACGATCCCAGCTTCTATATCATTCATACACAACACGGACATCTGAAGTCAGGATTCACGCGTGGACGACAGGGCGTCGTTATGGGAGTCGGTATAGATGATGTTACGATCCAGGGCGGTTCATGTGGCCGTGTTAATGGGAAATTGGCCAACCAGAACTTAGAAGCCTCAGCAGTGTAATACGTAAAACATATTTTTCCATCGGCAATGTAGGGAACATGTTACAGGTAAACCTTTCCTTGCATACTAATACGGAACAAGCCTTTGCGTGTAATACAATCGGACATCATCAGTTTGTTTTAAAAATCTATTCCAGGAAGAATTGTATTATGTTTCAATGTGTGGTACATATGGTTGGGTCTTAAATGCGTTAGACTTGTTATAAAGGCAATATTGATTACTACCGTCCGTTCTGCAGGCCAGGGCGGCTGTACTATTCCCCCCAGTACCACATGTCACCCGGACGGCACCATGAACCCTGTGGACAGCTGCCAGATCTGTGACGTCATCAGGTCTACCAACTCCTGGTCTGATATCCTCATCCCACTTACTAATGGTGAGTAGCATGTAAAAGTAGAACTTAAATGTTCGGGAGTATGATGTCATGAGAGTTTCACTGTGACAGTGTCCGACATCATTAGCATCTGATTGTTGGTGAATAGTATGTGTTTGCAAGTCTCTGACTGCTACGGAATTGGAAGCCATTTGTCTCCGATTGCTGGGGATTCCGATATCATCGGTCTCTCACTGTTAGTGACTAGCCTGTCTTTGGTCTCTCCTGGTAAGTTAGATATCATTAACCTCTGACTTCTGGTAAGTTAGGTGCCATTAACCTCTAAATGGTGGTAAACTACGTATCATCGGTAAGTTAGATGCCACTATCCTCTGGTTTCTGGTAAGCTAGATGTCACAATCGTCTGACTGCTGGTAAATTAGATGTCAGTGCCCTATGACTGCTGGTAAGTTAGATGTCAAAATCCTCTGACTGCTGGTAAGATAGATGTCACTATCCCCTGACAGCTGGTAAGTTAGATGTCACTACCCTATGGCTACTGGTAAGTTAGATGTCACTATGCACTGACTGTTGGTAAGTTAGATGTCTTAGCCTCTGAATGCCGGTAATTTAGATATCACTATCCACTGGATGTTGGCAAGTTAAATGCCTTTAGCCTCTCACTGCTGGTAAGTTAGATGTCACTATCCTCTGACTGCTCGTAAGTTAAATGTCACTATCGCCTGACTGCTGGTAAGTTCGATGTCACTAACCTCTGACCGTTGGTAACTTAGATGTCACTATCCTCTGACGGCTGGTAATTTAAATGTCACCAGCCTATGGCTACGGTTAAGGTAGGTGTCATTAGGCTCAGAAGGCTACTAAGTTAGTTGTCAATAGTCTCCGACTGTTGGTAAGCTAGCTGTCACAAGCCTCTGACTGGTTGTAAGTTTAATGTCATTAGGCTCAGAAAGCTACTAAGTTAGTTGTCATTAGTCTCCGACTGTTGGTAACCCAGGTGTCGTAAGTCTCCGACTGCTCGTAAGCTAGGTGCCGTAAGACTCTGACTGTTGGTAAGCTAGGTGTCGTAAGTCTCCGATTGTTGGTAAGCTAGGTGTCGTAAGTCTCCGATTGTTGGTAAGCTGGGTATCATAAGTCTCCGATTGTTGGTATGTTGAATGTCATTAGCCTCTGATTTGTTCTAAGCTAGATGACATTAGTCTCCGACTGTTGGTAAGCTAGGCATTTGACCGCTGGTAAGCCATATGCCATTAGTTTCAGACTTCTGGTAAGTTGGATGTCATTATCCTCTCATTACTTGTAAGTTGGAAGTTATTAGATTTCGATTTGCTGGTAATTTGGATGTCATTGGCTTTGGGCTGCTGGTAAGTTGGATATCATTAGCCTCTTACGGCTTGTAAGTCGGATGTCAATCGCCCCTGACTGCTGGTACACATGTCAATTGGAAACCCTTGGTCCCTGAACGCTGGTAAGTTAATGTTGTTGTCCTTTGACTTTTGGTAAGGTAGATGTTCTTACCTTTTGACCCCTGGTAAGTTGGATGTCATTATCCTCTCATTACTGGTAAGTTGGATGTCATTATCCTCTCATTACTTGTAAGTTGGATGTCATTATCCTCTCATTACTGGTAAGTTGGAAGTTCTTAGTCTTCGGTTGATTTGTAAGTTGGATGTCATTAGCGTATGCCTGTTGGTGAGTTAAATGTTCACACCCTCTGACTGCTGTTATTACCATCTAACGGTTGATACTTTGAACATGATTTGTCTGTAACTGCTGTAACTTGTAACTTCTATCTAGAAAGTGGACAAATGTTTACACGCCACGAAGCTTATTAATCAGCTTGATGAGTGCAACTACATTAAAACATACAACAACATACAATCAAGTCGATCTAACAGATGCATTGTGGCTTTCATTGCCGACTTTGGCGTCTTGGAACTCATCCAAAGGCTTCATCACTTCCATGTTGACAGAGTGTTAAACCCCAGTCACGCTAGATCCTACGATTTTGGGAGTGTTTATGGAAACTCTGGTCTTTCCATGGCACACTGTATCAACTGCTGTCATTCAATGTCACCATGTGATATTCACCACCATTTGGTACTTTGGTTTGAAAAGGGAAACTTTAAGACGCTGATGCACAATGTCATTGTCAGCATTCCGAACGACTGACTAAGGATCTGGACTTCCGGCGATCAGTAATCCGCTATTTTAGCTTCTGTCGACTTAATGATCTGAGCCTTCCTGGCTTTATGGTGAATACCACCAGTGTTAATTGCTGTAACATGCATGTTAGCAGTTGTTAAACATTTGGTAAAGCCTTCCTGCTGTGTCTCTAAATTGTATAAACCTTATGATTACAGGCAGAACAATGCCATGTCCGGCTCTGTGCGAATATGCGACGACTGCCCTTGTGCCAAGTATTAACGTTGTCTGTGACTTTGCGCCTGTAGTCTCGAACCAGAATTTTATGGATTTGTGCTTCGTGAACGATTTCAGCGCTCTCCCGTCAGGTTTTTGTCCTGGGACCGAAAACTCGATCCAGAGGTGGAATATCATGTGTCAGTATACTAACGCCATAAGCGCCTCCAATGACCCGGTCGTCTGCCCACCGTAACCATAGTAACAACAAATCCGTACTCAGTCTCGCTTACGTCATTGTCAAATGACGGTGAATAACTACCGGCCTTTATATAGATGTCTGCAACTGTTCCGAAAAAAACAAAAACAAGTCACAACTGTGCCTCATACCGAATGTATACATAGACAATGAATAAATTCTCTCTCCACTTATCCCTACTGCTGTTGTTCGGATTACTAGTTATGTAGACGTTATCTATCGAGAGCCCGTGTGTTGCGATGGATGTTACCCAAATCTATTAATAAATTCTGAAAATTAATGGACCGGAGTGATATCCATGGTGGCACATGGACTTGAGTTGTATAATCTTTTTCTCACACGACACAAAATTTACGCTATTTAAGTTGTTTAAACACCGTCTGATTATCGGGAGATCGAGTTTCGCTGGCTTTTTCAGGTTTGATGAATATTCATGTGATCAGAGGACATTTACCGTTTGAAAACAAGACCGCTACAGTACGAATCACAACATAGGCCACACGAAAGAAACCTGTTGATGACAAATGTTTAAAGCTGACAAGTAAAAGAAGTTTGCCTTGTCATTCGAAAGCATATTATTTGCATCTACACACACTGGCTTCAAAAAAAAAATAGATTTTAAGTTACTCAGAACATTATTCCTGCAGTTCTGTGTACGTGCACCCACTGACCCAGCTCGCACAGTAAAGGTGGGCGATCAGTAAATGGAATAAAAGTAAAATGGAACGAAAGTTATTGAAAGAATGCGCGTAATAATGTCCAGTTACAACAACATCGCCTTAATGTACTGAAAGCCTGACCGTGTCACTCTGATTCTAAGCTCTGTAAGTTTGAGGATTAGCAATTAACCATTTATCACAATCTTGATAGAAATGCTAGTGGAAAGAAGAATCGTTACCTGAATGAATAACATAAATCACCGAATGATAAAACTTAGGCGTTATAATGTATATGTAAGAAAAGATACGGAGCTGTGGGACTAATTATAACGCTTAGTCATGTAGTGAATCCTGAACTCGCTGGAGTTTTTTTTCATTAGGCAATGGACCTTGAATACCGTTTTATTATCAATATCCGACAAATTGGATAAAATATCGCTGTGGCCTGTGCCTAATTTGCTTATTAAATTCATTGTGTAACGAAAACCTCTTTTACTTCCACGTCTGCACTGCATGCTTTCTATCAGGGCATAGAATGAGTACATGTGATGTGCAATGCATCGGGAACATCCGTTTCTTAGCATCTGAGGCATTTTTAAAACGTTTGATTGCTATTCTGGTATTTCCCTCTATATGATCAACTGCAAACTATATGCGCAGACATTCTGACTTGAAATGTGAAAGTTTAACAGTGAAAATTATTTCTTCATGCGTTAAAACATAGTAAATTATTTGTGTACTGAACTGATCTCTTTTCTTAACTTGCTCCTGTGTAAATTCTGGACAATTCTGAGTTCTGATATTAAACACATGTGAACATATCTAAATTATAGTTAGAATATTATCTTGTACGCGGGTTATTGAAAACAGCGGTGATTGTACATTTACGATTTTTACTCTGTGTCTGACCTGTCTTTTTCACACACATGTCCATTCCAATGGTCAGAGCCTACAACACTCACTCAGGGTATTCACTTGCCACAATTTATTTTGTGCAGGTTAAATAAATTGAAAGACATCGTGCTGTTCATCGTTCAAAAGAGTGAATGCAGTTTACACTTTTCCGATGAAAATATTTTAGTGAATATGTGAAATGTTTTCCGCCGAATTACTCAGATATTCAGTAATATTACGGTCATAGATTTCCTTTCCGTTTTACCTTTGTAACTTTAGTAAATGTTAATGCAAAGTCATATTAGTTTGAATTATTTGACTAACTTTGTGAATAAGCAATGAAGAATTTCACAGTAAAATATTTCTATAAATTTGCCATCATTCTGCTTCATACAAGCTGAACTTGCTTTGCAACATATGCACCTTAAAAGCAAAGTAAAAAATATAACGTGAATACCAATATGTAGATTATATGGGTATTTATATAAAAGGAGCCCCTATCCGCATTTCGTAAAGGACTTTTCTTTTTTTTTTTTTTGCTTTTTTTGGCATGCCTTCTGCACGAGTATAGTTAGCTTTTATTTTTCAGTTCAAAATGATTTTTATACTATGTCAGTGGACCATCAGCTATTAACTAAGAAGTTCTTCGTCTTTGTATGCTTTTCCCATAGTATTCAGATGTGTGGGATCGTCCTGTCGTCAGTTGAGACACTAAACGCTGGCTTAACATTGCTGTCGGAAACAGGTTGACGATGCTTTGTGTCTTTGATTATCCCCTGTCACTCTTTCACTATGACCTCAGTTTGTCTTCATGAAGTCCTGAATACAGATAAAGTAATGTTTGCAGTCATTGAAGTCAGCAAGAAAATCGGCAAATAAAACAATGTTTATAAGACAGCCTTGCTCTCGTTAACATATGAGGAATACAGAGCGAGACCATTTGCAATGAAAGGATTTGCCCGGGTCATGCAAGGGTCGTGGCCGGCTATTTTGAACGAAACAGTCCAGATTGTTACTCCAATACTGTGAAAGCTTTTGATTGATTGGCTATCTGACACCATAATATATGATCATGACAACAATATCATATCGTTCGTGATTGAAAATCAGGGGTTGTAGCCTGGGAAAGTATTGTATAAGACACCCTTATATTACTGCAATGCAACACAACACGAGATTGTGTTGTACAGCAAGCCTAATATTACAGCCTTATCACAGCCATATATGAGTCCATAACACAGACTGTTGCCTTCATTGGTTGATATGCCCAACATACCAGTTTATATATTGACCTATCCCAGGAGTGAAGACGCCACGGGGGCACGCTAGTTTGACCTCTCCCCACAGTGGAGCCCTCACGGGGGCATGCCAGTTTGACCTCTCCGCAAAGTGAAGACCTAAAGGGGGCATGCCAATTTGACCTATCCCTGGGGTGAAGACCTCACGGGCGCATTCCAGTTTGACCTCTCCCTGGAGTGAAGACCTAACGGGGGCATGCCAGTTTCACCTCTCCCAAGAGGGAAGACCTCACGTCATGCCAGTTTGACCCAGGAATGAAGGCATCACGGGCCGCTGTATATCTTTAGGGTAGGAGCTAGGCGGCGAAGACGACAAAACTGTAGGAAGGAGCGACCATATTACCTGTGCCATACTATATCCACATCATATCCGCAGCAATCAGAAACGAAATATCCAGAATTACACCCATGGTGGTCTGTTGCCGCTTTTTATTTCACGGGCGTTAACCCTGACCCAGACCTAAGTCAGGCCTTGTCGCTCTTGGGTCAGTTGATGGTGTAGTTTCGTCCTCGAGAGGCAACAATAATTCACACAGCCTACAGCAACATGATAGCTCTTAAGTTTTATAACGGTCGGTGAAGTTTGATATGATTAGAAAATAAGCTTGAACATTACGTGCTGATCTAGCGGACACAATGGGCGGAAGTTAGGTTACTTAATCCCAATTTCTTATTGCAGGCATTGCTCCAACAGAGTCATCGCTTACCGCTACATCTATTTGTACAGAAGACATTATACTTCAGCTTATTCCTCTTGCCCGCGCCCATGGCTGGTTTGTTCATCTGTTTTGGAGTTACAAATAATAATTTGGCTCAATTTTTTACAACCAAATATTGACTTCGGTATTTCTGCTGCCCTAAAACATCGATGTTCACTTGATATAATTTATAAGTGAAACTTACATCCTTTCTTTCTTTGGTAAGTTTGGGATTTTCAAAATATGCATAACTCATACATACACTCTCTCCTTTAAACGTCTTATCTACATAGGATTTCCATAGTAATTCTGTCCATAAATGGGGACAAATTGCCATGGAGTCACGCAATTTGTTTTGTGCTACTCTAACGTGCTGTTAAATGTCTTCAAATGTCTCCGGTCATGCATACCAGACCAAGTTCAGGTCTACGAAATGGGGTTTCCTATCTGTATAGACCACAAAATGATCCACATATATAGCAAAACATTAACGTTTAATGCGGAAAATGTAAATGGCTTTGGGGGCGAAACCGCCATTTGTACGACTTTAGAAAGACATTATATGCCAGGCAGATCCTATGTACAACGTTCCATTCAATTTTCATTGCACAAAATGAGCCCTTTATGTTATTTATGGCCACTATTTGGGGGTGTCCCATGTTGACTGTCATATCCACTCCTGTGAAGAAATGGCTACGGGATGATATAATTTGTTTTGTGCCACTCTAACGTGCTGTTAAGTCTCTTAAAATGTGTCCTGTGGTAAACACCTGGCCAAGTTCAGGAGAATAAAATGGGGCTTTCCTATCTGTTTAGACCCGAAATTGACCCACATATGGCAAAATATTAAAGTTCTATTACTCAAATTAGAAATAGTTTTTGTGGCGAAACCGCCATTTGTGCCACTCTAGAAAGAGACTGTTTGAGTAACGCTCCATTCAGTTTTCATCGGTTAAAAATGTTAACATTTCATGTTATTTATGATCCCTATTTAAGGCCTCCCATGTTGACTGTCATATCCATACCTGGGAAGAAATGGCTATGGGATGATATAATTGGTTTTGTGTCACTTACGCGTTATTAAATCTTTTGAAATGTCCTCTGTCGTGCACACCGGACTAACTTTATATCAATAAAATGGTGTCTTTCCCTCTCTCTAGGCCCCAAGCTGATCCACTTATATATCAAAACATTAAAGTCTTATAAGGAAAATGTAAACCTCTGGTGAAAAGACCGCTTTTTGTGCCTCTCTACACAGACATGGTGTACCTGTAAAATTCAATATATGAACATTCTATTCAATTTGCATTGGGTTAATATGGGGTCTTTATGTCCTGTGCGACCCTTTATTAATTAATTTTAATAATTTACTGAAATGTCAGTGAAATGGGGTCCTCCTGTCTGCATACGCCCCCTCCCAAAGATCCACTTTAAATTTAATTGGTTTGAGTGACAAATAACCGACTTTTACAGAAAAAGTTCGAAGTTGATTCTATGCAAATTAAGTGGCTCTAGTGACAAAAACGACATTTGTGTTACTCTAGAAAAACATTGTGTACCAGAAAGATTCCTTATATGATCGTTCACTCAAATGTCATTTAAGTAATTATGAGGTCTTTCTTTTGTGTATGACCGTAAATTAATGGCTCTGATCTTGAACTTCCTTCGGGATGCCTGACATGAAATGCATTTGGAATTGCATTAGTTTCTCTTTGTGCGGCTCTGAAGTGCAATTAAGTCTGTGTAGTCCTTTGTGGAGTCTTTCTGTCTGTACAGGCCCCAAGATACGATTCACTGGAGCTTTGGACTTCGAGGAGTGCAGACTTGGTATAGGGAATCAGCCAATTTTGAGGTTATTTGTACACTATCTCCCTGCTAATTCCTATCATTGTATACATGTCTTGTATAAATTTGAGCTGGATTACATTGTAACACATAAGTTTGCAGGTACTTCTTCTGATATCAGTTGTGGTTGTTTATAGGAGTTGAGATCGGTAGTGGCCTGCATTGGGCATATTCTCCCACCCTCTCTCTAACTCTTTGTAATTGGGTGTGGGGGTGTGGTTGTTTGTGGGAGTGCATGTCTTTGGACATGGATTCTCACGTATAGACGGATATATAAACTCATATAACTGATAGCGGGTTTTGGGAGTATCAAAACAAATATTTGTATGTATATATATATATAGTTTAGCTATGCCTACTTGTCGCGTAAATGTAAACATAGAAATAAACTTACAGGGGTTTAGAGCTTAATGAAGAACAACGGTAGCCTCCATGGGTCAGTCGGTTAGCGCGCTAGCGCAGCGCAATGACCCAGAAACCTTCTACCAATGTGGTCACTGTGAATTTAAGTCCAGATCATACCGTCTTGCTCCTGGCCATACGAGGGAAAGTCTGCAGCAACCTGCGGATGGTAGTGGTTTTTGCCTCGAGCTCTGCACGGTTTCCTCCCACCATAACTCTGGCCGCCCTCGTATAAATTCTTGAGTAAAATACCAAGCCAATAAATAAATAAATAAATAAATAAAGTATAACAAACAATATTAAAAGTATAATGTCTCAAAATGAAACCCAGCTGTTAAGTTCGGGCTTCGACCTCCGAACGAAGTGCTGTTCCATATCTATCCGTTTCGTATTACAATATATTTGTATTATGTTATTAAAGATTATTTAGTTTAAGGGGTACATCATCAATCAATGAACAAGGTAAATGTATTGAAAATGACCTTGATTACCATAACATTGCTTGAATGCTCTATCCCCAAACTCTGCACTGCATCTGTACTGTATATTCTCTATCAAAGGATCAGTCAAACTATGTATACAGTTGTGAAAAAAAAAATTAAGAAATACAGACTTCGTTTAAGAACATAATAAGTTTATTGCTGAGAAAGCAAGACTCTAGAATGAACCGATACATGTCTGTGGACGAAGATGGAGTGATATTCCTTACTAGGCCAATATGAGTTTCAGGCCAGCGACTGTTATCCGGCTCACTCTCAACCCGAACGGGTTTCCAATGACGGAAAAATGTGCTGAAGCGCAGACGGCGGGAGTAGCAGGGAGGGTGTTTGGACTTTTTATTGGGAGCCTCCCCATCTCTCAGTGTGCCCCCGAACCCCTGTCCCGACTAATTTCTGCTGCACACCAATAAATATGAACCCCTGTCCCGACTAATTTCTGCTGCACACCAATAAATATGATGTTCGTGTACATAAACTTTTGCCAATTATTTATGCAGACAGACACGCGTTCACAGCATATAAGAGAGCAATAAGGGATGGCCCACCACCCTCGCCGTCCCGTGGCTCTCCTTTTAGAGATACCCAGGCTATTGCTGATATACCGTTACAATCCAGCATGACTAAAGGACACAACACATGCAAGTGGCTCACCTTAAGCTCTACAGATCTCTGCGGTAAAAGCTGCCTTGGGGATTTCTGTAAGGTTCAGCTGGCAAGACTCCGTAAGGGCTCATGCACGCAGCCTTGCTGAATTTGCGGGGTTGGTGTTACTAACAAACAAAGGCTTTGTCTCGTGTGTGGATATCGAAATGAGCGGCGGCGTGATCAGAGGGCATTGTTACGAGGCACATGTCGTGATTACATGTGTCCGGGTTAGGAACCGCGTAAGTTTAAGGCCCACACAAGGTGATTAAATTCACGGTCGGGTTTAAGTTCGTTTGGCGTGGCTGATTGTCCAGATGGGACAACGCTACATCATGGCCCAAGCTGAAATTCCCACACATGTGTCAAAAATGGTTCTCGCCGTTGGTCCCCATTAATGTTACCCAAAGGAGGAAAGAGAGCACCTCCAGACGATACATTAAGTGAGATAACGCAGGCTTCAAAATTTACGACCGGTAATTTAGAAACAAAAGATTTACTTGTTCACTGCTATATAAGCGAATCCCCCAGTTTCAATTAAAAAGAGAAGCAGAAGTCTTTGGCCACTCACACGCTACGTTACTGTGCTTCCTGATACCCCCGATCTAAGACTATAACTTCTCTCCTTGGAGATACCCTATGCTTTCGGACTTCACCAAATTGAACTGGGATTGACTTGTTTTGGCTGGCGTTCGCTCTCTCTCCACTTTGAACCCGGGACAGCGGCACATAGTAAGTATAAGTAGTAAGTATATATTAAAGAACTCTTTTCTTGTTATTTAACCCCTTGTCGTTGTAGTCACTTTGTCCACAGGTTTATCTATAAAACTATATAGTTTTATAAAGGTTACGGGTATAGTTAGTGGCAACCTCAGCGCATAATTTCCACTCTGCACGTTGTGTTACCTAGTTGTGTCTGAAAAGACTATATAGGCTCCATCGTGAGGTTTTCCCTAAGACGCTTCCACTCAAAACGCTTCCACTACAAACTCTGCGCTCGGATCAAGTAGCCACACGAACCCTTACCCCGTATCAGCATGGTAGAAAGAGTTGGCACGTCTGGCTGCTATTGAAATTCTCATTTAGAGATGAGGTTCCATTTGATACACCCATCCAGGCGGTGTGATAAGAGGGCATGGAAATTACCATTTAAAGACAAGACCCCATATGGTATACCCATGCAACAAACATGACTACTATGGATGACATGATGGAAGAGATTCTTGCAGAATACGAGCCTAGGCATATTCTCGATAAGCCTATTCCATCATACGCTGAAAATAGCCTCCATCGGCCGTTGAGGCCGCAACGGCCATTCATCGACATCGATGGTCAGGTCCCTCCCCCGGTCCAGCCCACGGCTGAAGACTGGGTTGAGATTCTGAACGACACCAAAGACGAGTTTGAAGCCTTCTCCACGTGGCGAGTGGAACAGGAGGACCCTCTCGACATCGGTGATATTGAAATCGCTGATGGTATACATGCTAGAACCGGCTGACTGGATGCCCTCATGACTGAAGTGAGAACGGATCAGCTTCTCACCGTCCTTCCTGGAGAGAACGAGTTCTTACTCCGAATCAGCTTCCTGCGTGAGTGGAACGAAGGCGACTCGGCCGTTGAGGACAGGTTTGACGCAGTTCGGGCTGAGAGGAAAAAGGGGCAGGGTGTCATCGAGATCACGACGAATAGCAAACAGGGCACTCTTGAAGCAAAACGTACAGGCCCCCGTCCCGGGCAGGGACCGCAGGGAAGAGCTGGTACTAAACGACATCCTCGATGTCAGCATAGATTCAGCAGGTGCGGCCATCCAGACCGACGAATGGCGCTTTTATGTTATGTTTATGTTATGGTTATGCCCTCACACTTCACTCGAGCCAGAGTCTCACCATCAAAGACGTCCAAAAGCCTGGGTCATCGACGATTACCTCAAGTGGTCAAACCTTGCCTACCTTGCCGTATCAACTGTGGAGTATATCAGCCAGCTCAAAAGGGTAGTCCTCCACTCCACGCGGAGGAGGGCTCGGAGGGAAGACAACTCACCGGGGAGCAGCTCAGCAAAACCGCCCAAAGGAAGTTTGTGGCCGACAAGCGCCAGGACCAAGCTAAGGGGCTCAGGTTTAACCTGCAGGTCCATCACATCCTGCATCTAAAGGGGCAGCAAAATAACCCCCGTGCCGCGTGCAATATTGAGCTACTATGGGCTTACCAACCAAAGGATACCCAGCAGTTAAGTGTGCACCGGTTGGACAACTCCAGGGGCCACAGTAATGATAACATTAGGTTGACCTGTCTAGAGTGCACCGGAAAAAGGGAATGGGCAGTTCTCAACGCTCCGGTGGGAGATGAGTGTCGCAGGGCACCACAAGAAGTTCCTCGCGGACAAACCCCCGCTGCGGGCCATCAGATAAATAGCATTGCATGAGCTCATCGGATTTAGTTACCGAGTGAACAAGCCAATACACATCCAGGGACCAGACTGCAGATAGCCCGGCTCTCTTTTGGTTTTGGTTCCTGAAGGTCAACAGGACGACCTGGAACAGTGGAGGAGGGTTTTTGTGTCATCGTTTGTGTCTTGATAGCCTTAGACGGCTTCTTTCCAGCCATTCGAGTATCTTCTCCGTTCATAGCCGCCATAACAGTGAGTAACCGCTTCACCCACTCAGCAGAACGCCCAGAAGGCGAACGCATCACTTGGGCGTTTTGGGGTCCGAATAGTCGCTTGGCCAAGGTCCGGTTGAAGTGTTCCACGACGCTTAGTTCCCGATAGATGTCCATTTGCCCGCGTATCTTCGATAGACGAACACAAAACTGGTCGGCCAAGATAGAGTAGGCACCAGAAGCAAGGTATTCCAGAAGTCTGATAAGTTTCCATCACGCCTCAGCCACAGGCTCAGACAGCTTGCTCTGTCGTCGCCCGGGGGTTGGTCAGGCTCTCCAGCACCTTTAGTATATAGTATAGTATGTCTTCGATAGACGAATAGACCAATGGTGGTTGATTGTGAAAAGGGTTTTCCCCCACTCCGTCATTCAGCAGATAATTGCCCACTAGGGGCCCCTGGGCCACAGGCTTCTAGAACAGCACTGAGATGAATCGGCCATCCTCGATGTTGCGCTGGGCGTCCATGATCACGTAAAGGTAGCTGTTGAAAGCGGACGGTGCCTCTGCTGTTTTTCTGGTCTGAATGGTCACCCCCTCATTGGCGTTCTCGACGTCCCGCCCGTTGCCATGAAGCTCGTCGCCGTCCGTGGAGCGGAGGTCAAGGCACAGAACATGTTTAGTGGTTAAGAAGTCGGCAAGGGACACGTCCTCCAGCCTCTACGTCTTTTGCGATCATGGCCACCTCGGGATGGCTGCAAAGAACTTCCTTGCCTCACCCCACTGCTGGTAGGCGTCCAGGCCTTAGCTGTACAGCTGGCTGGGTACCCCCCCCCCCGATTGTCAATTCCACCTTTGTTATTTTGGTGTTGTAGAAAGTCCCCGTGTCCCAGTAGAAGGCCGCGGCTGGGTCCTCGAACAGCATGAAGATGCCTTTCATATTGCGGGGGGGGGGGTCCGTTGATGTTGATGTTCCACAGGGTATCGCTCTTATTACAGCACATTTGGCTGTGCCGGAGCAAGCGATCGTACAGTCTGGCCAGGCGGTGGTTACGGATCATCAGAGCGAGCTCGGGCTGGGTGACCATGTCGTACTCGAGGCCGATGTTATCGATGGTGTATCTGGTTGTTTCCTGTCCTCCATCAGCGTCCCCCGTGACCCGGATTACGCGGCTGTAGTCGTTCAAATTTCGCTCGAATTGGAGCCTGTCCCCCAGAGCCGACTGGTAGAATGACAGCATATCGAAGTCGGGGAAGATGTAGTATCGGTTGCCATAGGCAGCTGCGACAGCAGTATCAACGGCAGTGGGTGCGCCATCCACTACACCAAGGAGGGTTTTGGTGGCACTTTGGCGAACCAAAGAGTCGATGCCTGGTACTGGGCATTCTCTCTCTCCTGGGGCGTCTTCCAAAGGTCCATGCAGCGGCAGTAGACATCGCTGTAGACATCGACAGCACCTCATTGCCGCTGATCATGGTCTTCTTTACCACTGCACGGTAGAGAAACTGTTGGTTCCCCTTGATCTTGCTCGTGTTATTTCTGATGACGACCGACTGGGGCACACCCTTAAACCCAAAGAGGTTTGTCAGGTGGCGGTGAGGATTGACCTTGCTTCCGTATTCGTTTGAAGTCATGGTTGTTGAACGCTAGGGCGCAATGTTCAATAATTGTACCGTAATGTTCAATAGCCAACATGGAAGATTTTGATTTCGATGACCCAACGGTTAACCATGACGATGTAGAAGACGATGAAGAGACATTTTCCGTAGATGATCCTCGCATTGACATCGGGGCCACTGGAAGACATGTGTCGCTGTATCAGGAGCTCCACCAGTCTACCTCAGCGCTCTGGCGAAGAGGGGCTTCATCCCCTCATCTGGCCGAGACCCAAGTAAGCTTGAGCTCGTCGGCAGGCGTTTGCGGTTGAAAGCACTTCCCGACCTCACGATTATCAACTCTCAGACAGGAAAGTCACTCACACTCTCAACCACAGGCGGTCGGCCCGGAGGTGACGATGCCGTCAGAGAATGTCTGGAATGCACCAAATGGAACAGGGTGGATCCCAAGAACACGCTGCCGGCTCAGTCTTTTGCAACCAACCACACCGCCGATAGGATGTGGGTGAGACAGCTGATAATATCGATACTGTCGAGATTCAGAACCTAGGCGCGGTCGCGAGGAAGGCCGAAAATGCAGTCCAGATTATGTAGATGAGATCCTTGCCACGATCAATGAACCCAACTGCCTGCCCGTAAGCTGCCTATCCGTGAGCTGCTGGGTCTTGATAGATTATTGCAGTCTATCCCAGGCGAACATATCAACAACTGGGTGAGGCTCCCGAAGAGTTGTCCAGGCTCCATATTGCCGTATTCCTACGTGACTTCCAACATAAAAGGGCCACCCACCTTGCGTAAAAAAGCACCTGCGTGCCCTTGGCAAGCTTCTAGCTAAGCTCGGCGGTAAAGCCGCAGCGACTCTCCCAGGTATTACAGAGAGCATAGTTTCTTCTCTCCTCGGAGCTTTAGGGAAGGCCGTGAAGTGGGTTACGGAGAATACTTGGGCCCTGGTTGTCCCTACCTGTGGAGTCATTTACGCGGCCGTTCGAGAACATCTAGCGTGACCAAATTAGCTTAAGCCCGAGGGTGACGCTAAGTATTACTAACGCCATCTTCATAGTGCTCTGTCGGTGATCTCGGTGAAACTGGAGTCGGCGCTGCCGGCGCGAGACTCGGCACGGGTACTGCAGCTAGCTGCGGCTTAACGATGCTTGTCTCCCCAGTCGAAGGCGCATAAACAGCCAAAGACAAGCTTAGGTCTCCGTTGACCTCGAGTTTCTGGCCTGTTGTGGCTATAACGATCTCGTTGTTATAACCACTGATTTTTCCGATTTGTAGGTCCATATTACTTGGCGCCATGTACCGACCCACGCCAAACGCATAATCCACCTTGGACCTATCGTGACATTCAGGTACGTCTTTATGACCTAGGGAAGGTCAACAGGTCTTGCTATGGCGTCTTCGACATTAGCTACGAATTGCTTCTGTGCCCTGCCTTCCTTGCATGAGATACTGCTGTGTTTCTGTGCCTCAGCTGGGAGGACTGCCCAAACATAAGTCCGAATGATTCGTTCCACGCCTGCCTGGGTAAACCCTTCAGATTTGTCGAGAATGAAGGTGGCCCATGCTTGATTAACCTCGCTGCCTTGCGAGATGAAATCGATGCGTAACTTTTCTTGTGTTCGCTTGAATGGCATGTGGCTATGATCCTCGTCGTAATGCGACTTCATGTATCCTGTCCTCGCCACATAATAATAAGCCACCCCTAACCCGTCGTTTCCACTTGTATTTAGCCGCCAACCTGTGTCTGGGGAGACCCGAAACTGGGCGCAAATTTTTGCTCGTATACCCTCCGGTCGTAGCGGTTGTCGGTCGGACACCATGCACCGTCATGTGGGAGTGGTGTCTTAATCTCTTTTAGAATACGTGACACGTATAGTACACGTGAATGTGGAATACAGAGTTGCTTAGTTGTGTGTGGACTGAGTGGTAATTTTCCTTTGACAGCCCACAACCGGTCGTGGCGCACCATACTGCGAAATTGAGTTGGTTCTTCCACAACGCCATCGGTAGCATGTGCCACTTCTCGACCAATGCGTTGCTGTTGATTTCGATAAGATGTATCGTTCAAATACTTTTTCAAAAGTCGCGAGTTGTTCACGCTGGGATATATCACCACGATTTCACTCGGCTCTTCAATTCCTTTACTCGAATATACTCCGCCGACACGGTAAAAGTTTACTTTACTATTGAACGAAAACGCCTTATGAAACATATTGCTGAATATGTTTGTCACACTTAGGGATGTTTAACGGGGAAGTAGTGTTCTCCTCCCAGCATGTCTGAACAATCAAAAAGGCCAGTACGAGGTCGCCCTATTCCATATGACCTTGTACCCACAGGCGAATATCGGCTCCGACGTACGTTTCAGGTTTGAACTATAAGTCGATAGTCGTGCCAAGCAGCTATTACACCGTCTGGGTCTTAGTGTAAAGGTATCAAACATTTACGGCCAACCTGTGAATACAGCATACCCAAGCGTAACTTTACATACTCGCCGACGTGATGGACCAAGTGGGCCCTAGTTGCACTAGCCTAACCTTATCGAATCTGGCAGATCTGGAGGGTTTCCAGCGGCAAGGGGTGGATGGACGGATTGACGCCTTCCAACTCCGGTGGGGGGGGGGGGGAGGTATGGACGAATAAAGCTGCCATCGGGGTGATCCGGAGAACCAGCGAAGTTGAATGAGCTCGCTGATAGGGATATCGGAGACCCAAATGTGCTCCAAAAAAACTCACCATGGTTGTATCTGATGATCCTGGGAATAGGGAATGGGGTCTGGTTAGATCGGATGATCCCAAATGGGACATTGATCTGGCTGTGACCGCGGTCCTGGTGTTCACAAGGGGTTTTGTTGTTCAAAGGCTTTTTAATGGCTGTACGGCTTAATCTCTCGTACACCGCCATGGGAGATGAAATTCATGTGAGGATATTGCTGGAAGGAGGCCATATGATCTGAGAAGATCAAGATACAACATCTTACCTCGATATCAACACACCATTTCCCATTGACGAGATTCCCCCGGGTACCATAATCTTTCTGGATATTATATCGGGTCATAATCCAGACAAACCCTTCCACATCCTTCCTGACTTGAAGATCGGGTGGCTGAAAGAACATGTCTGTAAAAATGTAACTATCGCGGTAAAAATGCTTCCGAGTGTTAATAGGGCTGAGACGACTTTAGTCAATATCGTGGCCGCTGCGCCTCAACCGGTAAGGTTTAACCGCATAAAGCTAGGGAATGGCGTTCAGTTGAAACGGTTAAGATTAAGTTTGAAACCCATATAAGATTTAGAATTGAACATTCTTACGGCGTCTGTATAAAGATGGTGCAACTGTATCCAGCATTTGATCCAGTATTAGATCCATCTGCCCGTCCAACTGAAGATCCGCAGGAATGCAGAATACAACATATTAGCACTATGAAAAAAGAGGTAGAAGACGAGATAGATGCCAGAAATGCTCTATGCAACAAAATACCACAGGTCAGTCAACGCAGTTGATGGAATTGATATCGCGCCAATCACGGCAAGTATGAGTCAGGGCGTCGCAGGTGTGGGAGTGTTGTCCACGATAAGTATGACTCATGGAAGGCGCGACCATAGCCTGTGGCCTTCTAAGTGGGTTGTCTAAGATTTTAAACCGGCGTTTGTCCATCAAACCCCCAAAACACAATGAAATTCGTTTAAGGGCTGAGAGAAAGCTTAATTCCATCACCGACCACATCTCTGCAGCAGTAAGATTTTCGGTTAATACTCGGTGATGTCGAAAAATACCGAGAAATGAAACAACAATTTCGAGTTTTCACAGCACATAACTCGATTTCATTAGATAAGAAAACGGGTGGATACGAAGCTCGCGCAACCGTCATGAAAACACTGTCTGCCAATTGAACTTGTCGACAGGGAGGTGGGATAACGCAGTTCGATATACTTGCAGTTTTACTCGCAAGTCGGCTATAAGATGTGTTCATCGCCCTTATCCAATTTACTCACTGTGACCTCAGTTGGGGTCAGGTGAGATGCAGCTGTGTATATTATGTACAAACTATACAAAACCATACAAGACCAGACATACGAAATGTCCATACTCAGAGATGAAATAAATGGTTTAACTGAGTCTGGTAAACCAGACCTCTGCTGAGCCATGAGTCTTCTACTTTAGTGAAGTGCCAAGAAAATATCCTGAGGAAAAGGAGAGAAGAAAAATCTCCACACCTAGGATCGAACCACTAACCTGAGCGTCCAGCAAAAGCAAAAGCCTGGCCTTTCGGCCCCTTTCCACAGTAGTTACCCCATGGGGTGGGAATCTGGGCTTACGCTAACGGCTCACCCCATGGGGTAACGACACCTGGTAGTAGCTAGATCCAGTGATGTCGTGACAACACCTCGACGGGTCTCTCTGCCGGCGAAACGTCGAAAGTTGCAGAGATTCCCAGAAGTGTGGCGAGACGACTTACTGGAAATAGATGGAGAGATAAATTCGGATTTTTCTGTAACAAACCCTCTTCATGTAGTCCCAGTGAAGCCGCAAGTCTAGCCGACTGAGGTAATCGGCAAGGCGACTGTGTAGACACAAAAATTCGGGGCGGTTTCTGCATATACGCATAAATATATACTCCTCATAAAATGTACCTATCCTATATAGAAAGACACACTGATGGGGAATATCACATTAGTTTTTGTTTAGAACCCCCATTTTTGCTGATTTCCGCAGATAAAAATATGCTGGTTATCCATCACACAATGCCATGGTGTAGACATGGCGAAGATACTGAGATCTCAGTGGAAAATCGTTAACTTATAGCCTCCACATGCTTCTATATTTACACCAGCTAGTTGTAGACTGTCGTATATCAACTGTTAGAGCGAATGGTATTCATGATAGAGGGGCTAATATATTGCCAGTGCTTTACACAGCTCTGGTATGTAATCCAGGATATAACACACTGTGTAAACTTTCTTGACCTCGTTAGATAAATATAAGGCGGCTGGTCTCGCCAGCTATGCAGGTCAAGTGGCTCTCAATCGAGCTATTTATATTTCATAAGCAGATCTGCCAGTGTATATCCCCAGTATATCTTGCATTGCATAGCAGCTTTCGGCTTACAGTAAGCGTGGTCGAACTAGTTGCCCACCGCCTCGAGTCACTCTTGCGTCTGTGCAAAGCGCATCTTCACAAAATCCGGGCTCAAGCTGGTCTGTGGTAAGCTATTGTGGTAAGTCTTGGTCTCTCCATTGTGTTTTTTTATGAATGTGGACCGTTTGTCTACATAGATAATTGGCAACAGTTTACGTACGCGAACACCATATGGCTTGGTGTGCAGCAGAAATTAGTCGGCACAGGGGTAGGGGGACTCCCTTTGGGGTGGGGAGGCTCCCAATAGAAAGTCCAATCACCTTCCCGGCTGCTGCGGAAAACCAGCTATATAAGTTCGTCTTTAAGCCGCGATATCCCAGTGCTAGCTCTATTTTTTGTACATCCCGAAAGACTGTGCTTTTTCAGCATCGTTTGTTATGCAATTTCGGTTCCAAAATATATTTTTGTGGCAACAGAAAGATACCATGATGACAAACTGGTATGGTCAGTGGATGGCTAATGGGAAGAGTTTGCACTATAAGTGGCTCCTTCAAGTCCCTTGAAATGTACATACATATGCAGCCTTCCCATGAACCGGCCAGTGGGTTAGGGGTCCCAGCCTGAACCGTACAGGACGTTCGTACCGTGTCCGGTACAAACCACTCCTCTGTAGGTCACCTATTAACACCAATAGCCAGCCCCCGAAGGCGGCTGCGTGCTGGTCCCAGACGCTGCACATCAATGTTGCTGCCTTGTCTGGGATCCAGCACCACATCAACCCGGATGTCCTGAGACCGGATTCCCAGAAACCCTAGACGACCACTCCAGAGCTGCCTCCCTGATCCGCAATGCCTTAAACGAGGCCCCCAGGATGAGTCGTATTGTCCGAAAGGCCACGGCCTCTGAGCCCAACAGAACCTGGTGGAGTCGGAAATTGGCTTCTTTCCCCTTAAAAAAGACATGACGTACATAAAACATGGGTCAAGAATTGCTATGGTGTGGAATTCAGTTCTTGTATGAAACCACCCAGTTCAGTGTGTATTACAATATTCTAATATGACATATTAATAAGATTAAACAGACACTATAGCTTTTCATTAATAATAAAAACAAAGCACTTATTTAACGTTTACGATATTGACGTAAAACGCTTTACGAGATACCAAATGATGTTTTCACTGAGAAATTTCAACCACTGCTTCAACACTGCTCACTCCATAACCGTAGTTGTAAAAACACTGTTACCAAATGATGTTTTCACTGAGAAATTTCAACCACTGCTTCAACACTGCTCACTCCATAACCGTAGTTGTAAAAACACTGTTTCACAAAGGAATCAGTGATGATGGAAATACATCAAAATCGTTAAAACACGTGGATTCCAATCATTTTTCCCTTTTCATTAGAGAATTGGTCATACGGTTCAGAACCAATCACATTTTATAGCCTTTTTATACGGAATATGATTAATCGCATATGCACAAAATCGTCACAGTGAAGACTAAGTGTGGTAGAGGTGCTTAATTAAGTTCTTTGTGTATATTCAAACATAAAATGCGAGGTATTGACTGAAAAACTTTGTTCACCAACCACTTGATTGGCAGATGCTTTGCATGTTATTGGCGGTTTGTATGGTTTAGAAATGTGCGGTTCCCTTTGTTCGAGAAAGACTCAGCAACAAGACAAACTTGTTCCTTACATGTGCGATGAATATCTCGCCATCGATTAGACAAAAGTTGCCGTTGTTGTTATTCACACACTGACCTGCAAAACCAAAACACAAGCAAGTCAAGAGAGTGCTAATTCTATATAGAGTACTTAACTTTCTTTACTAACCGGCACCTGATTAAGAGCAACGTCAAATTGGATATGTAGAGGTCTATCGCATTTGGATTTTTTTTATAAACATGTAATATTGTTATGCCAAATTTCTAAAATAACGGAAATATTTCCACAAACTTGACCAGTTATAAAAATATCTTATCCATACTTAATGCAAGACGTCAAAAATAACTTACCTTTTCCTGGCAGTGAGTCATGGCTTTCATTTATGCACTTTCATGAAATAGAAATATGTATGGAAGTATAGGATAAAATTCTAATTTATCCACCAGTATATAAAAAGCAAGGATTGGCAAGGTTTTAAAGTGACAGAAAAGGGAGCAAAAACCTCACAATACATGAAAGATTTATTAAAAGAATTTTGTCATTTCAGAAACGCATTTTTTGGATTGGCTTCATTGGGCGAGACGACTCGCTGACTGCCTGCCAAAGCCAGCCTCCTGACTTATAGGGTGGAAGTCTGAAATCCAGTTCTTGGTGATTGGATTTTGTGTGTTAATATGAAGGTTTCTCGGCTAACTGGCAAAGGGCAGTGGTTTACTCCGACAGGAAATTCCCATCAGACATATACCTGAGAGTCGTCGTAGAAGAGAAAAACTCACGACTCACGGTGTAAAAAGAATCAAAGAAATATAATTTTCACTTACTTTTGCCTTCCATGCTACGAAGCAAGACTGATTTTAAATATCTGCTTCGCTTTCCTCGTAATGACTCTCCTGAAAAAGAAACAAAAAATGTGTTTGAAGCTACAGACCTACACATCTCCCATCCTCTCCCCTCTCTCTCCCAGTGATTCTCTTGTGTGACTCTTATGAGACGTTCACGCCGTATTCGTCGTAGACAACAGGGGTTCTTGGAAAGTGAGAGTGCCGAAATGGTCTTACAAGCAGCCTTATTATTGTGCCCAATTTCACCAAGCACAACATACAATTTAAGGATGGAGGTTTAATAAAAATTTTGAATGGAAAAAAAACACACCATTGTAAATAGTGTACAATAAAATAATGAAAGCAAATGAATAGACAAATGACAGAAACCAGTGTATCTCGTTACAGAACTTGCATCCTCCAATCCCGGTATATTTAGAGGCACGCTGCAGAAATAAACGTGCAATGTACAGGAAGCTCGTTTCCATTCTAAAGTACCTTTTTTGCTATCAACTTCAGAAACACTTGGAGATAGCAAGCCATTATGAAAGTGGCAAAGGTTGGCTCAACGTAGTCTGAAAAAAAGGAAATTAAGAGAAACTTTCAAAATTTATGCTAGTTTACACTGATTTTTTTTATTTTTATGATTTTAAAATTTATTGCTGATTTTCCCTTTTCTCTTTTTTTACATTTGTGATAAATTTTATTTCCTTTTTTTGACTCTTGAAAAGCCATGTAATAATTTTCATTAACTTTTAAATCTCGAGAATATTATGTTAATATATAGTCTAGCTTTGTATTTAGGGCGTACAAGCTCAACACTGCCTTAACCTGGATGCTTGTAGCCACCCTAATCCACAGATATTCCAGAAGTTTTATGAAGGCCTATTCGAATATCCCTTCCTCGTAACAACTATACAAGAGACAGAATATAGTGAATAGAAAACTTTGGTTTACTAAGTCTCAAAATCTGAATATTCTAACAGCACATAAATGTTATAAGTGTTATTGTTGTTTTTTAGTAAAGCATTACTTTCTTAACGGTTATATTATAAGATTTCTTTGACAAAAATGTGCTGAAAAATGTTAAACACTTGTGTGTGTATCAATTTATTTTTTGCTAGAGTATTGTTTTCATCTATTAAAAAATTTTTATGTGTAGCGGAAAGGTAGAATGGGAATACTCGTGATCAGGACTCATAATGAAGCCAACAATGCAAACTTCAAAAGGTAAAGTTCATTTCTTGGATAATTTACCCGTTGCCAATTTGAACGAGCGTTTTGTAACAAAATCTCAACTGTAACAACTGTATAAATGTTGAGTTCTGTTCATTTTAATCCGAGCATTTCTGTTCAGACTTTTTGAAACCCGCGGGCTCAAAGTTAAGCAATCATATATAGCTGCTTGTTGAAGATAACTTTCATCAAAAACGTGTAATGCTGGCATCAACTTACTCATTATTAAGAAAGATTTAGATGACGCCTGCGATCCACGTCAAAACAATAAGTACCACAAGTATTGGCAAGGCATTGACGATCTTCATCCTTGACGGAACACTGGTACGCCAATGTCATCGTTGGAATTATGTGATTGTTACGTCATTTTAGAAAAACGACATAGTTTGACCGTGACGTCTTATAACGGCATTAAAGTATGTTCATAATATCGGTAAAACTCTGTAGGATGTTATGGCCTACTACGTTCACATGGCAGAAATATTGCCCTTGTGACACTCCCGTTGGAACTGAACATGTTAGACACAGTGTATACTGATGCTCGTTAACTGTTGATAACCGCGGATATACGCAGGAGTCGATGGGTTAGTTAGGTGTGACTGCAAACAAGTTCATGGGTTTCAGTAGCGGAAAATCCGCCACAATATAAATCATCATAAATCATATAATCGAGACGCATCGTACAGATCGTAGGAAACAGTAGTAACATGGTGTGACTGGAGCTTTATTCTTTCATGGATCCTAATTAAATATCACCACAGTGAAAGGAAGGTTTAAATACAGTCAGGTAGAGCAAATTTATCCAAGATATCGTGTTCTGCTCAAGATATGTACCTCATGGACAGGCCTACAAATAACATAAGCTCGCTAGTCATGGATTATCGTGTGCGTTCTTGGAGAATACACTCTGTACACCACACCGCTCTGTACAAACACGATCACGTGCAATATTGGCAGACCGAGCGTAGTGAATCTGTAGATCCACAAGAATTAAATTTACCTATCATTTCTTTTCTCAACCAGCCACTAAATTTTGTCTTCGAGTTAATACATAACTCATATATAGTGCAAAGGTCGATATTATATAACAGAATTTATGAAAACAGGGCTGAAATCAGTCATGCTAAGCACAGTATTACATGTATTTTGTCAGATGTAATATTGTTCCCTATAATTTGATACCAAATAAAAGCAAACAGGTCAGGTGCATGTGGACAAATGATTCCAAAAATAGTTGCTCTTGTGTCAGTGCAGGGCAGTCCTGAAATACATTTGAGGAAGCTGGTAAATCCCAGGAAAAGCATGTATATGTACATTTATGCACCAGATCAGAACTTGCTATCACGTATTGCTGTATTGAATCCAAAGGATTGATACGAGACGGTGGTGATGAACTTTTTAAGTGTAACCTTTTCAACTACATTAATATAAAACTTTCAAAATTTAAATTTAAGAATTTAGATGTTAAATTTAATAAATACCTTTTTTGTTTTTTGTTTCTAATTTCAAGTGAAGTTATTTTATTTCAATTTTACAATAGAGCCACCATACTGAATGATTTAATGATCCAATTCAATTCAACAACTCCTTTAATCCAACTTTAACATGTTACCGTGTGCAGATGCATAAAGGAAAGAAGCTGTGCCAGACCTGTAGTGTTGCCTATGGTGTCATACGTTACATAATATCATGGCCATATTAGGCCATGTAATTTTCTTTTACACAAATTAACCCCTTCAGTTTTCATACAAAGCAGATAATTCTTCTATACATTGTCATCATTAATTCGGAAAATCTAAAATTTAAAACTTTCAGCATTTTATCTTTGAAATTATTCTAAAATTTGTAACCTTAACTATTTTTTGAAAGTAATTTTCAAAATGATGTCTTAAAATCTCAAATTTCATAGGAACTTAAGTTTCAAAATTTAACGAATTTAAATTTTCAATATTTTAATCTTTTTACCAAATTTAATTTGTAATTTTATTATTGAACTATTAATCAAATTAAAGGGCCAAAAATTATTTGTTGTACTTACAAAACTATGCAGCTCATCCTGTCTGTACATTGTCAGACAGGGACATGTGTAGGACCAACAAAAAACACTATTCCTCTCTGTAGCTCAACAAGCTCTAATTTGTCATGCGTAATAGCTCAGAGTTTTATTTCAAACATAATATTCGTTTTGGGTGCAGATGCGTTAAGAACAGATGCAGATCATGAATTCCAAAAGAAACGCGAATTTTTTCAATGTCAAATCGGAGTACATTTCAGGCGGCAGCAAATTGTACTGATTTTAATATTCTTATTCCTCGTGAAATGTCTGTTAGTTGAGTTCAAAGCGCTTTCTTTTCACGAGATTCTTGGTCTGAGAATGCTTTTTAAGGAGCATAAATCGCAGAACTGTTGCATTCACATTTTGCTATCAATGACCTGACCAATGTCTTGTCATCTAAACTTAAATGTACTCTATTTACAGATGACAAAGCCATATGGTGTACTTCGAGAAATCTCAAGTCGTGTACCAAATATATCCAGCAGGGTCTGGATGACATTGCTGTGTGGAGTCTTCAACGGGGGTCTTAGTTCTCTTCTGTAAAAACGGAAGCAGTTATATTTACCATAGGGCCACAGAGCATGTTGTGATAATCTTAAATAATTCTCCAGTCACACTTTCTTCCTCCTCCAGAATCTCGCGGTAGTCCTTAATGCACGGCTTACTTGGTCTAACCATGCTGACTAAACGGTAACTAAATACAAGAAAGCCATCAATTTGACGACAAATGTCTCTAGGCGAGAATGGGGTGCTGACAGACACTGCCTGCTGTTATTCTGTTTCAGGCTAGATTACTGCTGTGGGGCTTACGACTCCGTATGTGTTAGCTTTAAGTCTAAGCCCGATGTCATTCATTGTGTGGAGATCCGGATTTGCACAGGGGCAATTCGGACGACGTGCACGTATTTGGCCAGGAATTGCCCTTGCACATCCACTGGTGACTGCGGATTATCTGGCTCTCGTTTATATTCAGGCAGGATAGGAACAACTCTGCCTCTGCCATCCTTACACCATCCTACTATGATGGCTTGTATAACATTCGGCCTAACGCAGCATTACCATTCAGAGATCCAGTCTAATAGCCGCTCTCATTCAATGTGTGGATTTAAACACAAGACCTTCCTCTGTGCCAGACTTTCCACCATGGAACTTGGTTTCCCCACATATCTCCAGTAACCTTTATTCTAAGACTAACAAGTCTGATAACTCATTTATGTCGGTATTTTTCGAGTCCGACCATTCCCAATCTAACTGGTCGGAGTACCTGAAAGTTTACACTGACGAGCTTAAATGTCTTGATCCAAGTTTGGTGGGAGCGTCGTTTTAAGAGCTAGAAAGTAAATACACTAAGGTCTTTAAGCTCTTTGAACCTTTAGATGTATCCACTACAGATCTCTCTGCAATGATCTGTGCCCTCAAATTTGTGATGGAACTAAGGCCAATACGGACTGCTATTTTTACTGACTCCTTTTCTTCTTTAAGGCTCTGTTGAATTTTTCGCGGAACAAGTTCTCTTCACTTATATTTGAAATACTGTACTTATGCATTTCACTTGATTACCGTAGCATCTCTGTATCGTTTGATTGAGTGCCGGCTAAGGTCGGTATTTCTGGTAATGAGCAGAGCTAAACAAGCTCTTATGTTGCCTGACATAACGCTCACTGTTCCCCTGTCGCTAAGAGAAACAATTAGCTCGGTAAGGCAGAGGTTCACAGACATCTGGTAGGATGAGTGGGATAACTGCGACAAAGGGAGATTTTACCATGAACACAACCACTGAAGACCACTGGAGTGCAACAAATGCAGCTAACATGATTCTAAAGCCATTTCTTGTCGACTGTAGATAAATAGGATACTTGGATAGGCCTTATTTCTAGGGTTAAAGAGAACTTGGGGGCCCCATAGTTACGCAATACAGCTAGGATGTAACGATGACATGTTGAATGTTTCAAGTGCCTAATGCCTTTCTTGGACGACACAAATCGCGCCAATACCTTATACTGTAAATTCAGCGAATAGTCGAAAGGCTAGTTCATCCTCTGGACCCTCACCTGTTTTAGAATGAGGAATTCCGAATCAGTAAATCGTCGCTAATTTCAGGTGGGTGCCAACACAAAGGTACTGAACCGAGAGAGATAACTTTTCGAAGGCAGCTGACAGTTTATTTATTTGATACACGTATCGTTAATCAGCCATACCCGCAGTCAAGATTTTTTTCACTTTTATGACCTGTATTGCTTATTGGTAAGTCCATATGGTCATGACATTATTGACCTCAGTAAAAGATCGATCATATCTTCATACCATAAAACCCCATACATGGCTCTGCGATTTTCGTTTACTGCATACATACTCTGCCATCTGTTTGATCAAACATACATCCTCACCAACCAGCACTAGTGTCAGGTGTCCTAGTCATCAGATAAGGGCCTCCATTCGTCAGCTCTATGACCCAAGAGCCTCTCACTAATATGGTCGCTCAGCGCTCGTCTACCCTCGACAGCTTCCACGCCTATGAAAATACTCCCATCGACAGCTTGCAACTCTAGGGAGACACTGCCTTCGACAGCTTCCACCTCTAGTAACACACTATCCTCGACAGCTTCCTACTCTAGTAACACACTATCCTCGACAGCTTCCACCTCTACTAACACACTACCCTTGACAGGTTTTCCGTCTATGATCACAATACCCTCGACAGCTTCCACTCTATGAACGCACTAAACTCTTTAGCCTGCAAGTCCAGGATCACATTATCCTCGATAGCTCCCACTCTATGAAAACACTATCCTATACAAATTCCACTACATGAACAGACTACCCTTGATAGCTGAACCGCTAAGAAGACTCGCCGGCTTCCACCTCTAGGAACACACTATCCTCGAGAGCTTCCCCGTGTATGAACACAATACCCCCGACAGATTCCACTCCATGGACACACAACCCTAAACAGCTTCCACTGTGAACACACTACCCTCGACAGATTTGACTGTATTAACACACTGCCCTCGACACCTTGCAACTCTGGAAACACACTACCGAGAACGGGCCCCACCTCTAGGAACACACTAACCTCAACAGCTTCCACTCTATGAACACACTATGCTCAACAGCTTCCGCTCTGTGAACACACTACCTTTAGCCTGCACCTCCAGGAACACACTACCTCGATAGCTTCCACTCTATGAAAACACTGTCCTGTACAAATTCCACTACATGAACAAACTACCCTCGACAGCTGAACCACTAAGACCACACTACCCTCGACAACTTCAACCTCTAGAAACACACTACTATCGTCAGCTTCCATATCTATGAACACTACCCTCCTCGAGCACTTTCACCTTTACTACCCAGGACAGGTTACCTTTCCATTTCTACGAACACACTACAGTCCACAGCTTCCACCTCTATGAACAAACTACGCTTGATGACTTCCACCTGTATGAACAAACTACCCTTGATGACTTCCACCTCTATGAACAAACTACCCTCGACGGCCTCCACCTCTACTAATACACCACTCTCGACAGCTTCCCGCCTCTGGGAACACACTACCCTGGACAGTTTCCACTCTGGAACACACTAGACTGGACAGCTTCCACCTCTTGGTGTACAATACCGCCGAGAGGTTCCACCTCTAGGACTGTATTACCCACGATACACTGCCCTCGACATATTCCAGTTTAAAAACACACTACCTTTGACAGTTTCTTGAGCTACAATCTTCACTCTCCCTGTAACAACTTCTGATGAACGTTTTAACGATTTTCTTGGTTCTGGCTTCAAAATGTAATATCGTCGCAACAATATTTAATCGCAAGCCTGCATTAATTTATTTCTTGGTACTTTTCGCCGTATTAAAAATGTTGTCTTCTAAATGGGCGGGCTCCCATTACAATGAAAGGGAACTGTAATGTGTCCACTGTATGAATACGCTACCCTCGACAACTTCCGCTTTATGAACGCACTATATTCGACAGCTTTTACTCTGGACAACTTGACAATGGCGGAGAGAAACCCGTTCGCACGTTGTTGGCTGAATTTTTCACGCACGAGGAAGCCAGCATGAGCTGGACTTGAACTCGCAGCAAGATCATTGGTGAGATCTCTTGAGTGAATGTTCTGAGCTGTATAGCATGCTATAAACCGCTTGGGCATGCAGCCCCTTATTACCTTGGGAAATTTAAAATGTCGCAGTGTTTTGAGAATTTTGCCGCACAAAGTGCCTTTGGGAATTTATCATCCCCCGGTGTCCCGGACAATTTACCACGGTCAGTGCCCCAGATTATTTACTGCCCTGAGTGTCAGACGCAATTCACCATTGCGTAATGAAGCATCCGTTATGCTTAAAAGAGCAGGCCACATTTAAACAAAGCGCAAGTCAACTAAGAAGCTCTTTTGTTGCTGATTCCCAGTATGGTTTTTATTATTTTGACTTCTATGTAGAGTGATTATAATGCAAATAAGGATTGAGGTGCTACGGTGGACTTTTTGAAGCATACTGAATACGCTAAAGAACAATGACGTCACAAATTTTTTGGGGCCGCTAAACATGCTGTTAACGTTATATTTCCACACTGAATACAAACTCATGTGTTGTACTACATATACATATATATTCATGTAGATCGTAGACATATCGCTATCAGATGATGTTTAACAGCTAAAAAGAAACTGTGACCTCACTGTGCTTCATGCTGTTCAGTATGGTTTAAAAAGTCCACCGTAGCACCGCTGTCTATATTTCAATTTCATTCACTGTAAAAAAAAATGCGAAAAACTAATGCAGTGCATGCTTGTAATCAGCTCGAAACGCCATCCAGATGATGTATACTTTGGTTAAGTATGGCCTGTTCTTTTAAGAAAATTCGTTTATGATTTTACTGCTGTATTTAAAAACAGTTCTCTTTAAATATCGATAAGCTTCATGGGAGGAAAAAAAAGGTACCCGTCGCGAACAACCAAACCTATTGGGCAAGGACTACTTTCTCTATGTAGGACACATTATATTTCTGTTCATCCCGCACGTGGAAAGGTCCGCTAGCTACCTGCAGATGGCCGTGAGTATCCACCGGGGTCTGTCTGGCTTCCTCCCAATGCAATGCTCGCCGTCGTTGCATAAGTGAAATATTCTTGAGTGCGGCGATCAAATAAATAAATAAATATAAATGTTTCTGAGCATGAGCCCTAGTAGAAAAGGACACTGCTACGGTGCCAAGACTGACCACAGAAGAGGGGCCAATATGGTTTATTTAAAATAATAAACTTAGACATATCTGACATTGAGCGAACCCCGCTTGTTATAGCGCGTATTACAGGCTTAAAGGGAAATGGCAATTAAATCTGAAATCTTTAAATCTGGAAGGGATATTGTTGAACTTGGCTGTGAGTTGGGCTAGCCGCAGGCAGCCCTCAATGCTGCACCTACATCACCTGGATAGTGGATACAGATGTTCTGATATCGGGTAATGGCTGCCCCTTGTGAAGCGCATGGAGCCTCATCCAAGTCGCCCGTGTTCTGCAGCGCGCAAATGTCTCTCAGGAATGGTTTAACAAGATTCTCTTGCACCAGGCAAAGGCTGCTGAAAGCTGCGTCAGTATACCTCAGGTACTGGCAGAGTTGAGCACAGGTCATGAATTTACCTTAATAAAAAAAATTATAGTTTATACCATCGTATATGAAATCTACCTTTTGTGTAGTAGATCTACCTATTAATTGTTTTTCAAAAACGATATGAATTATACATATTAAAAATGCATGTACATAAAGGTAACAAAGTGTGTGTATTCTTTCCAAAAGAGCCGAAAATAAAATAAAATGAGTCTACTACACTGGTAGTCAGAGTAGATATACCGATAGAGCAGCTACACTGGTAGTTAGAGTCAAATACACTGGTAATGAGGTACAATGGTTATCCGAGTCATATATATTCACAACCACAGTCAAATGAACTGGTAGTCAGAGTCAAATACACTGGTACATGTAATCAGTCAGATACACTAGTATATATAATCAGTCAGATACACTGGTACATGTAATCAGTCAGATACAATGGTAGATGTAACCAGAGATAGATACTTTGGTACATGTAGTCTGAGCCTGATACACCGGTACATGTAGCCAGAGTGAGCCACACTGGTACATGTAGTCAGAGTCAGATACAGTAGTACATGTAGCCAGATTGAGATACAATGGTACATGTAACCAGTGTCAGATACAACTGGTACATGTAGTCAGTCTGATACAGAGGTACATGTAGCCAGAGTCAGATACACTGGTACAAGTAGCCAGAATGAGATACACTGGAAGTCAGTCAGATACATTAGTAATCAAAGCCGGATAGTATGGACAAGGGAAACCTGTTTAGAGTTTTCGTCTCGTCAGAGAATAGAGAAGCCTACTTTTGTGGCATTCTGTGGCAAGTGAAACCGGATGACAAGGCAAACCAATGAGGCCATGTAAGCAGCGTGCTTATTTCTTAGGCGCTGTTATTGTACAATGCTTGGCTATGACAGAATACTTCGCTGCTACTGGAATAATAACAAGACAAGGGGCCAAGAAGAGACTGACAAAGACAACCAAACGGGAACGTACATTGCAAACGGAATGTTCTGGAAATATTCAACTTACCATTTCGCAATCTAAACTGGCGTTGCGAAAATGCCGTTGTGTCCCTTGCGGGATCACAAGCCTTACAGCCATCATTTGGATCTGGTGTATTAGGTGGGACGCAGTTGCCGCCAATGTTACACACGTTAGATGCTGAAACAAGAAAGGAGAAGAAACCTGCATTACCTTAAACATACTATAACCGACTAACCCACCGCAATAACAATAACAATCACGGCTGAAAGGTCCAAGCACAAAATGCTATCAGCAAAACCACCGTCACAAAGCCAGAAACACTACACACCACCCTAACCATCAACAGGTGAAATATTTTATTGCCTTGACTAGAAATTTTCCAGACACATGATTACGACGGCGCTCATTCATTTTTTATTATTATTTTTTTTAATCACCTTTTTGCCAAATGTGACCTAAAGTAACACAGACCCATTGTAAAGTAACTCTAACCCATTGTAAAGTAACTCAGGCCCAAATCTAAAGCACCTTAGGCCAAATATGTGTAGTCCATTGATCTTTCTTGTCTTTCTTTTCTTTTGTGATGACGATCAATGGGCAGGGCCAGTCTAAATTAACTCTCGCATAAGACTTAAGTAGCCCATTCCAAAGCCTAAAGTAACCCAGGCCAAAGCTGTGTAGTCTATTGCTCTATCCTGCTTTTGTGATGACGAACGATGGACAGACTGTAAACTTAGCATCCATGTATTCAAAGAAAGCCATAGTCAGTTGAGCTTGCACCCGATTCTCTATTGCACAGGAAATGGTAACTCATTAATGACGAACTATCTCACAGATGATTTAATCAGTGCGTCACAATTGTGGAAGGCTAGTAGTCTACAACGAACTATATCGCTGGGCCACAATACGCCCCCAATACCCACCCCTTTGTTCAGTGCAACGCCGCACGAAACAACTAAAGGTGCACGTACACAAATTACTACGCTACGCGCAAACAGGATATAAAGTATACATAAAACTCCTCGTACTGACAAGTCAAAAGTATATAAAATTATTCCAGGCTAACAGACGAAATGCAATCCCACACGGAAACTGCCAAGCACAGACAAAACAACCGGATTGGGGGTACATGTAGGCATATATATACACATAACATACCTTGTACTGACAAGTCAGTAGTAAGTATACCCACACTGCTCCGCACGGATCATGGATACGGTTCAGTCCTACACAACTATAGCTTCCATGCCCTGTACGGGAAAGCTTTGAACGGCAAATCCATAATTTGGGGAGTGAACTAAGACTACTGCGGATGGGGAACTGTGTTCAAAACATAACCTGAAAACACCCATTAAACCTTCGAAATTATTTAACTGACCCACGAAAAAGACGTGGAAAAAGGAAGCCAATACTTCCGGTGGATAACTTCCGTCCAAGGAAGGAAAAATATCTAGATTGCAAGAAGCATGGCAAAAAAGGGATACATGGCAACATAATTGCTTTTTTTCCAGTGGAAAATATAGAATACAGATGGAAACCCGCCGTAAACGTTATATATTACTGACAGAGATTTGCGTGGTTATTAGATACCAACCAGCCACAAAGGAGTCCGATGACTGGGTGCTGTTACACCAGAGACATCCGTCCATTGGGTCACGCTCCATATCAGCGAAACATTCGTCATCAATGAGACAGAAGCCGTCTGCAGAAGAAAAGCACAACACAAATGTAACGTTATTTTCTCAGGGTATTTTGTTGTTTGTTACCCTTCCCCCATCCCCACGCCGACGTTACACTGGAGACGATTGGTGATCAGCCTAGTGTAGAACTGACCTAGTTTACGTGAACTTAGTCATGAATATGCCTGTGTGATACAAGGCATAACGGACAATGGCAACTCTGCAGTTTGCTGAGGATTTGAAACTCTTCATTTCTTCATTTCAAATAGGGAACAGAGATTGGATATGATGTACGTGTAATGATGGAATGTTATAATTCCACAATCTAGCCAGCCAGGATTGGATTCGAGCACGTTGTCTCATTGATGGATTTGAGCTTGTTGTCTCATTGGTGGATTTGAGCAAGTTGTCTCCTTTGTGGATTAGAACACGACGTCTCGTTGATGAATTATAACATGTTGTTTCATTAGTGAATCATAGGAATGAACATATAATTCTTTACACATAAATGCCGGATAGCCCATAAAGCGAACAAAAGTGTGAAGATGAAGAGTTATCAGATATGGATCTTGCTCTATCGGGTTTACCCACAGATTATTATCTATAGAGGCTAAGCCCTAGATACTTCCTATTGCCTACAGCCGTATTTTACCAACATATCGTGCTGTCCCTCTCTGAGGTTGGCATCAATAAAACATCTACTCCCGTAGACCCGCATGTTTAACCTCTCGTAAATGCACAGGTTTTCCAAAACTCCTCGACGGTAGATCGATTTCGAAAGTCATTTGGGCCTTGTTGACATCTACGTCACCACTGGACAAGCACTCGGCTTTTGCCGGACTTAACCGATCGAGACTCAGAAGGCATTGCTGTTTACTTCCGAAGTCGATTTACCGTCGGGGTGTTTTGTACCTGTGTGCATTGACCAGAGAATGTGCGAGCGGATAACACTGCACAACGAACAGTGACATGTCGGTCTACGGAAGCAAATGTTTTATTGATCCCAACATCACACTGAGAGGGAAAGCACGGTATGTTGGTAAAATACTGCTGTCGGCAGAGGGAAGGATCTAGGGCCCCTACAGACAATAATTTATGTGTAAGCCCGCCAGAGCTAATACTGAATATGTGTTATGGCTTACCAATCGCTGAGAAGGATGTCAGAGACGAACCAGTGTCGCACATTTTACATCTACTCGAGTTGTCCATCATACCGTCGGCATAGCACGTGCCATTGACCATACACACGTTAGAATCTGTAAAAAACATATAAAATTACACGACACAAGATGATTCCGAATGGGGCGGATTTAAAGTGTATGGAGTTCGCAATAGATGTCTTTGTCAGGATTTTGTCAAAATGTATTTTTTTGAAGACCAGAGGCTGTAACATGCTGGTCTCAATGTCTGAGGAATATATGGCCAATGTTGTGATAGACAATGGACACAGGAGGCTTTTATCACGCTTCTGGAAAAGCAAAACAATAAGAACACGACAAGAAATATAGATAACATGCAGCATCTTAGTAAATATCTTAAAGTTTGTTTGTTGCGGTTGGGATTCAAATGATTCAAAAGTGACACTGGTAAGTATAGCATTGAAACCAAGCAAATAAACACTGACTACACATACGATACATCCCCACAAGGCATTTCCATAGTAGTAAAGGCAAGTATGGCTAATTTACACATATTGCACACAAATTCAAGCTAGCAAGATGGTTTTATGGTAGTTCACGTATATATGAAATCACTCACACAGACCACGCAAGTGGAAACACAAAGACTAATGTTAGGGTAAACCAAGTGAATATGAACAGGTTTACATAAATCCATCCACATGAAATGCAAAACAGGCAACTGATGTAGTAGCTTGTGTACACGTAAACACATTCACCCAAATTCACGCACGAAGAAAAAATTACTAAAGGCGTAGTGGTTTGTGTAAATATTAACGCATTCGAGGCAAAAAACAACAACAAAAACAATAACAACGCAAATAAACATTCACAGTGCATAGTGTATACAAGGAACAAAACAGGGCATGTGTCACTAAAGATACTGGTGTATCCATACCTGCTGGAGACCACTGTGATGTGGAGACGCTAGTGTTACAAAACCCACAAGAGTTGCCCGGATTGACAGCGCCATCTATCCAGCAATCTCCATCAATGTAGCAGTGTGTACTCTGCGACGGAAAATCATAGACTATGCAGGTCAAACTGGTTCTCAGGGGTAAATATTCATGTGCATCAAACAAACTTCTCTATAAATTTAATATGAGTTACCTTTCATTCTTGAACAGAAAATTATACGCATTTGTTGATACGTGTAGTTTGTCGTATAAAGCTTTAAACAGACACGGAAAGGTTAAAATACTCACATTGACGAAACACGTGGGAATGTCTTCTGCAGAGAATTCACACCAAGTGCATTGTCTGTTAAACGGCAAATACAGCCCCTCATTCCCATAACTCGCATTGTCGTTGCTAACAGCCACAAACCAGCCAGTCACATAGGCTCCTCCTGGACCCTCCGTCATCGCCTCTGGAATGGGACATTTGACCGAGTTACAGTCTACGTACTCCGCTGGTGCTGTCATCTCCACTCCGGTCTGTAAGGGCCCAACATTGTCAACCTGCACGTACAAGGGTTATTACGTCGTCATGCGTTTTCATACACTTCTCTACTGTTGAATATTCCTTTCCATATACTAAAGGTAAAATTACCAATGAGATACAGCACAGAACGAGTACAAAAAAGTGAAGAACATGCCGCGCGAGGAAGGGTTTAGATGTCATTTCCACATGCCGAATAAGGAATGATTCGGTGAGGTGTCATTTCACCATACTGAATGAGGAAGGATTCGGTGAGATGTCATTTCAGCATTCTGGGTGAGGAAGGAAACGGTGAAATGTTATTTCTGGACACCGAGAGAGGAAAGATTCAGTGATATGTCTTTTCCACATCCCACATGAGGGTGAATTTGGTGAGATGTCATTTTAAGATATCAAGTGAGGAAAGATTCCGTGAGATGTCATTTCAAGATACCGAGGGTGGAAGGATTCTGTAAGAGGTCATTTCAAAATACCGAGTAGGGAAGAATTCTGTGAGGTGTCATTACGACATATCAAGTGAGGTAGGAATCGGTAAGATGTGATTTCAGCATACCCAGTTAAGAAGGATTCGATGACATGTCATTTTATCATACCAAGTGACGTAGGATGCGGTGGGATGTCATTTCAAGATACCGAGTGAGAAAGAATTCGGTGAGGCGTCATTTTATCATACCAAGTGACGAAGGATTAGGTGAGGGGTCTCTTCAAGATACCGGGAGAAGAAAGATTCAGTGTGATGTTATTTCGACATACCGAAGGAAGAAGAATTCCGTGAGAGGTGATTTCGACATACCGAGTGACGAAGGATTCGGTGAGAAGTCATTTCAGCATATTGGGTGAGGAAGGATTAGGTGAGGAGGTCTTTTCATGAGACCGAGTGAAGAAGGATTCGGTGAGATATCATTTCAGCAATCTGAGTGAGGAAGGAATCGACGAGATGTCATTTCAAGACACCCAGTTGGGAAAGATTCAGTGAGATGTCATTTCAAGATATCGAGAGAGGAAAGATTCAGTAAGACGTCACTTGAAGATACCAAGGCTGGAAGTATTCAGTAAGACGTCATTTCAAGATACCGAGTGAAGAAAGATTCGGTGAGACGTCATTTCAAGATACCAAGTGGGGAAGCATCAGGTGAGATTTCATTTCGGAATACCGAATGAGGAAGGATCCAGTGAGAAGTCATTTCAGATGTCATTCAGCGAGAAAGGATTCCGTTAAATGTCATTTTAAGCTACCGAGTGAGGAAGGATTGGGTGAGTTGTCATTTCAGCATATTGAGTGGGGAAAGATTCGGTGAGATGTCATTGTAGCATACTGAGGTCAGAAGAATGCGTTGACTTATCGTTTCAGCATACCAAGTGAGGAAAGTTTCCGTGAGGTGTGACTTCAAGATGCTGAGGGTAGAAGGATTCGGTGAGATGTCATTTCAAGATACCGAGCGAGGAATAGGTGTGTGAAATGTTTTTTCGACATACCGAGTGTGGAAGGATTTGGTGAGATGTCGTATCACCATACCAAGTGTGGGAGATTTCGGTGAGATGTCATTTCAAGATATCGAATGAGGAAGAATTCAGTGTGATGTCATTTCGACGGCGGGAGGAAGGATTCGATGAGATGTCACTTCAGCCTACTAAGTGACGAAGGATTTGGTGGGAGGTCTTTTGATACAGGGGGAGGAAGAATTAGGTGAGACGTTATTTCACTACACCAAGTGCGGAAGGATTCGGTGAGATGTCATTTCTGCATAGCAAGTGTGGAAGGGTTCGGTGAGAAAGAAAGAGGCGAGATGTTATTTCACCATACCGAGTGAGGAAGGATCAGGTGAGATGTGATTACAAGACACCTAGTCAGGAAGGTTTCAGTCAGGTGCCACTTACCATGGGAGGGTGGATTCGGTGAGAGGTGAATTCAAGGTATGGATTCAAGAAAAATTCGGGGAGGCGTCATTTCAAGATACCGAGGGTTGAAGACTTCGGTAAGACGTTATTTCAGGATACCGAATGTGCAAATATTCGGTGAGGCGTCATTTCAAGATATCGAGTGGGGAAGGGCTCATTGAGATTTCAGCACACCCACTGAGGAAGGATTCCGTGAATTGTCATTTCCAGATACCCTGAGCGGAAGAAATTAGTGAGATGTCATTTCGACACACCGAGTGAGGAAGTATTGGGTGAGATGTCATTTCAGCATCCCGAGTGCACAGGAATATCCTTTCAGCTTACCATGTGAGGAAGGGCTCAGTGAGAAGGGATTTGAAGATACCGAATATGGAAGGACTCGGTGATATGTCAATTTGACATTCCACGGAGATGTCATTTCGACATACCAAATGAGCAAGGATTCGGAAAGATTGAATTTCAACATACCGAGTGAGGAATTCTTGGGTGAAATGTCATTGCAGCATACTGATTGGGAAAGGATTCGGTGAGATTTCATTGCAGCATACTGAGTGAGGAAGGATTCGGTGTGATGTCGATTCACCATACCGAGTGAGGAAGGATTCGGTAAGAGGTCATTTCAGCATATTGAGTGATGAAGGATTCAGTCAGATGTCACTTCAACTTCCCATGTGAGGGTGGATTCGGTGAAACGTCATTTCAAGATACTGATGGTTGAAGGATTCGGTAAGACGTCATTTGGAGGTACCGAATGAAGAAAAATTCAGTGGGACGTCATTTCGGTATACCAAGTGAGGAAGGACTGAGTGAGATGTGATTTCAAGACATCGAGTGGGGAAGCATCGGTGAGATGTCATTTCAGGACATCCAGTGAGGAAATATTCCGTGAAATGTCATTTCAAGATACCGAGAGAGGAAGGATTCAGTGAGATGTCATTTCGACATGCCGAGTGAGGAAGGATAGAGTGAGATGTCATGTCAGCATATTGAGCAGGGAAGGATTCAGTGACATGTCATTGCAGCATACTGAGTGGAGGAGAATGCAGTGAAATATCATTTTATCTTACCAAATGGGGAAGGATTGAGTGAGATGTGATTTCAAGACACCGATTGGGGAAGTAGTCGGTGAGATGTCTTTGCAGGATACCAAGTGAGGAAGGATTCGGTGAAATGTTATTTGAAGACACCGAAAGAGGAAGAACTAAGTAAGATGTCAGTTGAAGATGCCGAGTAAGGAAAGGTTCAGTGAGATGTCATCTCCATATAAATAGTGAGGAAGGATTGGTTGAGATGTCATTACAGCATACCAAATGAGGAAAGATTCAGTGAGATGTGATTTCAAGACGCCGAGGGTTGGGTGAGATGTCATTTGAAGATACCGAGCGAGGGATAAATTTGTGAGATGTCATTTCGATAAACGGAGTGAGGAAGGATTTGGTGAAATGCCATTTCAGCATAATAAGTTGGAAGGGATTCGGTGAGATCTCATTTCAAGATACGGAGGGTAGAAGGACTCGGTGAGATGTTATTTCGACATACCGAATGAGAAAGAAATCGGTGAGATGTCACTTCGATATGACGAGTGAGGAAAGGTTTCGGTGAGATGTCATTTTCACATATCAAGTAAGGCAGAAATCGGTGAGATATTATTTTAGCATATCGAGTGACGAAGGATTCTGTGAGATGTCATATCAGCATACCGAGTATGGAAGGATTCGGTGAGCTGTCATTTCGACATACTGATGGAGGAAGTATACAGTGAGATGTCATTTCAACATCCCAAGTAAGGAAGGAATAGGGGAGACGCCACTTCAGCATACCGAGTGAGGAAGAATTCGATGAGATATCATTTCAAGGTACCGATTGAGGAAGGATTCGGAAAGATACGGAGTAAAAACTTATTCGGTTAAGTGTTATTTTATCATGCAGGGCATGGAAAAGATGGTAGGTTAGATTTTAGCGCATAATGTAATGAATGTAGTCACATGTACAGGTGATTACAGCAGAGAGAGCATGGACGAATGTATGTAGGTGTGAGTCCAGCACACAGAGTGCAAAAGAAGAAACTATGTACTTGGTATTTTAGCATGCAAAGCAAGGAGCAATGTCGTAAGATGAATCTTCAGGTTATCTCCTATTGGAGTATGCATTAATCAACCCAAATTTACACTCACTACAGCTTACGAAAGACACTCAAACTGTCCTTTTATTGTTGATTAGCCCAAAACATGATGATACACACGTGTGACACGATATATTGTTGTCTTACCATTACTTCCCGAAATCTGCACATTAGGTTAGAGTTGTCCTGTACAGGGCTAGTTTGCAGCAACAAAACCAGTGGGTTGTTGCAGTCTACCCCTGAGCTGCAGAAAGGTCCGTCTCCAAAGCCTTTCACGTAAGGAAGGTACTGGCTCGGTAAGCAGGCGCCTGAAACCAGAAGATTAGCTGAAATGCATGACGTGGTATAAAGAATTTACATGACGCCAGTCGCCTTTTTTATGACCTTGTCACGATGACGTGATTACAAAATATCATCATGTAGAATGACACTATGTTACAGAGACAGTGGACCGATGACTGACTCTCTCAATCTCGCCCGAGTAGCATGTTTACTTGATTCATTCAAATTTTCTGTTAGCTTCTGGGACTAGGCAGATAGTATCATGCATAATGACATCTGAATGTCTTTGGAGCAATGTCACCGATTTCATGTCACCTTTCTACATCAGTGGAAAATCTTTTCTATTCATGAGACCAGATGAGGTTGAGTCATAAATGAATTTTGCTTTAAATGAAGGTAATTGAAGCTGGCAATCTGGAAATAACATGCTTTATCCGACTCTTTGTTTATGTGTTTCTGATGCTATTTAATTGCGCGCGTCTTATCTGGACGTACGAGCGCCATCATCTGGTTTATCCTAAACATGTGTCGTCCATACACTGGTGTCTCAGACCATGTTATACTCTGTGCTACAGCTTACCTGGACTTGTACCTGTACAAAGATAACAACGGCTTTTTTGTCACGACGACATTTGGACAAGAGGAATAGTTTGAATTGTGATTATCCTTATTTCAAAGGCAAAAGGAGTCCTGCATATGACATGTAGATATCTAGATTTGAAGCAAATGTTGGATCATGTTTTTTTGTAATGATTTCAGTCGAAGTGACAAGTCAATTTGTGTCTAATTCAGCTTAACCAAGGGCGAGGGACCGTATGTTCATCGTGCTAAGTAAGATCGCCACATAGGATATATGAACAGTTGCAGTCAAAGACCAACCGAGAAATATATTCGATATGCGACAAAGTGTAAACCAGCATGGTACACAGATCTGGGTACCACTGCCGACTATTCATCCGCTTAGAACTATTCTTGCGCCTGTCGGTCATCAAAGAGAACTTTGGACTGTGGCTTTTGTTAAGCTTTGTTTGGGAAACTGGTTTTCACTTATGGACCAGGATTCCGCACTTAGGTTGACGGCTGGTGGATAAATGTTGGCTTCGGCGACTAGTTTCTCAGGACACGTGTAACACGTATATACAGGTATTCACGACTTGCCCTAACCGGTGTGAAAATTAGGCTATAATAACATAAATTTATTTACTGTCCGTCGTCGCTGTGTCAGTAGTCATCATTGTCGTGCTCGTCGCCATTGACGTTGTGTCCGTCACCGTCGTTGCTGTGTCCGTCGGCGTTGTTGCCGTCGTTGCAGTGTCCGTCGCCGTTGTTGCTGTGTCCTTCACCGTCGTTGCTGTATCCGTTGCCGTTGTTGCTGTGTCCGTCGCCGTTGTTGCTGTGTCCCCCGCCGTTGTACTTGTATCCGCCGCCGTTGTAGTTGTTCCACCAGAAGCTGTTGTTTGATCAGGAAATGTGGCAGTCACATTAGCCTCCCCTAAATAACAGAGCAAACCAGTAAACCATCAAACAGGCAACGTTTCAAGTTTTATTTTCTAAACACAACCTAATGAAAACTGAACAATGACAAAGACATATATGCAGTAACAGTGAAGACTGCGTGGCCTATTCTATTTCATGATACAGGCATTGTACGCAAGGAGAAGACTACCGTGAAGATCAAATATGCATGCATTGCCTCGTGATTTATTAAATCAAAGGCCATCCTGCAGTGATGGCTATGGCTCTGTATACGACAGCATTCTGTGTCTTGTAGCGTATAAGGCTAATGGGTCGAACTGGCTACCTGAAAGATTTGACTAAACAGTAGACTAGGTCTGATCCATACGTATTCTAAGGTGTGATGTCTCAAGATGATTAACCCTGTAGATTGTGCAGATAATAAAAAGCGAAAAACGTAATATTTATGTTGGTTTTGCTAAGTGAATCACTAAAGAGGGAATAGAATCGATCCAGCTGCATTGTATTACGGGTTAAATCCCAGGTTTATCTCTCACTCGTCATAAGAGTAGAGACACTGGTGGTCGAACTGAAGAATATTTCACTTATTCGACGGCGGCCAACAATTACTCTGGGATTAAACCGGGCAATGCCTGGGAGAATCCCACGACCTTTCGCAAGTTGCTAGAGGGCCTTCACATGTACAGCCAGAGAGAAAGCCAGCACGGGCCCTACGAACTCAGAGCGACCCCTTTGGTGAGAGGCTCTTGCTGTCCAATGCTCTGCCCTAGCGGGCCACGCAGGCCCGATGCTCGCGACAAACAGTCGGTCCTACACAAGACTAGAGATATAGACCTAAGTGATACGCGTTTGTCATACACGTCATAAGAGAAGAAGTAAATGTCATAAACTATAGTCATAAACAGTGTCAGATAAACGTGATAAACGTCAATTTATTAGTTCATTTATTTATTAGTTCATTTATTTATTTGTTCATTTATGTATTAATCATGCCTACAGTATGGAGGGAGAAAACTTTGCAAAGCCCAACTAAAATCCAAGATGATCTATAGGTTACTGGAAGACCTTTCTACGTAACAACCGGGAGGAAGCCAGCCAGAGATAAACGGTACATATAAACGGTATAAAGGCTAACGCAACCGAGATGAACGGTACTTATACACGAAGGAACAGTAGGGATAAACGCGAAAAACAAGAGGTATAAACGTTATCATGATTTTTAAGGCCAGACACAAACGTGATAATCAGTACTTAAAACACGACATAATGTGTTGTTTTAGTTACGTCAAATCGAACGGCTACATATTCATGCATGGCCGTAGTTACAGTAAGATAACAGGAGTTATAGGCTATTTACAAAGGCTATTTACAAATGTGTTAAAGGGTTGTTATAAATGATTATTATAAAGGTTTATAAGAGTAAACATAATCGTGATAAAAGTAATTATAAACGCAACTTGAGTTGAGATGAAAACAGTAAAGGAACATATGACCGTACAAGAGTAGAGATAATCGTGTGAAGAGGCTTTTTTATGTATTTTATAACAAAAGAATCAAAAGAGATAAACAGGTGCCAGTATGCAGATTAACAGAGCAGCAATACACGGGGAACGATGAACACAGTAAACTCTAGTTACTTACGGGGTAAAGACGAACGCGGAAAATAGCAGTTTTAAACGTTATACTTTATTTAATTCCTTAATTCCTTATTTATTTATTTATTCATTTTCTCATTTATTCATTTAATTTCTTTGTGCGGATTAAATAGTGGAGAAAACAGGAATAAACCCGTCGTAAAACCACCGGAATCTGGCAAGTTACTGACGAACAGGTGCATGTGACGTACTGATAAAACTCAATTGTTCTTCAGTAAATGTTAACCCGTTCAAACGGTCACACAAGCTTCGTCGGTCGCTTATTGTTGGCGAGATCCAGCAAGCACTGTGAGTTCAGAAACTACCAATTTACCTATCCAACACAGCATTTCGTGTGTCTTGGAAATTTAAAGACAAATCCCTCCAACAACTTGATCAGTGCAGCCTTCCTGTAGTCTTATGGGAGAGATTACTATGAGAATATTGAGTAATGATAATCCCGAGAGAAGTAGTTATAAACGTGGCAGGATAAGCGAGTGGGGTAATGAAGCGTAAGTGTACACGTGGTAAGATTGAAACTAAAGGAACGTGATAAAACTAGTTACAGAAGTGCAAGCACCAGTGAAAACCCTATGTGAGTGAAGATAAAGCATAAAGTCCAAAACGTCAAAAAAAAACCCCAGTAAACGCCAAAGAGGAGCAGTTTAACTTGAAAATAGTGGAGATAAACAGTATAAAGCTAAAGGTGGACGTTACAAGAATAAAGATCATTTACCTGTAGTATTGGCGTCTGAAAGGTAACAAGAATGAATGAAAGAGTTATATTTCCGTGAATTCATCCACTTGCCTGAATCTGTTCAAATATTTCCTTTTGTATCAAACATTATGTTTAAGATTTCCCCTTGTTGAGAACGCACATTTCCGCACCTGGTGTAAGGGATAAGGTGGTGAGATACGGTATATAAAAGTCTAAATAAATGCCTTGGCTACTTTAAATGCTACAGCATCTTCATGCTGCAGTTTCCATATGCTTCTAGACATCGCTTGTAGGACTTCTGATTAAAAGATAGGGTCGACACTATGGTCGGGATTTGTTTATTTATATATTTATTAATTCATTTATTTATTTATTTGTCTACTTAAGAATACTGTTTCACTTATACGACGGAGGCCAACATTATGGTGGTGGTGGTGGGGGGGGGGGGGAAACCTGAAAGGAGGAGCCTGCGGGAAACCGGGCTGGCAGACCTGGGTCCCGCGTACAGTTGGAGAGGAAGCCAGAGTCCCAGACAGAATCTTAGAGACAGCCAGAGTCCCAGGCAGAACCGGGGAGAATTCTATGTTCTATAATTATGTGTGGAGATGACAAGGCCTTGCCAACATAACAATAGTGATATATTTTTAAAAAATACGCTTAATGTGAAAATCACCTTACGTAGAATATACAGAGAGGCTTAATGTGTGACTGATAAACTTACTAATGCAGTAGGCGTTGGGACATTCCACTGTTATCAGGTAATACACATTGAAGCTCCCACAGTTTGTCACGTTTAGTGGAAAAGCTGCATCACACTCCTCGCCAAAGCCTTGGTATCGACAGGCCTTTAACACTAGTGTTTCCCCGGGGGTCGTAGGTAAATCCTCTTGTTAAACAAAAGGAAATGTTGTCAGAAACAACAATGGGTAAGACCAAGTATACAGTTTGGACATGCGCACAAATATATACATCATACTTCTCTAAAATGAAGTTATACAACACCGTTTGCCTTACCGTCGTGTTGTATTTATTCTAACACAACCACAGAAGGGCCTATTCTAACATGACTTCAACATTGTTGTATCTAACGGTGTGTGACAGTATTTCAAACCCATTTTGATGATGTTTATATCATTCATTTCAACAATTTTGCTTTTACGTTAGGCCAAAATTACCGGACCATCCAATTGCTCTTACAATATGTGACATGCATTTCACCACCCTTTTCCCTCTATATTTTGTGCATATTTTGTATTTTTTCAATTTGTCTTCTATGTTTATCGATTCATCTGACTTTATGGAGTGAGGTGTTGTCATGTACTACCGAAACGTTTGCAGGCAGAGCCGTACTGTGCAAAACACAGATGCTAAATTCACTTAAAGAAGGTAGGATATAAAACCTCGCATAGACCTATTTGACAAGGAAGGCAATAAAACCGTAACAATCAAATGGGTAGTATATACTCACACGCAAAAGAAATGCAAGTCGAGTATCAAGTATAAATATTATTTATTTTCAACAGAAAAGACAAGAATTACAAATAGGCTAAGATTGGAAAAAAATTGACTGAACACATTTTAATAGTTGGAAACACAGATGACATTATTATTTTTCCTAAAGGCTAATGGGCCACACAGTTTCGGGTCAGTACGCAATATGTCAGTCAATACCTAATGTGACCATCATTAGCATAAATTACTGCCACACATCTCCTGTACATCTGTGAAGGCCCTTGGGAACCTCCTGCACACATCCAGAGCAGCTGGGCGTAGTTTATGGGCAGTTGTGGTATCACATTGTGCAGACGCGTTTGAACCTCATCCCACAAGTGTTGGATAGGCTTCAGATCAGGGCTGAGGGCTGGCCACGGTAGAGCATGGATGTTGTGCTCTTAGAGGAAGGCCATGGTAGCTGTGGCAGCACGGAGACGAGCTCTTGTCCTGCTGGAAAATGTGCTGTTGATGTTGTGCCAAACATGGAACAACGTGAGGTGTTATCCTTTGGTCGATGTAACGCTGAGTAGTACCGCCGTGTCCCCGACCTTGACCAACATTCTGGAAGCACATGTGTCCAAGAATCACATTACGTCCAATCCCTGCCCATATCATGACGCTAGGTACACCCCATGGATACGTTTCTGAAACGTTTTTTATCGCCGAAACGATCACCGCAACGCCGCCAAATTCTGACTCTTCCGTGTGCACGGGAGACACAAAAGCGACTCTCGTCACAGATGATGACTCGTCTCCACTCACGATGACGCCAGTTGTGATGACTGTGTACCCACTGTAGTAGTACTTGTCGGTGTTTTGGTTGGAGAACAGGACGATGCGCTGGTCGGCAACATCTGAGATTGTTGGAATACAGGAGTGGGATCACACTGTCCCGGCTAATGTGTCGAATGTGTGTGCTACATTAGTCTCTCGAGCAGTTTGACTTTGCAGTTAAGAACGGATCTCTCTGCCGGTAACGGTTAATCTGCTAATATTGTCGAGGTGTGATTATCCTAGGGCGACCGCTCCGAGGAAGGTCACCTGTGGTCTGTGGGGCATTGTAGCGATGCTGGAGATGGTAAATTGTGGTCATGTGTACGTTGAAATGATGAGCAACTTCTTGAACAGACTCTCCAGCTTCCAAACGTCCGATAGCCTGGTTTCTCTGAATTTGAGTTACGCATGGCATTGTTGAACAAGGAGTGATAGGCCCAATATTTGCAATAGTTTTTTACCCACTAAAGTTAGAGACAATTCCTGCATGTTCGATTTCAGAAGAAATGTGTGCATGATACCCACATATTCATTGAACTGATGCGTGTTGTCGATTCATTAATTTCGTGCGTTCTTACACGGGGCTTCCAAAATGCAATCAAAAATATTCGTAACATCACCATGCTTCTCTACATGCTAAAACTCGTATCAGTTTATGATTCTCAGTTTGTTTCCTGTTTGGATGAAAGAATTTGTGTTTCTTTTGGGTGTGAGTGTACAACATGACTCCACATGAAAAAATGACATGTAATTCACACCGCATGCTAAATCATTCACTTCATACTGTCATCGTTGTTAGCCTGGGTGTAGTAATATACAAATGTATTCGTTGATTTAATATAAAGTATTTATGTAGCGTATTAATCTAAAATCCTTTCTAATTAACTTACCAATTTTTAATTAATTATTTCGCTACAAGTTTATACTGACCAGTGTTATTATTGGTGACCTGGTCTCCAGTCATACACTAGTTAGATATTGAGTCCAGCACAGGCTGGCGTGCTCCCCAGTCATCCACCAGTTAGATACGGAGTCCAGCACGGGCTGGCGTGCTCCCCAGTCATCCACCAGTTAGATACCGAGTCCAGCATAGGCTGGCTTGCTCCCAATCTCACCACCAAGATAGGTTGCCCAGTCAGTCACCTACTCGTCTGTCATTTACTCAGTGCGGAACCAGTCAGGCAGGCCTACTGGTTATTCAGTTAGGCACTGGGCAGTTAATTACTGATTAAATGGTAAGGTAGAAGTTCTACAGCCAGTTACTGGTCATATCAGTGAGGTACTGATCAGTCCGGCAGGTACTAACCAAGTATTCATACATTGGACAGTTGGCCAGGAACTCACCAGCCACTCAAGTATTGGTCACTCATTCAGATACTGGTCAGTCAGCCATGCACTGGTTAATCAGTTATGCACTGGTCAGTCACCAACGCACTGATTGGTCACACGTATTGGTTCCTCCGTAAACCACTGGTTATAGTCGGTTTGCTACACATCGCTGTCATTGTGAAGCGCATACCGCCGGTTGTTAGCTATAGATCATTTTTCCCTTCAGGAATTCTCGGTGGAACGGTGGCATTACCTTCTTCAATATACTGAGACTCGCCTCTCAATCTCTTGGCGTTTTAACCGGGTTTGTGGCCTGCGGTAATTTCCATATGAAACTGGCGCTGGCGCTGGTCAATCAGTTTTCATTTCAATTACCTCTTAAACCAAGGCAGTTTTTAGTTATATTGTACAAATGTTTAAAACTATACATTACCCATGAGATATACTGGGCCGAATGTTCCACAAAAGTTTTGCTCCACCTGGCCTACCACTAAATCCTCGTCAATCCGGTACCAAGTCTCTTCCAGATCATGGTCACAGATAGGATCTCCGGGGACCACTGGAATGTTGACTCCACGCCTCTGAATGTCCGGTATGGGTTTGTAGACACTGGGTTGGCACTCTGGTTCTGAAGGCAAACATGTAGATACACTCTCGGTGCTTCTTTTAACTTGTCGCATATATTCTGCTCTCTGAGAAAGCATTCATACAGACTACCGATATTGCCTTTAGTTAATGACACATAACACTGCGAGTTAATCCGATGGATATGTTGAGCGTCCAAATTAATGCCAGGAGAATGCAATCACAATACCGGTTTTCTAATTCGGAATATTAAATTTCATAAGCTTGTTGTCGGGATGAAGACTTCATTGCCTCGGATGATGTCATAATTATTAAAAAAAAATGAATACTGAATAATGAACGGAGACCACAAATTATCTAAACTGTCATCGACTGCACTATAAGCCCCGTTTCTGACAGAGCCATGTTTAAAATTGTTTTCAAGCTTTTGTATAATAGAATGTTAATATTTGTTTCAATATGGCCTCGCCACAGTGTGGCTTCAGAGTTCGATGTCAGAAAATTCTATTATGTAATCTGTTGGCACAGACACTGCTATGGTCTAGGTTACTACGTGATTTCGCTCTTACCGTAGGGTGGGCTGCAAAAGTAAAGCACTTTACTCCACGGAATAATTATGAAGTCACCCGAGGCAATGAGGTTTTCACCCCGAAAAAAAGTTTAGGTCATTTGACATTATGAACTAGAAAGGGCTATCTAATTCCATTTTCATTTAAATTTACAAAACTTTTGGATTTTCTGTGTTTCATTAACGATGGGCAATTTCGGTAGGAAGCATCACTGATATATTTTAAGGATAGGCGACAAAGCAGAGCAAGCAGACAATGAAACTCGCTGGCTGAATCAACATCAAACAGCTGTGCATCTAGCAGTTTAAATCTGAACGAAATACAATAAAAATGGATTTCAGGCAGTGCACATAATGATCTGTTCGAAGTGACACATTTGGAGTGTTTATATGTTCCCCACAAAAAAACTAGCGGCGAATAGTGTGCAGGAAAACTTTTATCCTATATTTTTTTATGTTTTTCCTGCCGGCAATTTTTTCAGACCATATTTTTCCAAGCTGTCCCATTGTTGAGAGGCAAGGGAGAAGCAAGTACAGCTCATGCTGGCTTCCTCTCCGGCGGTATGTAGGACGGCCTACCAGCAACCTGCGTATGGTCGTGGGTTTCTCCCGGTTTCCTCCCAACATAATGTTGGCCTTCGTCGCATCAGTGAGATATTCTTAAAATACCAATCAAATAAATACATAAATAAAAACATAAATAAATGCATAAATTAAAACAAAAATAAATAAATATTTTCCTAAGATACTAAGTTTGCTAGGCAAATTATGGAAAAGAAGAAAGTGACGTAAGTCATAAAAGATGATATGAAGTCATATCACTCACAAGTGATCCGAAAAAGCCACCATATTTCATTCTCTTTTAACCGTTATCCAGAAATGCCAGTGGGTTTCGAAGCGTCAATTAAACAGTATGTGGAGTCCAAAAGTGGCTGACACAGTGCTTGGAACCTGTGTCATGAGTGAATGACACGTTGCATTGGGTGTTACAGCTGCGTTTCACCAAACTGGCTCAAGTTGATTGTAAGGAATGTCATATGCCATTATGAAAACGGTTTAGAACAGAAAGGAGGATAGAAATTCCTCAGGCAGAAATCAGTTAAATTTGTGACGGCTGTCAGTCATCAGTTAACCGCAAACCGCAAACTGGGCCATCGGCATTCGAGTTACGCGAACAGAAGACTGCAATTCGTATAGAATTGTTTCCAACGTTTGACATTTTTGAATAGGAGCTTGAATAGGGCCAAAACCCACGAATTTGACCAAATTGAACAGTGGGACATTTTCAGATGACTGTAACATTTTCGCTGATTCAAAAACTGATACATTTTTACAAAATCATGAACATTCATATATTATCTATGTCAAAATTAAACGAAACAGTGATATAGGAATTCTTTTGTCATGATCAATTAATCGTACCCGCCAAGGGCAGATTTCGCGCCGGCGCCATGTTTTGAGGCCATTTTCACGGGACTGTGCGACCGTGTAGGCCTATCATAGCAGCAGACACAATGCATAGATTATCTTCATAGAACCATGCATTTTCTGAACAATGTCTTAATATTCACACTAATTTTATGTTGCAATGGTCGTAAAATCTTTTGGTCCCTCCACAGTTTTACCGAGTTTTTTTATAGAAAATATTTTTAATGTGTTTTGAGTTTCTTGTAGAAATATCGCTCCCATCCCATAGGTGTCTGGACATTTAGACACGCCAGTGTAAACTTGCAGGTAGGCTACTCAGTGGACATATGTGGGGAAACCAAGTTCCATGGTGAAAAGTCTGGTACAGAGGAAGATTGTATGTTTAAATTCTCACACTGAATGAGAGCGGCTTTTTGACTGGATCTCCGTTTGAATGGTAATCCTAGGTTAGGCCGAATATCATACAAGCCGTCGTAGTAGGAATTTGCGAGGACAACAGAGGCAGACTTGTTCCTATCGGCCTAAGTCTAAAAGAGAACGCGATAGTGCGCAGTCGTCTGCAAGGGCCATTCTTGGCAAAATACCTGCATGGCATTGAGTAGCATCGTCCGCATTGGCCCTGTGTAGATCCGCAGCGCTGCACACTGAATGACATCAAGACACCCATATCTGAGATCAGTCTACTCTAATGTCTACTCATGGTCCTGTGTAGTCATCATTTACACCTATGTCTCAGGTAAGTTTAACGTCCACTCATTGACACCCATGTCTCAGACCACTCTAATGTCTACTCATGGTCTTGTTTAGTCATCACTGACACAGATGCCTCAGATCAGTCTAATGTCCACTAAAGGGCCTATGTAGTCATCATTTACACCTATGCCTCAGCTAAATTTAACGTCAACTCATTGACACCGATGTCCCAGATCAGTCTAATGTCTACTCATGGTCCTGTGTAGTCATCAATGACATCCATGTCTCAGATCAATCTAATGTCTACTCAGAGTTCTGTGTCGTCATCATTTACTCTTTTGTCTCAGGTAAGTCTAATGTCTACCAATGGTCCAATGGCCCAGTGTAGTCACCACTCACACCTGTATCTCAGGTAAGTCTAATGTCTACCCATGGTCCAGTGGAGTCAAAATTTACATCTATGTCTCAGGTAAGTCTAACGACTACCCATGGTCCAGTGTAGTCACCACTTACACCTGTCTCAGGTAAATCTAATGTCTAACCATGGTCCAGTTCAGTAATCATTTATAGCTTAGCCTCATTTCTACCTACATATTTATATCCAAATCACACACACTGTGGTCATTTAGGATTCGGTTTAAATTTGTCGAACAATGAAAACGATGTCAAAGGCAAAACATCTTTCAACTATTTACAGTTGTGTTGGTTCAACACAAAGGTAAATAGTCCATACAACTTGTAAATTTTAACCCCTTATGAACAGTCAAAAGCATTCGCAGAAATTGTTTAAAGCAATTGTGATATACCTCCGTTTTATCACACCCCTTGCATTTACATTTTGTCATCAGAAACGGGTTAAGGTAAGCTATGTTCAATAGGTAGTCATGGTAGTGTTCATACAGAGCAATATACCAGTGTATAGGGAAACTACTTACGACCAAAAGTACAGGCAATGCATGAGAGAGCCAAGCAAAGTACTTACAGATATGGAACAGATAAGATCCATACAGAGCCACACTCCAGTGTATCGGATAAGTTTAAGGCTTACGACCCAAAGAACGGGAAATCCTTAAGAAACCCAAATAAAGATCTTACAGCTATGTAACAGGTAATATGCATACAGAGCCACAGTATAGGGTATCGGGTAAGTTTAATACTTACGACCCAAAGAACGGGAAATCCATAGAAAACTCAAGTACAGCACTGCAACAGGAAACATCTTTGCCTCGACGGGAGCTCTAAGCTATGTCTTTGGGGTGCGGTAAACAAAAGGATCAAGCAGCGGCGATTGGAATGTATAAATACTGTCTCTTAAATTACCAAACTATCTGATCTGACTAGATGGTTGGATGAATTAAGCAAACATGCTATGTTGGAGTCCTTGATTGACAGCCGTCTGCTCAAAGGCGTTATCTAGAGGGAGCCGCCAGCTACATCGTGGAACAATGGTTTCATAGCTTTCCGCAGGACTCATTTAATGCAAGCATCAAGCAGCTTATACAAAGGGTGTATTCCAAAAAAAGAAAGTTAAGAATACAGAGGCATACAGAGAAAAAGAGTGGTACGCCAGCCTCTCTTTAGAAAAGGTCACATAAAGAAGAGCACGTGAAAGCGGCCGACACACCTAACCTCGTGTATTGAGAGGTTTTACCGACTGGGCGATCTGTCTGTTGGGGCTATATTAGAGCGTGACGAGCCCACTCTCTTTGAAAACTAAACACTTATGGAGAGAGACACACCTTGTGCCTCAACTAAACCGTCCAAATTCAGTATCTCAAGTGGTCTTTTACTCGGTACCATTCACTGTTTAATTTTCACGACTGATAAAAATAGGCTGTTAGAAATAGAAAATACATGTCGTGGTCTTTTCGGGTGAATTCTCCTGTATGTAAGACATCACCATTTCCTAACCTTTTTTACGATGTCTTCACTTTCTGTGTGTACATGCATACATACCAAATGTTATAACACAAACACGTAGGGATCCTTATAATGGCCAAACAACAGGCTAGCTTAAATGAATATTACGGTAGGAGACTTGTTTTCTTCGGACGAAGTTACTAAATGTGATGACAACGCTGAGGCTTGAGTATTTCCAGACACTCCGATAGTAATTAACATCACTGCAAGTTTTTCATCGAATTCTGGGAAAGTCATGGTAGCAAGGGATGTGAAGGTTACTAGTCTGTAGACATTTATAGCAACAGTTAGAATATATCCTAACTGAGATAAACTGACAAGAGGCCTTATTTCATCAGATATACGTGAGACCAATTGCCAACTACAACACATCACTTCGGTGCTCTGGTTTGACTCTCTATGCTGCAGTATTTATATTTCAAGCAGTATTTACTGTTTTCACCTGTCCAGTCCCACTCTATCTTGGTTAACTGGCCAACTGCGCACTGAAAATTACATTACGTCCAAAACAGATATCAAGGTAACAGATAAAAGGTACCGTGTGTTTTTTAACTGAACTGAAGCTAAGTTATAACTCTGCACAGCAACCCTCAATGATTAAACACGTTATTGCTAATTAGATCAACACATTCTTGTATGAATAGTAAAAAATTGTTCTCGTATTTAGGATCAACGAGATGAAGAATAAATACGGACTTAATGCTCCATTTCACGACACAAAACTTCACTACGTCTGAGAGGCGTGTATTTCATCCGAGTGACAAATTGGGGACAAGTTAAAGTGTAGAGCCTGGTTTTCTCTGTCACGAGACCATAACAATGTGATATACAAAGCAGATCAGACCTGATCAGTGCTCAGGCAACTCAGTCGCATTCGCCGTCTACTGTGTAGAGAACATGTGCGACCCCAGCAACGCCTGCAAGAAGCTGGTAACTTTTCCTGCTTTGTAATTAATAACAAAAGGCCTGTGAGCATGACCAGGTCTGTGTCCATGACAGATGCCATTGCCAATTTATCGCGTGTTTTTTACAACTCTGACAATAATGACCACTGACTGGGAGAATCTAGGTCATTATATCGGTCTTCGTCTGGCCTAAACCTGGCGACACTTATAACACAGCCACCATCGGCTGTACCACAGATGACAGGATCGTCCTAACGACATATATATATATATAATTTCCTGCCTCCTGACACCACGGTTGCTGCGTTTGGGGAAGATTCTCGTCTTTAAAATTGAAGAACACTCTCTGGAACATACATTACATGTTTGGATTCCTCAAAATGTACTTCCGATTTGACATTGGAAACATTCGCGTTTCTTTTGGAATTCATTTTATATATACACACACACCCACCCACACACACTCACACCTAATATAAAACAAAGTACATAACCCCAATGCCTAGGACATGAGCCCTAATTATATAACTGGACACAGTCTTCGCCTGATTAAAGAAAAAAGCTACAAACTTATGCGTCAGACTTCCTAGCCAAGACAAAGCATGTTTGTTTGTCCCCTCATTCGTTAAGGTAGATACTAGTGTTTCAGCATTCTAAAGAGCGTCGTTTGAATATCACAAATCTTTCTGTACATATTTATGCTCTGCGTTGAATAAAGTTCTCGTAAACCATGTTACTGTGCTATTTGCCTATGTATGAAAAAGCTAATATGACATTAAACTTCTGCTTCAGTGTCAGAGAAATCGGTGTGACGTCACCGGTGAATCGCATTATCAATGTGGTCCCCCCAACGGAACAACATAAAATCAAAACATTTGACTGCATTTAATTTGGTGAAAAGGACCTTAAACATTCAATGAAGGTAGAGTTTTTAATGCTCCTTTCATTCACCATGACCATTTGTATGTGATCTTTCATACAAAAGTGTGAGCTTCCGCATGGCCCTCACTTGGCTATAGTATGTGTGACTGATGAAATATTAATGTTTTACTCTGAGTGATGTACCCCTTCGTGATGTATTACATTAACCCCTATACTCCACTATTTACACACCGTGCCCCACAGTCCACTGCTTACACACCGTGACCTAAAGCTCACCATTTACGCACACCGTTTTTACACACCATATCCCACTATTTTACATAACGTGCTCCATTATTTCCACCTTGTGCTCCACTGTTTACACGTCCCACCTCACGATTTACAACATGCCCCATTGTTTACACTCATTGAGCCCTTATTTGCACACTTCTCCCTCCATTTTACACAACGTTAATTTTTAGACACCATATCCCAGTGTTTACACGCTTTATCTCACTATTTGTAAACTGTTCAATACAACACGTTCTGCACACTGAACTCCACTATTTACACACAGTGCCCCACTATTTACACATAGTACCCCTCTATTAACCCGCATCCCACTATTTACACATCATATCCAATTACTCACACGCCGTAACCCGTGAACATGCACACACCGTGCTCCACTATTTACGCACCTCACTCCGCAGTTTACATATGCACACCGTACTCTACTGCTAACACCTCATGTTCCATAATTTTACACACCATGCTCAATCATATAGACATTCTCCATTGTTTATACGTCTTACCAGACTGATTACACACAGATCTTTATTATTTACACGCCATATCCCGCCATTTACACACTTTAACCTTCTATTTACACTCCGCACCGCATACTGTAGACACCGCCCCCAAATATTTACACCTCTACCCCACTGTTTACTCAATTTAACCCACTATTTACACACCGCATCCCACCATCTACACACCGTATCGAAACTGTAGATCTAACACACAGAACCGTAAACATTACACACAGTATCACCCTGTTTTTACACCGTATATTACAATTTACGCACATTATGCCACCATTTGCATCTTTCCTACTATTTACACCCGTAACCTACTACACGCATGTACACAGCGGGTCGCACTATTTTTAGCTCCAAACCGCACCCATTTACATTCAGGCCGTAGTATTGTGTGTAAGGTAATCAATTCAGTTTATTTTCCTGCAACAAACATTGCCTTCTTTGACTGGCCCGAAGAACATTTTGTGAGGATGCCCGCAGCCACCAGTGTATACGTGCAATGTACCCAAGGCCTTTTCCGGCAGCATTTCCTTACATGTATCCTGATTGGTGCGGTTTGCGAAATCGGCTTTACAACAACACAAACCGAACGTGACTCAGGTGTAATGATTCACAGATTTACCCTGTGGGTCTCACCAGGATAATAATCTGAATTCGTTATCCCCAATCAAGTTTTCCGCCAACTAAAATGAAAAGACCAGCTACTGCTAGATTCCGCAGAGGAAAGCTGGCCTGGGCGACGCATGTGATCGCGTGGTATGTACCCTCAGTGGGTGAATACATATCCTTTTTGTTACATATGAACTTCGGTATATCGGAGGCTGTCATTCCAAAATCTCATTAATCATCTGTAAAAATGATTTTCACTGCATTAAAAATATTCGAAATAAAATATCTAGTGTTTACCAGTAGACAAGGTTTGTACTTGTGCTGCAGTTGTTTGTCACTAATAAACACAACTGTCTTTACATCTCTTAACTGCATAGTTCTCCCGAAACCTCATGATACAATATACCAGCCTGTGTAACACCCAAATCATTTGTCTCGCATTTCACTCAGTGCTTTCTCCTTTCTGACAACTTCAGGACAAAATACTGTTATCCCATCAAGACTTGAAAAAAATTCGAGGTACTATATTAACGCTCCGTACATTTCAAACTGTTGCTACAGAGGTTAGACTTGTTCATGGCGTCACTGAAACATGGTGATCTGTTACTGAGGCTGGGGAAGGAACGGAGTCAGACTCTGTTAATTATGTAACTCAAGCATGGTAAACTGTTGCTGTACCTGGGAAAGGAACGAGGTTAGATTTGTCATTGATATGACTAAAACATTGCAAACTGTTGTTGTACCTGGAGAAGGAACCATGGCAAAATGTGTCCATGACGTAACTGAAGCATAGTAAACCCTTGCTGTAGATGGGGGAGGAACTAGATAAGGCTTTGTCCATGATGTAACTAAGGCATGGTAGACTGCTCTGTAGCTGGGGAGAAACTAGGTTAGACTTTGTTTTTTTTTGCAAAAGCTGGGTAAACTTTTGCTGTAGCTGGGGAAGGAAGGAGGTTAGACTTTGTCGTTGATGTAACTAAAGCAGGGTAAAGTTTTGCTGTAACTCGGAAAGGAAAGAGCTTAGACTTTGTCCATGTTGTAACGTAGCCATGGTAAACCGTTGCTGTAGCCGGGGAAGGAAAGAAGTTAGGATTTGTCCATGATGTGACTAAGGCATGGTAAACTGTTGCTCTAGCTGGGGGAGAAACGAGGTTAGACGTTGTCTTTAGCGTAACTAAAACATGGTAGACTGTTGCTGTAGGTGAGGATGAAACGAGGTAAGACTTTGTCCTTGATGTAACCAAAGCATGATCAACTGTCGCTGTAGCGAAGGAAGGAAGGAGGTTAAATGTTGTCCATAATGAAACTAAAATACTGTCAACTGGAAGGCTTACAGCGACGAGTACTGAAGTACTAGTACCGGATTTCAATGGCCTTGTAAGCGCAGAGCAAGAATTTGGCTTCAAGCGAATACATCAATCAGAACTAGTTGGGTACACAGACATGTTCACTCAGAAGACAGCACCAAACTGGCTCACATTTGATAGGTAACCAGCCGGTAGTAAGTGGATAAAGGCTGTAAAGCCAACAAACATTCAAAATCTATTAAATACGCAGAGATATATTAAATGTTATACGTTGCAATGAACGCCGTTAAATTTAGAGCATATAAATTATTTCATGTCCGTACTCTTTGTACAAGCACATCCTGGTGTCTAGGCTTCCCTATGCACGCAACCTTTTCCCTTAAATTCAACCCCTGCGTAAGAATTAGGCAAGCAGCTGAGCCACTTTTAATCATATCTGAAAATGAATGAATTTCTGTAGAGACATTCGTGTTGGTCCTGCATAAAGAAGCTGAACTAAACTTTAATTCTGAAAACGACGGGTGTTTGTAATACAACTCAGAAGGAGGGATTTCGTAATCTCCTCTGAGTGTCATCTTTAATTTATTTGAATGGTATTTTACGCCGTACTTTAGAATATCTCACATATACGACGACAACCAGCATTATGGTAGGAGGAAATCGGGCAGAGCCTGCGGGAAACCCACGACCATCCGCAGTTTGCTTGCAAACCTTTCCACGTGCGGCAGAACAGAAAGCCAGAACCGCATTAATGAGAGACACCTGGGTCATTACACCGCGCTACCCCCTGGGCCGCCTATATAAAACCCCTACTCTCTAAACATGGTAAAGGCGTTCTCTGATTGGTCATTTCAACTAGTAGTCAAAATACAAAAAAAAAGCATTTTGACCGCATAAATGCCTGCACACGTTCGGGTATGTCAAATGTATCAACTGAATACCCAGCACATCTTTCGCAATAATGCTGAAGTATACTTGGGACGTTCTATACTTTTTTTTAGATTTTCAGAGGACAACATAAGTGTAAAGATGTAACAATGAATAACAATCCGTTCCACAATGTTCAGGCTATATTTAGTGATGGGTATCTGTCTCAGTGATAGCACTTGTCAGGAGAAACCATAGTAGCAATAAAACGTGAAAGGACAGCTTGCAACTAGATGAGAAATCGTCCCGCTGTCGCTCAGGCCTGCTATCGCCCTACTCACAGTGACAGATATGCGGCTGAATCGTTGCTATATTATAGGTTTACCCTACGAAAAAAAACAACTAAACATACTCGTTGCTAAACACGGGCCAAAGGAGACAGTTTATATATATATATATATATATATATTTTGAGTACATGGGCTAATATCTCCTCCCCTGCGCATCCTCACCTTTGTTTCCCGTTGAAACAAAACATATAAAGCGCACAATCCCAATTTTTTTTACCCACATGTTTTATAGCGATTGTACTTTAATATCACGTTCCTCTCCTTTTATGAATGAAACAAATTACACCTGACTACTGTACCACTTCGGCACGATGTCCCGTCTTCTCGCTAAAGGGGCATTCTGATTTTGCCAGGTTCTCAGAATGACCAAATGGCCAGCTAAGTAACGAGGTGTATGCATGCACCATTAAACCTTTGTTGGAAATCTCGAGCTGTTTTGACGCACATATTTCTTTGCACTCCCATTTTCAGTGGTTTGTGAAACAGAGAAATGAAGAGACCCAACCCCCATTTGCCTACACCGCTGGGGCTTTATCCGCCGTCAGCATGGAATATATCAACTCAATGAATACAATTACTAACGTGTTGATGACCTCCAGACACCATACAGCCATTCTTTTTAGGATGACCGATTAAGTAAGTTAAACAATTTCTTTTTGGTCTGTCCAATGAATACTTTTTAATTAAACCCTCTCGAGAGGGGAAGTGCGAACTCTTTCAGCGCTACAAGTAAAAGAAATCACTCTGAACCACGCGACCTATTAGAAATGTAAGGCAGCTATTTTTCATACAAAAATTGCTTAACATATTTCACAGATCACATGATACAATAGGGCTATTTCTACCTTAAGCGACAAAAGAGTTCTCAAAACTCCCCCAGTGAAGTATTAGAGATTTTGTACTCTTCAGGACTCTGTTTTGCAACTAATGCAATCTGAAAGTGTTCATGATAAGTGAAAACATATCTACATTATATCTTGAAAATGCATCCGTGTAATCAAAGAGCCATCGCTACATTAGGATGCAACTGTCATGCCAATCAACCCGGGTAACTCGCCTATACTGCCTTATAAAGCCTGACAACTTGGACAGGGACTGTTGATGTTGGTCTGATGGACATCACACTGCATTGATCACATCCTCCGCAATTTGACTTTGCTTTTCTTTTTGGCCTAAATTATGTTACAATAATTTCATGTAAATTTACTGAAATGAGCACTACAGTTGTACATTGCCTTCCCTTAGACAAAGTACATATATAGGTAGACACCCAGCGGGTTGGACCAAATCTCTTCACAATCCATGTCTCCCAAATTAATCACATTATTTGGATTACTAATATGAAATTTGTTTCAATCATTTCCTTCAGCCATTCACAATTGTATTAGCTAAACCGCATGTAACTGTCTTACCAATCGATCCTAATGTACTAGAATCACCCAAGCTTTGAATAAAAATCTTTATTATTTACAGTCAGTGGGTTATACCATTGTTGTAAAATGTATTGACTTGAGAAAGAACTGAAATATTCAAATGAAAGAAGGCCTAAATATTATGTGTCAGATGTGAAATGCTCTGGGTGACGTGCTTAGCAAAGGCACCCAAATATTTAGTTACGGTGTACACATTGGCCGGTTGAGTGACGGTGCAACAAGCAGGTGTTCACTTAATGCGTCTGCAATAGTCGGCTAGGTGACAACGTACATATAGCAGATACCTGCGTATTTTATACTTAATGTGCCTCCATAAGCTGGGTAGATGAAGATACAGATACCTGCGTATTGAGTGAAAAGTGTCAACATAAGCCGGTTACTTTACAATATACATAGTTGTGCATAGAGTCATGAAGTTGTCACACAGTGCGTCTGGCGTAACCTCCATGATAACATGTAGTGAAGAGATACGTCATCATGGTAAATGCGCTTGACGTAATTTTGCGACAGCTTTGTAAATCGGGTCCTAGATATCCGGCTATGTACTAAAGGTGGCTACCTAAGCCGGTTACGTGATACTGTACCTATCAGATGTATATCTGTATTTAGGCGCCAAACACAAGGTGCATGTGTATGTCTATACTTAGGTTAGTTTAGGCGCCAAGAACAAGGTATATGTGTACATCTATACTTAGTTTAGTTTAGTTCACTATATAATAGTCGTTTAGCTCACTCTGTGCATTTCATCCATGTACACAAGTAGTTATCTGAGATGTTCAAGGGAAACATCAACCGTTGGATGACAGAGCATAATACAGATATATTATTTTTGAGTTTATGTGCCTACATTAGCCATTTAGATTATTGTGTTTATCTTCAGATATGTACGCATTTATCTGAGGTGTCCAAGACAGACATGAAGCCTTGGGTGACAGAGTAGAGTACAGATATATCATTATTTAGTTCATATGCAAATTGTCAGGATGTATCTGACATAACATGAGATAGGGGGTTTTTTTTAGCTAATGCACTGTGCGTCATCAAAAGAAGAAGGAAATCTCCATACGCCGTAATCTTGTACTTAGTTACTCTCCAGCCCAGTGTGGCTGTTTGTACCATTCAAACATATCATTCTGCATAGTGCTTTCAATCCATATCTTGTACAAATATGGGAACAGTAGTTCTGTTAATAGGGTGACACATACCACATCTCGATGAAAGTGTGTAACCGTGTATACTGGCTCAATGGCACCAATGGCGTGCAGGCATACGCGCCATGTGCAGTGCAACTAAATGGTGTACAATGTACCTGAATTTGAAGGGCACAAAATATCCTACCAACCTTTAAGACTTACAAGACCTGTACTTGAGACGTGTACAATCCCTCAAGAGAACCAAAACTGATGATCAAATGGACCCTCCCTACCTTGTTGCTTTTCAAAAGCGGGCGGTTACCATTTCAAGCAGATCAGGAAAAAATACACACGATTTCGAATAACACCTTTGAACAACTAATGCGGTTTGGCTGTTGAACTGCTCTCTTCTTTATCGCTTTGAATTGCTCTCATGTACAGCGCGTCTTCAATGACGCCCTCAGGTGACCTTCAGCGCCGTATGGATGAAAGTGGATCACTGGTTTTTGCATCCTGTAGGTTATTTTTTGAATGGGACAAAAGTATTGAAAAGAAAAGGAAAGAAAATTCAACATTTCTCTTTACAATGAAGGGTGGAGGGAAATGCAGATTAATACTTACCATGATATATGGATGGTAAACTGTAGGTGTGTAATCTGCTGACGCGCTTTTACATTTCAACTTAAATGTTTTTGTATCACTTTATAGTGGTTCAATGGTAGTGTAACCATGGCTAACAAAGAGATAAAAGCTGTTGAACAAATGGACACTAAGCGATTAAAATGCCGTTGATTTCAATGATTAGACACTATTAAATTGTTCCGTGTTTCTTTTTGGAGGGAAAATATTTCATAAAAATAACTGGGCCGAAAAACATACATACTGAACTAAATTCGTCTGTTAAAGTATGCCCCTTTCGAAGCCTAAATGGTTTCATAGTTTTCTTATTTATAAAGGTGCAAATGATAGGAGCTGCAAAGGTCAGCCACAAATCAGGCTTGTGTGTTTTTAAATGTAGCAGTCACATGTCCTGTCTATCAACCGAAATCGTTTATCTAAATCATTATGAGCATTTCTGCAGGAAAGAAGTATAATTTTCACTTTCTTAAATTTCATATCTCTATTTGTTTAACGGTGTACTGATTTCTAGCTCTGAAGTGAGTGGTGAATGAATGAATCTACTCTCAAGGAGGGTGTCAGGAAAACTTTAAATACAGATGTGCTCTAGTTGAGACTCACAGTACAAGGGAGAAACCAATACCGTGCTGTTTACAACCAAAAGTTTACACTGTCACAAAGTGTAATTAAAACTAAGGGTATACACTAAGGAATATGATTTCATGCATTTGTAATTGTATAATTATGTGATACAAATGGATTGTCTTGGTAACTTTGCAATTTGGTTGTAAACAAGTGTTAGTCACTGTCTCTGATCTGGCAGACATGAATGCCACATAACTCGAAGCACAAGGTGCTATTAGCAAATGCTCCAGTTTGACCAAGGAGATAACTTTCACTGCTTCTACCCTTGGTTTTGTTCTGGTGGTTGACGCTATAGAGCCGTTTGAACCACCTTATTACACTTGAACTCCATCCATACTCACAATTACTGACATCCTGCCATTAGACAAGTATTTGTTACTGTTTTCTATACATCATTTCATTTCTACAATGCCGTTTACTTCAACAGACTGTTCTATTAACACAAATGTGTACTTTCATATATGGTGTTTGGTATAAACTAAACCCTTTGCTTAGATTTAACTACAGTTACCCTGTAATATTATCAGGTCTGATTACTGCGTCTTCCATTTTTAAAACAATACTGATCTCATACATATACATGTAGCTACAAATTGGCAGGTTCAGATGTTTTCTTCCCCCAACACTATGTTATGTTGTAACACACACACTGTACGGTTTCATCAGTCATGTTTGCTGTACAATCAAGTCCAAAACTTGTTACATGCTGATTATCTCTTATCATTACATTATTTTATATTAAAATGCAAATTCATCATGTGTATGTAGGCTTATCATGTAGATGCTGTATACTTGAACATTTTTATATTCAACAGAGGTGTTGTGTATTGATATATTAGTCACAGATTTTTACTAAATTTGTACATGCTATCACAGATGGTTCACCTGGAAAAGAGATATATCACAAGGTAAATGGCACTGGTAATCTATTTTCCTGGTATGTTATTTAAATTTGAAATTTACCTGAGGTATGACTGATGTAAGAAAACTACAATATCTGCATATCATTTACAAATGCCAAGATTTTAACTCTAACTGTGCACAACATGCATGTGCGTGGATATGACTTGAGAATACGACGGGAAACGTAATGACGTAGACAAAGGTCCAATAACTACATATCATCACGTATCTCACCAGTCTATCTACTCCTCGCAATCATCATTTAGAGATGAACCACGCATTATACCACTTATATATATGACCACATATCCCATCGGTCTAAATTCTCCTCGCAGTCATTGTTTAGAGATGAACCACGGATCATACCAGTTATATTTATGAATACGCATCTCACCAGTCTAACTTCTCCTCGCAGTCATTGTTTAGAGATGAACCATGCACCATACCAGTTATATATATGACCTCGTATCTTACCAGTCTGACTATTCCTCGCAGTCATTATTTAGAGATGAACCATGCATTATGCCAGTTCATACACGCATTTACATGTATCCTCCTTTTACATTTACACTGGAAGCCCAGAAAACTATATATGTGAAATACCTCGGTCTATCCTTTGTCCTGCAGCGGGTTTTGTATCCCTGGCCTGACATATCTGCATACCTGCAGACAAATTCTATTGAATACTATCATCTGAATGACGGGCTGGGTGTGAACTGTATATATTATGACCACAGTCAATCCCTTTAACCTAGGAAAAGATATTTTTTATATTGATAAAATTGTTCGCTCTGAAAGCTTTTCGTTGAAGCTGAAATTGGTGGCTAAGTTTATTTCGTGTTATTTCGTGTTATAGCCCATGCACCTGACACAAAGTAATAGACTGCAATGAACACTTATCATTTACTTTACAAGAAAGGTCCGCGTGAAAGGAAAAGTTTTGAACTAATTTATCTACGCACATACAAATGTACGTATATAAAATCACCTTAATCACCTTAAGCCAATAAAGACCTCACATTATTTCCTTTCTCAAATCACAAACCCAACTCTCTCGGTCCAGTCTGGGTCTTGTCACATTGATTTAATCATTTACAAATGTTCCCAATGACCATCTTGTCTCACTGACCACTTTCCAATGTTGCATATTCTTGTCACTTCATATTCACTCGAACCATCATTAAACAGCACATGTACAAGAAAATGCACCAATACCGAAGAGAAAAGCTGCGAACAACAGATGCCGCAAGATGACAGGGAGTTGGTCCTAGCAGAGGCTTCTCATGTCATATTCTGTGATGAATGTATGCACATTCCCAGCAGGTGCTTCCCAGGCACTACATTCACTCATATCTAAACCCTCAGAATTAAGCCCTTGCTTACATCCTGCATGCCAGTATTTATACACGAAAAGAACAAACAGTGTCTCTTACAGTAACTAAATAAAGGCCTAAAATTTAGGACACATACCGTAACAAATTCCACTCACTTTTAGACTAAGCTATGAGCCGGAACAAAAATGACAACTGCATTCTGATGATAAATATGTAATTCCCTCCGGCATTTCCTCCGGAATCAAATTTCCTCCTGTTACTAACTGAATTGCTGAGACAATCGTTTCTAATCTGGTGCCCTTCTCGGGTGCTACATCCCGACATCCTTTCGTCTATATAAAAGTAGTATCTTTCCTGATTTATTTACTATTTACCCACACAATTTCTCAATCTGTTCCTGGTGCTGCTGCCCCCTGCTGCCTTTTAAGGTGCTCAAGTTTCTCCAACTAACAAAACAAAATGACTAGGTTGGCGTTTTTGAAAGCTAACGATCAATACCCGTCGTCCCCAGGTGTCAGAAAAATATTTAAAAATAAAAATAAAAGATAGCTAGGTCACTGGAACTGTACATTCTCTATTAGATCATGCTTTGTAACCCTTTCGTCGTCTTGATGTCAACCGAAAGGGTGCATGACACAATGGATTCGATTCCTATCAATGGAGATTTTTTGAATGCTTAACATGAGTTACGGAAAAACTAATTAAACCATGCAAGAAACGTGTCTTATTTGTTTATATTTTGCAATGAAAGCGCAAGGCAGCCAAAAAATCCACGGGCTATCCATGTATTACAGGCATGTAAGCATATCGTAAAATTAGTAATTTTGTTAATAAATGTCCCACATAGGCCCAGACATACATTCACGGTACATTCGTAAAATAAAACCTGTTTCAAAAATCAACACCTTTTGCAGATTTTTAAGGTGGGAATAAATACTGGCTAACGCGCTGAAAAGTAGATACGGCTACACATGTTGTTTAGTTGTAATTTCACAAATGTGAAAGATGAGTATCACTTTCTGCTTTGTTGCAGACTTTATTTCATTTTAAGAAAGATACATTTTAAAAAGACCTTCTGATCTTGGCCTACGTCACACAGTTTTCAAACATTATTGAATATAAATTCCAAAAATAGTGTGTTGAAATCGGGAAATGACGTAAGGAAACCCTTCCTATTTGGAGACCATGTCTTGAACCTGAAGGTTTCACTATTAGCCTGTGGGTTCAAAGTTTTCACCGTTGTCCTCTTGGATACAATTATTATGTGCATACATGATTGCGAGAGGGTCTGTGGACCTATTCCAGAGATTAGCAGTACAGCACAGTACAAATATTACCTCTCAACCGTACAGAGGCAAGCCTTCACGTCGTTCCCCTGCCCATCTTTGTCTCTGAGTAGTCTTGGTGGGTTTTGTTCACAAGGAGACCTTTTCAGTTCTGTTTCTTGCAAATTAATTCGCCCATCACCCCATCCACTCTTGTAGGACTCTATAATATACACTCAAGACGGACACGCGATTGCATCAAATCCCAGGTATTCTGTGACACAAAGATTAATGAAGATTGCCTGCACTCTTCGTACGACTAAGCCTGAATAATTTAGATCGGGCGGTAGCCACAGTTATGCAGATCAAAGGTGATGGCAGCTGGCTCTTGGGCGTGTAACTCTGTCTCGAGACATCAAGACTCTACAACATTCAGTATCCACAAATACTTGGATAAGTATATTTCTATCAAAATTACCCTAAGTCAGTGACATGTAACATCACCAGTTCCTCACTTTGATATTCTGGACGTCTGATATAGTGTTCCAGAGAAAACATAGTTCAGGAACTTTTCTAATACATAGCATAATTAATCATGGACTTTTTGTTGTCTCGTATTTTTCTAAAATGCATTGTGCCATTTTTATGATACATGTTTTCCTTTTACTCGTCCTCAGTATTAATCTATAGCTATGTTGTGATAGGACAAGCTCAGTGGAGCTTTATTTCCGCCATTGTTATTCTAAACACCTGTGGATAATATCCAGTCTGTCCTAGTCGCCCAGTAAAGTCGACCCATTGATAGTCTTTTCCAGTACAATCATATGATGCAACCATGATTTATCCCCGACTATATCAGTTATCATGGAATATTTTGTATTGAAGATGGTACAGTATTTTAAGGGAACATTTTGCATGACACTGGGATTAAAGCTGTCGAAATGTCTGGACCACGTTTGTCAGACGTTTTAGTAAAGAACTTATACTGTCCGGGATACGACTCATCTTATACAATCAGTCCATTGAATTTGGACATGAAAATTATCGAGCAGCTGTGGACAAAAGGATGGAAAGCAAATCTGCGCTAAGAAACTCTACGTGATATAGGATATTCAGAAGAAAATCTCAAGAGTGACATTGAGAAAAGAGCAGAACAACTTTATGAACATTTTGTTCAACAATTGTTTCATTTTTTAAGATTATCATTTGGAATGAGCAAAATGACAACTAATGAAATTACATATACTTAAAGCATTGAAACATTTTGGTCCAAACGTAAACTTTAGTTTGGAAACTGGTCATGACTAAATAACTCTCTTAGATGTTCGTTTCTTTTCTCGGGGAAGAAATCAAATAGTCACGAAAGTGGTGTAGACAGGCTGCAAAATAATACACCTAGTTTGCAGATCTTGCTGGTAAGCAAAACACCTTCATTCTACGTTCCGCAATAAACAAAAATACGTTAATTTCTTTACATTTGGACAAAACTCATGCAGACATTTAAACGAACAATATTTCATTAATAACTTCAAATCTGAATCTTTCTTTCATTGTGACTGTACACATACGGCTGTATTCATTTAGCCATTGTACACTTCCAGCACACGTGGAGTTGGTAATTTAACGCCGTTTTTTTCTGCATTTTTTCTGCGGTACACCAATTCACCGGTACATTCCGCAGACCAGTTACATGATTGAAGGGAGACAACTAGTGTTTTACTTGTTGGATGTTTGTAACAATCTTCACAAACTTCTCCGCTAGGGGTATAGCGTCACCTTTCACGAACGAACAATGACCTTCGTTCTAAAGGACACACGGTCTCCACTTTCATCCATAACTCAGTATAGAACAATGACCATCGTTCTGAGGAACACATGGTCACCACTTCCATCCATAACTCAGTATAGAACAATGACCATCGTTCTGAGGAGCACATGGTCACCACTTCCATCCATAACTCAGTATAGAACAATGACCATCGTTCTGAGGAACACATGGTCACCACTTCCATCCATAATTCTGTATAGAACATGCCTGACATTGTGCTAGAGACAGTAAGGATCGGATGTCAGAACACACAAGTCTACATGTACATACAAAGTATCTGAGGAAATGGAGGCCTTACCAGAGAATGACTCCAATGCACGATGTCGCTGTCTGATTATGAATTACAGTGTGTACAACGGAATATTGCAGCGTTTGCTTGATTTAAGTTTACAAATGAGCATTTTCTCTGCCAGGGCAGATGAACATTCGCTAGGGTATGTAGGCTTATACGGTGCGTATATAGGAAAGTTGTGGCTAAGAGTATGTGAGTGGGTGTAGGCCTATATAGGGTACGTTTGAGATTACATGTGTGTGGGTTGGTGTAGGGTATTTGGCGTCCAACGTCAGGTTGCGTCACAATAAATTTAGACCGTCGTCAAAACTTTTGACGTCATTTTGCAGAGCTTGTGAAGTTGTGTTTGTGTTCCAAGTATGAGATCTCTGCGCCTATTTTTTAAGGCACAATGACGGTCTAAATGTCCAGTTAACAGTTCGGTTAACAATTCAATTTGACAGAACCTGACGCCGGACGCCATAACTTTTGACGTGATTTTGTAGGGCTTGCCATGTTATGTACGTCTGTACCATACTGCTGGGCGCCGACTTATGAGTGAAATATTCTCGAGTGCGGCGTGATCCAACTATCAGATAAAAAAATTCCTTTAAAAGGCTCTTTCGTGGTGATTATGTGAGTGTCATCATTCTTTTTTGCTGCTAAGCATGCTCAAACAGCTACAGTCCTGCGTTCAACATCGACTAACATGTGTATACAAATGCATCTAAATCTGTGTTTAATATGAAGATGTAATGGTCAGCTCTGGCTGAAACCTAACAAGAATCTGTCACGTCATTGGATTAAGCCTATTCACCGTGGTACACAATAAAAAATGTCCATCGTATAACCACTATGTTTTCTTTCCTTTCTTGTTTATATTTTAAAGAGGCGTAAAAATTGATGATAACCATTTTGGGATCTACCTTAAATGACTTACATATTGCGTTCTATATTTAAAGGTGGTCGGCTACTTTGAGATAGGCGGCTTGTTTGTAGCAGGAAATTTGCTCATTAATAAAAAGCAAGTCGTGTAATGCTTATGTAACAAGGGAAGCTACTCAGCTACATTTGTTGTTGTTGTTCTTGTATAGTTATCTCCCTTAGCCTTTGTTTCCTCTGTGAGCCGCATTCACTACAGATGAGGCGGAAGTTAGCGACAGGTCATTATTTCCTTATTGTAGACGGGGCTCCAGAACGGAATCATCGCTTACCGCTATATATCTATATATAGAAGACACTTGTTATACTTTTGTACAGGTTTAGTGGAGTGATATGCTGATTTCAGCGTGTCCCTTCCTCCAACCTCCGTTCATCCATCTATCTGTCTGTCATTCAGTGCACTCGCACACGTCTGTTTATAAGTTCATCTGTTTTGGGGTTTCCGAATAATAATATAGCTCAAGTCTTTAGAACCGAATATTGACTGTGGCATTTCTGCTGCCCTTGTTCACTTGGCCCAATGTATAAGTTAAACTTATATCCTGTCTTTCGTGGATAGGTGGGATTTTCACCCTCTGCACAACTCATTCTTGCACTTTGTCCCGTAAATGTCTGAAAGGAGAAAAAATGCCTTTAGTATTTCATTAGTCGCATTTTGTGCCTTTCTAAAATGCTATTAAATCTCTTCAAAGGCCCTCTGACATCCACACCTGTTCAGTTTAACGTGGAAAAATCTGCTCCTGTCCATTTTACTCCCGAAAATGGACCCACATATCAAAAGGTTGGAAAAAATATCCTTTAATGGAAATCCGTGGTGAGGACACCATCCTTTCTGGCAACCCCAAAAGCAATTTGCGCATGCCATGCACTCAAAACCTCAAGATTAAATCCTATTCTCTATGACCCTTGTAAAGGATTCCCGCATTGGTTAGTCTGGTTTATATCAGAAAAGAAATTGATTTGCTATCACATTAGTTGCGTTTGTCCCGTTCTAAGATGCTCTAAACTCTCTTCAATGTTTGTGTGACATGTACCCTAGTCTTATTTGAGTCTTATTTCATGTTCACACATGAACCGCAGATGACAACTAAAATATAAAAAAAATCACTATCGCATACAGCAGAAGTCTAGTACGGATAATGTAAATGGCACTGGTGAAAAAACCGTCATTTGTGCCCCTCTAGGAAGACAATACCCGGAGGATTTATTGTACAACTTTCCATTTAATTTACATTGGGTAAATATTGGGTCTTCATGTTCTTTATGACCCTGAAGTAAGGCCTCCCATGTTGGCTGTCCTATCCATATTATGGCTATGGGATGACATAATTTGCTTTGTGCTTCTCTACCGTGCTGTTAAATCTTCTGTTGCGCACACCAGTCCAAATTCAGGTCAATAAAATGGAGTCTTCTCATCTGTGTAGACCCCCAAATGACCCACATATATTGAAAAACATTAAAGTTTACTGCGGAAACTGTGAATGGCTCTGGTGACAAAACCGCCATCTGTGTCACTCTAGAAAGGCATTTTGTACTTGAAAGATGTCATCAGTTGTCCACACCAGTCCAGGTTCAGGTCAACAAAATGGGTTCATCCTCCTGTGTAGACCCCGACTTCACATATGAAGTAAAACAGACCTTATATCTCGAACGTCCTGTTGCAAGCCTGAGATGGAATGCATTTGGAATTGCATTAGTTTCTTTTTGTGCGGCTCTGAGGTGCTGTTAAAAAGGACTGTTTAGTCCTTTGTGGTGCAAGCCATTTCAAGTTGAGGTGAATTAAATGGGATCTTCCTGTCTGTAATGACCCCAAAAATGACCTTCAAGGGGATTCTCAATGACTTTTTGAAGAGGTACGGATGTTTTGTGTGTGGACCGGAAAAACCCATTTATTCTGTACTAAGTGTAGTATAGAAGAGACGACTTTTGGAGATATTTATTGGAACTTTAGAGCTCCACAAACACAGCTTGTGTAATTCTAAACTCGTCTGTTCTGCAGATTGGACCAAATTGGGGAGGCCCAACAGAGACGTTGAAGACCCCATTTTTACTAAATAAAAATAGGATGTAACCTTCACGTATAGAATGCCTCATGTCATCATTTCCTATCAAAGGCCGCATAAACTACTGCTTTATAACTAAAGCTACTTTTAATGTAAATTCAAATTTTCTTGCTGGTCATTTTGATTGTCCATATGAAAAGAAATTCCTCATCGTCCCACCTGAAATACAATACAACCATTCACACAGGACATCGGAGGCCTTACTTAAGGGTGGTGAAGAACATGAAGACTCCATTTCTACTCAACGAAAATTAAATGAAACCTTGTACACTAAATTTTCCAGGTTTTTCAATGTCTTTCTAGAGTGGAACAAATGACGGTTTTGTCGCCAGACCCATTTACATTTTCCGTATTAAAAATAATGTTTTGCCTTTATTTGTGGGTCATTTTGGGGTCTACACAGATATGAAGACCCCATTCTGTTCAGCTGAACTTGAACTCATTTCAAGAGATTTAACAACACGTTAGATTGGCACAAAACAAATTATGTGATTCCATGGCAATTTCCTCCAAGGATAGTACATTTCAAGAGATTTAACAACACGTTAGATTGGCACAAAACAAATTATGTGATTCCATGGCAATTTCCTCCATGGATAGGACAATCAACATGAGGCCCTAATTAAGTGTCGTAAGGAACATGGAACTCATATTTACCCAATGGAAATTGAATGTAACCTTGTACACAGAATCTTTCAAGTACAAAATGTCTTCCTAAAATAACACAAATTACGCTTTTGTCACCAGAACCATTTACATATTTTCCATAATGTTTTGCTACATGTGTTTGTCATTCTGTAAGCTAGACGGATAGGAAGATCCCATTTCATTGATCTTAATTTGGACTCATGTACATGACAGGGTACATTTAAAGAGCTTTAGCAGCACGTTACAGTGGCAGAATGCAAATTATCGGATTCCATAGCCATTTCTTCCCAACTATGGACAGAACACTGAATATTAAAGACCTTATTTAAGGGTCATAAAGGACATGAAAACCCCATATTTATACAATGAAAATTGAATGGAACGCTGTACATTGAATCCTCCAGGTACACAATGTCTCTCTAGAGTGGCACAAATGATAGTTTTGTCACCAGAACATTCACATTTTCCGTCTTAAATTATATTTTGCTATATATGTGGGTCACTTTGGGTCTAAACAGATAGGAAGGCACCATTTCATGGCACCTGATCTTGGACTTGTGTCTAAAGACGTTTGACAGCATTTTAGAATGGCACAAAAAAAAGTATGTGATTCCATTTTCCCCAGATAAGGATAGGTGGGTGAACATAGTAGATTCTAATTAAGGGTCATGGAGAACATGGGGACAACATATATTAAATCTTTCGAGCTCACAATACCCTTCTAGAGCGGGACAATTGGCAGTTTTGTCATAAGATCCATTTAAATTGTACAAATTAGACTTCAGCTTTTTCCTGTGCGTTTGGGTGATCTGGGGCCTATACGGACAGGAAAACCTCGTTGTATTAGCTTAAATTTGATCTGTCGTGCACAGCAGAGGTCATTTGAAAAGGTTTAGTAGCATTTTGGAGTGTAACAAAAGTGGATTGATTGATTGGTGTTTTACGCCGTACTCAAGAATATTTCACTTACGACGGCGGCCAGCATTATGGTGGGAGGAATCCCGGGGGAAACCCACGGCCATCCGCAGGCTGCTGGCAGACCTTCCCACTTACGGCCTGAGAGGAAGCCAGCATGAAGTGGTCTTGAACTCACAGCGACCGCAGTGCTGGGAGGCTTCGGGTAATTGTGCTGCGATAGCGCACTGACTGAGCCACGGAGGCTCCTGTGACAAAAGAAAGTAATGTGATTCCAAAGCCTATTCTTCTCAGGTGTGGATGCCATGATAACGATGGGGAGGCCCTACTTAAGGGTCTATGAGAATATATAGCCCCCATATTTACTTCATGAAGCTTTTATGACAAGCTCGTATATTAAATCTTCCATGCTCACAGAGTTCTTCTAAAGCGGGACAATTGGCGATTATGTCATCAGAGCCATTTAAATTGTACAAAAAGACTCCAGCCCTTTGCTGAGTATGTGAGTGATCTGGGGCCTATACGGACAGGAAGACCTCATTGTATTGGCTTAAACTTGATCTGATGTGCACAGCAAAGGTCACATGAAAATACTTGATCTGATGTGCACAGCAGAGGTCACATGACAACATTTAGCAGCATTTTAGAATGGCACAAAAGAAACCAATGTGATTTCAGAGCATATTCTTGTCAGGTATGGATACCATGAACACGATAGGAGGCCCTATTTTAGGGTCAAGGAGAACATGAAGACCGCATATTTACCTAATGAAACTTTTATGACAGGTTCATATATTGAAATCTATGCTCACAACGTTCTTCTAGAGCGGGACATTTGGCGATTTTGTCACAAGTGCCATTTAAATTTTACAATTAGATTTCAGCGTGTTGCTGTGCATGCGAGTGATTTGGGTCTATACGGACAGGAAGACCTCATTGTATTGGCTTGAACTTGAACTGGCGTGCAAGACAGAGGCCCTTTGAAAAGATTTAACATCTCTTTAGTCCGGAAAAAACACACACGCACACACACAAAAAACAACAACAACAACAACAAATTTAATTTCAAGGCCATTTTTTTCTTTGGTATGAATTCCATGATCACAGTAGGAGGCCTTAAGCAAGGGTTATTCAGGACATAAAAAACCCATATTTTCTCGGGAAATTAGAATGTTGCAGTGACACAGTCACTGCCTCAAGTGGACAATTCCTTCCTCGAGCGGCACAAATAGGTTGTCCCGAAAGACATGTACATTGTACATAATGGACCTCTGACATTCTCTGTATATGAAAGTTAACTCAGAGTTTATATGCACAGCACGACAGTAATTTTGCCACCTAAAGTTAAAGTGATATAAGCGGCAGAAGGGCTTCGAAGAGATTTAGTGACATTATAGAGCAACACAGTCAGTTTGCATTTTTGATTACTATTTAATGATTTTTGGGGTCTATATGGACAAACAGAACACGTATTCCTACATCATTACATACATCAACTAACTGATGGAAAAAATAAGGTATGTTTAACATAACTTCTACGAGAAGTTGGTCAGATAAAATGTTATCAAGAATAAAATACGAGGACGCCTTATACCATAAAATCAGCGAATAGTCGACATGCAAGTGCATCCTCTGGAGCCTCACCTGTTTTAGAATGCAGAAGCGAGAATAAGTAACTATTCGCTAACTTCAGTTGGGTTCACTGCAACAATAATGATTTATTTTTATCCAAGTTTGTTCGGGTTCACAGTAAGCTTAAAATGTTTGTTTCATTAACAGAGCATCATTGTTACTAAACCGGTGGCAATAGAATGGAATGATATGGAGTGCGTAAAAGTGATGAACAGTTTAGTGACATTGTCATAAAAAGGTAAACAAGTACCTAAAGACACTGGGAGATCATTTTAAACCACGGAAATATTTACTGTACGAACGAGTGAAATTCGGTTATGGAAATCAAACTGATCAAGAGTCCACTGATCAATATGTGTTAAACTAAGACAGTTAACAGAGACCTGTGAATTTGAGACATTGTGTGACGGTTTGATCAGAGAGAACCAGATTAGTGATGAGTACTCATGATAGCTCGACCAGAGACAGATTAGTGATGGGTACTCATGATAGCTCGACCAGAGACAGATTAGCGATGGGTACTCATGATAGCTCGACCAGAGACAGATTAGTGATGGGTACTCATGATAGCTCGACCAGAGACAGATTAGCGATGGGTACTCATGATAGCTCGACCAGAGACAGATTAATGATGGGTACTCATGATAGCTCGACCAGAGATAGATTGCTTCGAGAACGGTCAGTTCCAGATTCAAATCGTTACACTGAAGCCTTGTTTGTGAAATTTCAAAAAGCTCCTGAAGAACAATTACGCAGTACAACAACAACAAATGTTAGTGATTCACAAAGTACAGTACATGCAACATCTAACGACAGAATGAAGAAAACTTGGAACAAAAAACCAGATCACAAAAAACACCCAAAGAACACAAAGTCATCAGGCTCAAACAAGCACTTAACACACATTGTTTGTCGCTATTGTAGTGAAAATCATTTCAAAGGGTCGAAGGTAAAGACAAATGCCCAATTTATGGCAAAAGACAAAGGTGCAAAATTACACCATCTTCTGTTTGTAAGTCAGAGACACCCTCAAAGAAGAAATTACATCAAGTCAATGCTCACTACGACGACAAAAACATTGACTCTGTCGGCTTGTTGTTTGCAACACACCGTATAGGTGCAGTCAGCGATGCCAACTAACAATCAGGTTTCATGGTTCAATGACATTTCACACAGATTACCCGTGTGCAATGAAAGTTCAGTTAGATTCAGGTGCCACATGTAGTGCTATGTCACACCAAGGTTTGCTGAAAATTGTGCAACACAGCAAAGTGAAACCAGACAAACCACAGGCATAATCAAGTGGTGTGATGGTAGTGTGATAACACCACTAGGTATATACAGACTATGCGTAAGTCAAAACTGTGGACCAAAGCCTAACATTACATTTGACATTATTGTTAATGCTCCTTGGACTATCATTGATGGCAATACATGTGTACAGAATGGATGGATAACTTTAGGCATTGATAAAGTTGTCAGTATGAATCGAAAATCCAGTACACATACACCACTCACAAAGGATGAAATTTTCTAATCCTTTGATGATGTATTTTAGGTTGCTTACCAGATGAATCTGACATTGAAGCAGATCCACCAGTACAACATACACCTCGAGGTTTTCCAGTATATCTCAAAATGTCAGTGAAAAACAAAATAGATGAAATTGAAACTCTCAGACAGACAGAACTACCATTCATAGGTGAAGTGTTTAACAGTGAGGGATTATAGCCCCATCCTTCGCAAATATCAGCAATCTTGAAGATGCCATCTCCAGAGGAGTAGAAACGCTTTAGTGTGAACTATTTTTCCAGATTTCTGTCCAGATTGTCCGATGCGTGTGGACCGCTTCGAAGACTTACAGAATCAAGCAATCTTTGTTTGGGAGTTAGAACATTCAAAAAGCAATTGCAAAAACTGAAAGAACTGAATAGTTCTGCACCACTACGTAGATATTATGATGTGAACAGCGAAGTTACTATTCAGTGTGATGCATCAGAGGCAGGACTAGGTGCTACCTGTACAATGTTACAGAATGGCCAGCCTCCAGATCTCTTACCCCTGCTGAACGCCGCTATGCACGAATAGAGAAGAAGTGTTTGACGATACAGTGTGCATGTATCAGTATCATCAGTATCTCCACGGGCGCGATCTGATATCAGTGCAGTCAGGCCACAAACCGCTGGTTCCGATATTTCTGAAGCTAATTCCTTCAGCTCCGAAGAGACTACAGCACATAATACTAAGGCAGCAGAAGTACAACGTACAGGTGACTACTCACCTGGAACGCAGATATACCTTGCAGACATACAGAAGAGTTCATCAACCATGTAATTATTCACCAGGAAAGGTATGCCAGAGTTTAAGATCTTTCACATGAAACAACATAAACAGTTAGTTGACAACTACGCAACCACCAGTCAACTTGGTCACATGAGATTATCAACTGACACTCATCATCAGATCAAGACAGACACATTTTCGGATGCAACTCTACAGACCTTCATGGATACAGTCATGAAGGAAAGCGCCATGATCTGGATGATCATGCCAGTTTCGATTCATGAATACTGGAACTTCCGTGATGAACTTAAAGCTCGGGATGGAGCTCTGTACAAAGGTATAAAAGTTATTGTACCTACAGCAATGAAGCCACAGACGATCGCTCGAGTACACTCAAGACACTTAGGTCCAGATGCTTGACTAACAAGTTACCGTCTCTACCTTGGTCTAAGGTTGGTCAATATATATTTAGTCTATATGGAGAGAACTATCTTGTGGCTGTTAATTCTTATTATTTTGAGTTAGATCAATCTCAGGATACAATAGCAGCATCAGCCATCTGCAAAGCTCATTTCTCTTGGCATGGTATTGCAGACATGCCTCCTAGGACCAAATCAATTATTCCAACAGCTGAAGGACTACTATCTCCACAAGTTGTCACAGGTGTTGATGAGAGCATACAGTTGAAACGATAGAAAGCTAAAGCGTCATATTTGATGCTAAACCCCTTCAAGGACTCCATGTTGAAGACCCTGTTCTATTACAGCCGCTCAACTCTAAATGGCCCTGGGAAAAAGGCCCATGTGTTGATAAGATCTGAAATCGTTTGGACATAGTGGAATCCGAAACTTGTCAAGATGTAACAGGAGGTTCATACGTTATGATCAGAGTGGATACCAACGGCAAAAATCCAGATTTGTCGGATATGCCATTTTCCTCAGATTTGCCAGAAGCGGAAATAACTAACAATCAAGATTCAAATCAGCCAGCGAGAAAACCCTGGTGTATCAAAACCACCAAGTGTACTACGTGGCAGTTCTACAAGAACGAGGAGCGGACGTCATTGTGTTCCCCGGGTGAAATATAAGGACTTTGTAATATGATTTGGCACACCTGAATCACACAGTTAACACTTGCTGCATAAAGCTATATTTTGGATTGGAACTTGATTTAAAGCTACATGTAAGGCTTCATGTTTATTGTCAATGACTTTAAATCAAAACTTGCTCATTAATTTATGCACACTTTATTCGTTTATGACACAGACAGTGATTTATTTGATGAACATTGCAATTTAAAACAAATCTATAAAAGTTATGACCTAATTTATACTTTTTCTTCAGGGAAAGGGAGAAATTAGACCTAGATCCGCAATGTTCATATAAATCAGGGTCGCTTGATGTAATGGCGAGTATATCGGTCGAGTAAAGTCTGGCCTGCTATGGCATTCAGTCATTGTATATACCTATATGCTAAGCCCACAGATCTAAATAGTAAATTCCGCACGTCACAGACATAGGAACTCTGAGTACGGAGTGTGACTTGGGATGTTGATGAGAAATTGCGCCAAAATTCGATTCAGCGATCGTTCCAAAACGGTGAATTATCACGATTTTCATTATTGTTTTTGAATGACAGTAATTACAAACTAGCTCTAAAGTGTTGTCAAGACTGGTGATCTATGTGTGTTGTTGCCTGAGTAATCTAATGCTGTCAAATCTGAAGACACAATAAATAAGACAGGTTGCTGTTGTAGCGCTAGTCCAAATATTACACCGGTGCCGATATGTCCACTAATAAAAATCACCTGTCATGAATGACAAGTGTCTTACATTACGCTGCTCTGTTTAGCCTACGGGTAAATTACAGATCAGTTTTGCCGTAAGGTTATAGCCCGATCACCTGGCGACTATCAGAACATTAAATTTACCATGGGATCTGGTTACTAGTGATTTCCAGACTGTGTCCGGTAAGGATAGATTAGCTCTACAAACAATGCAAGACAGGCCTGTGGTAATGAAATAGGGTAGAGCTGTGTTGTACATACATCCACCCTAAAAATTAGCCTTTGATATGAAAAATGCACACATATTTGACAAATAGCTACAACACACCTCAACCTTTTCGCCAGAGAGCGTTAAGGCTAAATCGTTGGTCTTGTACTTAAAGTGGATATATCATAGAAATAACATCACTCAGCAGGTGACTAAGTAGGACAGGCAGTTAGCAAGTCCACATTTTTGTTGTTTCAGAATGGTGAAAAAGAACTAAGATAATCTTTGAACGGAGTAAAGGTATATCCCACTAAGCTGTCGCCTTAACTGTATTAAGGCTTTCTTTTCCTGTGACGTCGCCATGCAATAAGGCTTATCATGTACATTTGGAAAGTTAGAGAATGTGTGAAATATTTTTTCGTGTCAAGTGGAATGAATATACTTCGTCCTAAAAGCATGCCACAGATCCTCGAGGATATTATTTTATGTGCTACAAAACCAATTAGGATCATCAAAGAATGCCATAAGTTACAAATTAATTCATCTTCTACACAGTGCAATTAAACAGGTCAACATTCCGTTTTCGATATTGACTGTATATTACCCAGAGAGTGTATTACTGCAAAAGTACGGCAGTTTTGTGAAATCATTACACCCTCACATGATCAATGGGCGTACAAAAGGTTATGACCATTGCAAGTAGTGTCATTGCCATCGTGACGCTGAATATTACTGGATTTAGGTAATACAATCAAGGTTTTTCGTTTTGAAATTAATATGCGCAAAGAAGCTGTCCGCCCATATGAATAGGGTGAATTTGTTTGTGCAAGCGAGTGGTTGTTAGGCAGACTTTGCTCAGGCAGTTGTCGTGACATTCGGAATGCCATTAGCTAAGAGTATGATTTGTATGAACGCCGTGCCAGAAGCATTCATACTCAGCCTGTAATAGTCGGCTGTTTAAAGGCATTTGGGCGGCTGCATGACAATACAGAAAAGCAGCATTTCATGCTCCACTGAGTGTGAAGTAGGATACACCCACACATGGGTGCAGACTTTGAGAAAGCCTTTCACAAGCCCCAAAGTTCGCTGAGTGTAATGGACCATTGCATAGTGGTGGGCATTTCAACCAAAATCTACACCGCATGCTGTTAAAGTTCTATTAACACACATCTGTTGGTACAAATTAAACTAGGTTTTTGCAAACTTTATATATTATTTTTTTCTTTTACCTGAATTTACGAAAAATTAAACCCTCAAGCCATACGCGAAACTTTCATCAATAGTATGGAATAGACTTGCTCGCCCGAAAGATGTTTGATGCTGTACTCCTGTTCTGTCATGTGTCGAGTGTCCTTTAGAGCATTTCTGCTGTACATGAGGCTGTGTCAGGTTTCCGGTGTCCAGGAGAGGTTTACTGGTGTACACGGGTCTGTGTCAGGTGTCGAGTGTCCAGGAGAGGTTTGGTGGTATACCAGGCTGTGTGTCAGGTGTCAGGTGTCCAGTAGACGTTTACTGGTGTGCAAGGGTCTGTGTCAGGTGCCGAAAGTCCAGGAAAGGACTACTGGTGTACAAGGGTAAGTGTCAGGTCTCGAGTGTCCTGGAGAGGGCTATTGGTGTACACGACGCTGTGTCAGGTGTCGGGTGTTCAGGAAAGGTTTACTGGTATTCAAGGGTCCCTGCCAGGTGTCAAGTGCCCTGCAAAGGGTGACAGGAGTACTCGAGGTAGTGTCAGGTGTCGGGTGTTCAGGAGAGGTTTGTTGGTAGACAAGGTAAGTGTCAGGTGTAGAGTATCCTCTAGAGGGCTACTGGTATACTCGACGTAGTGTCAGGTACCTGTAGTCCAGGAGAGGTTTATTTGTGTACACTGGTCTGTGTCAGGTGTCGAATGTATTGGACATTAGATACCTGACACAGCCTCGTGTACACCAGTTAACCTCTTCGGGACACTCTATACCTGACACAGGCGCTTTTATGCCAGTTAACCTCTTCTGCACACTCGACACCTGACACAGCCTTGTGTACACCATTAGGGTGAGTGTCTTGGAGAGTTTTACTGGTATACATGAGTCTGGGTGAAGTGTAGAGTGTGCTGGAGAAGTTTACTGGGTGTGCAAGGGTCTATGTCAGGTGTCAGTATCTTGGCGAGGTTCAGTGGTGCATGCGGGTCTGTGTCAAGTGTCTAATGTCCTGGTGGGGTTGACTAGTGCACAAGGGTCTGTGTGAGTTGTCGAGTGTCCTGATGTTTAGTGGTAGGCAAGGATCTGTGTCAAGTGTCGAGTATCCAGGAAAGGATTACTGGTGTACAGGGGTCTGTGACAAGTGTCGAGTATCCAGGAAAGGATTACTGGTGTACAGGGGTCTGTGACAAGTGTCGAGTATCCAGGAAAGGATTACTGGTGTACAGGGGTCAGTGGGAGGTCTCGAGTGTCCTTGAAAGGTTTACTAATGTACACTGGTCTGTGACAAGTGTCGAGTATCCAGGAAAGGATTACTGGTGTACAGGGGTCTGTGACAAGTGTCGAGTATCCAGGAAAGGATTACTGGTGTACAGGGGTCAGTGGGAGGTCTCGAGTGTCCTTGAAAGGTTTACTAGTGTACACTGGTCTGTGACAAGTGTCGAGTATCCAGGAAAGGATTACTGGTGTACAGGGGTCTGTGACAAGTGTCGAGTATCCAGGAAAGGATTACTGGTGTACAGGGGTCTGTGACAAGTGTCGAGTATCCAGGAAAGGATTACTGGTGTACAGGGGTCTGTGACAAGTGTCGAGTATCCAGGAAAGGATTACTGGTGTACAGGGGTCTGTGACAAGTGTCGAGTATCCAGGAAAGGATTACTGGTGTACAGGGGTCAGTGACAAGTGTCGAGTATCCAGGAAAGGATTACTGGTGTACAAGGGTCTGTGACAAGTGTCGAGTATCCAGGAAAGGATTACTGGTGTACAGGGGTCAGTGGGAGGTCTCGAGTGTCCTTGAAAGGTTTACTAATGTACACGGGTCTGTGTCAAGTGTCGAGTATCCAGGAAAGGATTACTGGTGTACAGGGGTCAGTGGGAGGTCTCGAGTGTCCTTGAAAGGTTTACTAGTGTACACGGGTCTGTGTCAAGTGTCGACTGCCTAGGAGAGGGTTACTGGTAAGGAAGGGTCTGTGTCAGTTGTCGAGTGTCTAGGTGAGCTTTACTGGTGTACAAGGGTTTGTGTCAGGTGTCGAGTGTCCTGGAGAGGCTTTCTGGTGCATCTGGATCTTTGTCAGATATCGAGTGTCCAGGAGAGGTGTGCTGGTGTGCAAGGGTCTCTGTCAGGTGTCGAATGTCCAGGAGATGTTTAATGCTGTACTCCAGTTCTGTCATGTGTCGAGTGTCCTTTAGAGCATTTCTGCTGTACACGAGGCTGTGTCAGGTTTCGGGTGTCCAGGAGAGGTTTACTGGTGTGCAAGGGTCTCTGTCAGGTGACGTGTGTTGAGGAGAGTTTTACTGGTGTACACGTTCTGTGTCAATTTCCAGGAGAGGTTTACTTCTGTACTAGAAGACGTATCAGATGTCAGGTGTCCAGAAGAGGTATATTGGTGTGCACGGGTCAGTGTCAGATGTTGAGTGTCCAAGAGAGTTTTACTGGTGTGCACGGGTCAGTGTCAAGTGTCCAGGAGAGGTTTATTTCTGTACGAGAGGATATGTCAGGTGTCAAGTGTCCAAGAGAGGTTTACTCTCTTGAATACGCACATGACCTAATCACACTAGTACAGGACTTTCCACAACACGCTAATCACACCAGTACAGGACTAACTGAATAACACGCTGTTCATTCTAGTACATAATTAAATGAAGAACATGCTGATAATACCAGGATAGAACTAAATGAAGAACACGTTGTTCACACCAGTACAGAAATAAATGAAGATTACGCTTATCACGACAGTTCAGGACTAAATGGAAAACACGCTGACCTTACCAGCACAGGACTACATGAAGAACACGATAGTCACACCAATACACATGAGATACTTTTAATGATTTCGCAAAGTAATAGAGTAGATTCCCGACCCAGATGTGGAGAAGAGATGATATTAATAACGAAAAGGAAGAAAAACATTTCCTCCAATACAAAGTTTTCTCAGTTGCTCAGCAATGTCATAGTTAGCACAAACATACATGTATATAAACAAGTTTTTGTCCACAAACTCTTACAGACAGAGGTCAATTTGTTTTGGCAACATTTAGATGTAATCAACAAACATACAATTTTGCAGCTGTACAAAATAACATGGAAGGTATATTACTCTAAACAGACAAACAATACGAGGACTTTGAACAGGGAGCCGAAACACACATATCGTCCGCAAACAATAAGCGGTAAATAAAATATTATTGAAATATTACATTTAATACAAGCTTTACGTAGTGGGGAAAGGACGAGTAACTGTATACTAGTATTGGTTTTGATTTTTTACATTGGTTTTGTGTGAATTATTATTCAAATTAGTGCTCACACCAAGATAGTAGCAATAGTATGCTAAATCTCGCTTTTGCGGTCGTTTTTCATGTATATTTGTGCGAATTTGATCCACTTTCGAAATGGTAGCCTTATGAGAGCGAGTCTTTTGCAAGTCACTGCCTTGAATTTCAGACCTACATGAAGGCCTCGCCGCGCACATGATAATTACAGGGCTTATGGGATTTTCTTTGGAAAACGCACTGTTGTTATTGTATTACAATTAGGTATAATTTAAAAGCTAACTAAATACAACGGGCTGGGCCAAATAATCAGCAATCATTAGTGTATTCTAAAAATGGTTTCGTGGATCGCTAGTTTGGATGGATAAACGCAGGACACAGCGAGCAATGGTGCTTGTATAATTAAAAGCACGGTAATGAAATTTAACCACAAAATTTGGGTTGAACCGTTTAAACAATATTTTCCTAACAACTGCTGGTATCTTCAGATTGAAGATCATCTGCAAAAAAATGTCATAAAGAGATTTTTATCTGAACTTTTACTGCGCACCAATATGATAAACTACATATTTACTCATATGTAAATTATATTTCTCGTGAGTATGGCGAGATTCTGGCCCCGGTGGGCCTACATGCAGGCTACTTGAAGTGAACAGATACAGCATATATTAGGATGATATTTCCTTTATGATACCTAACCTCCTCTGATAGCATCACAAAACTGTTCTCTACATTTATTTCATAAATGGTACACCAAACAAGAAACTCGTTATTTCCATGATAAAGGTCCGCGTGGGGCCATCTTTCTTTTGGACGGCATACCATCAGCTCCATCCTGGCTGCCTGGTTACTGTCGGGTCATCTAGCTTTCTGTAGACTGTCCCAGAGTCAGTATTTTCCGCAACAGGCTATTGAGTTTTAATAACTTTTCCATAGCTTTACTCAACATATTTTGATTTTTATGTAAAACAGAACTTAGAAAATTGAATATGAATCAAAAAGCAAAAAACACCGTATCACGCAAAAGTATCACCATGATTGGTTCAGTGCCCCTAATGTCATAATTTCCTCGTCACCCATATACAGAGGCGTCATTGCGTGAAGTTCAGTGGAAAGCTTGCCATCTGCTCGACAACATCGTCAAGATGTCCGACTTCCACATCGCTCTCCTTCTCGCTCTCCTCTTTGTCACCACGGCCACGGCACGTAAGTCAGTCCGGTTGCAATCATATTTATTTCATGTAAGATTATTTTCAGTGTCATTCAAACGATTTAACGCTAATTTAATATAGCTGTCATGGCCTTGTGATTTTGTTAAGAAACTTATCTACAGCCTAACAGACATTTGCACATCGTTTCGTTGATTGCTGAGATATATGTAAGTGTGACAATTTATCCGCAGAAGACCCTTGTCAGACCACTCGAACGCTTAATGACATACAGAGACGAGGCACCAACATCAATGTCCCTGCCGATTCCAATCAAATACTTTGTGACGACGGAATTGAGGGATACTACATTGTGGAACCTCCGATTGCTAGTTCGTTTGTGCCAGCGGGGAAATGTGGAACAAACATCGCCGTCTTTGCAACACGTAAGTTAGCCGGTTGTTTTATTTTTTTATTGGAGAAAGGTGTCTCCTTGTTCTCAAATCTGTCCTTGCAACATCTGCATCAATCATAATTCAGACTTTCTTTGCACCTGTATAACAACAAAGTGTGTTCAAGCACAAAGTAACAAAGCTGTGTGTGAAGGCCCTTCAATCATGTAGTCAGACTTGTTGTTCTTCTTGTGATGAAAGACTTCTCTCCCCTTCTGCGTTGTTTCTTTTCCCTCGATTTGTACTCTCAGATTTCCAGTAAGAAGCTCAGCTACACTGTAATCAATCTGACCATAAAATTACAACGAAAGGTTTGACAGCAATGGCTGCCGAACTCTCGTCGTTATTTTAAGGACAACCGTTTTGTTCTGATTTCGACGTTGTCATTTAACAGCAATACTGACGACAAGATCTATGTTGAACAATTTTAGGTGTAAAAATAGTGGAAAGGGCGTCAAACCTCAAGCACAATTAGAAGCCATCAGAATGGAAAACAATGGAAAAGTAACATTTTAACGTCTTTTATATGACCTGACACAGGCTAGCCAACAAAGCAGATATACGCTAACCAAGCTCTCCCATTGCAGTGTTAAGTCAGTGCATGTCTTTAATCTATTTATTAGTGAAACGCAATCACGGCGGTGAAATATGCCTCAACCAAATACTCTGATATCATGGGTCAGGACAAACTTCCATATCACAAAGTGCCCATTTCAAACTCAGTAACCCAACTCCAAAACTTTTTAGTTGAACAAAATGCTTGGGCATGGTTATTAAGGCCACTCCTAGGTCAAATAACTTACAGAGGGTTTACATGACCCGGTTTCTGGTAGCCAGGTTGGAGCAAAAGACCATTCATAAACAATCAGCTGGAGAAGTTCAAAGACAAGTACTGAGTGTTAGCCCCATAAATGTTTTACACATTAGATCACATTCATGGGGCTAACTGATTAGCTGATGCATCCCAATTGTTCCAACACGGTTAGCTAAAGCGTGATCATGCAAACTCACTACAGCCTTAACTTATATGACGATTGCTTTCACACTATACATGAAGCATGCAGCAATTATCACCTAAAAATTTGAAGCAAGGTTACGTATAATGATATATGTAGTAAAGAAATATTTAAAAAATTTGGCATAAATAAATTATTCAGTTTATGATTGTAGGAGAGTCAGAAGTAATTGGAAACTACGGGACTTGTTTTACATATATTTTAGAAGTCTACCAAAAACATGTCAGAGGATTGACAGAACATTTCTGGTAGTAATTGGTCATTTGGTCAAGGGACGTAACTCTGCACACGCCTTTGAAAACCACTGGTGTAACACATAACAAATAATTATGACTCACCGAGATTTATTGCTGAAAATTTAGTGTCCCACCAAGTCATGTTAAAGGGTTTCACTTCAAATTTCCTTGTCTTGCTGCCTTCAAACCATTACAAGGATTGCATATCACACAAACACGTGAACAAAGGGGCATAAAGAAAGGAGAATTAAAAACTAGTTACGTGTAGCTGATGATAATTGCAGTATCTTGCTGAAGCATTTCATGAATACATTGTGACTTGTACCTTGTGCAATAGCTCAGAAAAACATCGTGGGTAGAAGTCTGTGGAACTCTGTATGGTCCTACAGGAGAAATTAGCTATTTTTCTCATTGTAGAGGGCGACCAATCATCGTTAAGAAGTTAACATAGCTGTTTATCAGGAAGGTTGCCTGCCAGATAATGACACCCCTTGTGGTGTTACCCCAGAAAAGACACAATCACTGTTGCCTCAGAAACAATTTAGTAGAAACAGAATCCCTGTTGCCGCAAACGATTTCATAGAGGCATATCTATTCTGATTTTGGATCCTTATTTGTGAAAACACGAGTCGTGTTAACTCAGGGTGGGTATTGAAACTTTCCTATGATATGTTTAAAAACCAATGAAGTCAAAATTTGCAATTTGGTTGATCAGCCGGAGTATTTGGAGAGTAACACATCTTCCGGATGTCGCTTTCGTTTTTTCTGTCCTGTACACTTTTAGATCCCTTATCAGGATTCAGATCAGGCAAACACCTGACAAATAAAAAATAACAATCATTGCCTTTATATGCATCTATTTATTTCTTTTATGCGGTACTTAAGATTATTTTTCTTAATACAATATCATAAATAGTGCAGAAGGAAAACAGAGAAATGTCCAGGAAACACCATGACCTTCCACAGGTTCCCCGCACCGCTTCCTAGTTAAGCAGAGGCAAATTTAGGTTGAAACAGCATGGATTGAATTTGCAACATCGGTTTAACATTGCAGTATGTTTAGACTTAACCTCTGTGTAGTGCCACTGGGATGGTGGCAGTCTTCTTGTAGCAATCTCAGATCAATAGCTTAAAGGGCAAATCTGTCAGCGATAACCTTTTAACAAGTTGATGAGCACATTTTCAGTTGTATGACAGCAGCATCTATAATGTTATTAAACTGTTAACAATCTCAACAAACAGTTGAGTTTTATTGTGGAGTAAGTGCCGAACACTGCGTTTGTCTGTTTGCTGTTAAACGCCTTATTTTCGAATATTTAACTCATAATCATTTCTCCAGTCTGTTGTGGAAGAACATCTGCACAGAGTCTGCAGGACCTATGACTATCCCAGGATAAAACCAGTCCTTGGCAAATAAACTTAGGTCTACTCACAAAAGTAATCAAATGGAGTCTTGTGAAACTGACCCCAGACAAGCCACCCTTCAACAGTAAACTTGCAAACCTGATCTGCTAGCCATAACGGTAGTGGCCAAACAGAAATGCCCGGTGTAGCGACAACAACAACAGCAAGCACAAACCAGTAACTTCAAAATCAACCACAAACAAAGCCTAACTGCTCAGTACACTGCTATTATCTGGGACCTCATGAAAGCCTTTTCGCATTCTACCTGATTTCTAACAGTAAACTTGTACAAATTCAAAGAAACCAGTAAATTTCCAAAGATTGATATCACTTAATGCGAAGCAACTATCGCTCTGCAAGATCACACCACTCAACAGCCCGGATGGATACCCCAGTATGCATCAGATTGCAGCCCTTCTGTCGTAACATTCTGTTACGGCGGTCACTATTACCTGATTACACTGAAGATACCCTAAAATTTACGGCCATTATTTACAGTGTGGCTCCCTTTTCCTGTGTCCCATTCTCCTATTTCCTCCTTTGTCTTCCTTCCTCCAGTGTGAAACTCCAATGTGGTAGAGAAGAACTGCAATTCTCTCCACCACGTCCAATACCCTCGCCCCTTCTCTAATGTTAAACTCACTTGTGAAACACATAAAACGCACTCCCCTCCGCTATATCAAATAGCCCTCAATCGTCCAGTGTGAAACGCACCTGGGGTAGGGAAGGAACAAACTTCTCTTAGATATGTGACACTGTACTCCCTTCTGGAGATCCGCTTTAGTGAGTCATGCGTGGATCTCATAAACAAAGCGCTTCCGTGCCTGTGTCACATTCTGTAAGCTATGCACTGTTTTGGACCTCTGTGAGATGTTTCATCATCATGTCTAATTCTACAGTCTACTCTATGGCCACCTCTCTCCTCTATACCAGTCTCTCTTCCCTATACCTGTCACTCTCCTCTCTCCTCTCTTTCTGTTATACCCTCTCTCTGTGTATACCAGCCATTCTTCTCCGTTCCCCTGCTCTGTATCCGTCTCTCTCTCTCCTCTGCACCTGCCTCTCTCGTCTGCACCTGCCTCTCTCCTGTATTTATACCCCTGCCCATCACCTCTGTTCATGTCTCTCTCAGTATCGGCCTATTTCCTGTAAACCCGTCCTCCTCTACCGTGTATTCTATATACAACAACTGTGCCTGTTTTTGTGCGCCGAGCCCCTCTTCATGTTGTGTATGCTAATCTTGTTTGCCTGCGTTCGTTGTATCCACCTGCCAATGAACTGTTATATTTTCTTATGACTTAACATTCTACATTGCCATTCTTGAATGAAACCTCTACTTGATTATTTGTTGCAGAGCCATTACCAACTACCGAGGGGGTTACATTTCCGGTTACCGTGTGCTTGAGTTCGACAACGTCTAACAGCAACACGCAATGTAGTGTTACAAGACAGATCAATGCCACCTTGTGCGGGACGCATTACGTGTACGGCCTCGTGCCCCTTCCTCGTGTCGGAACTGACTGTGTTGCTTACTGCGTCAGTAAGTGCTCTATGACGTTTGATGTATTTTATCAACGGTTTCAAAATTGTAGTTACTTTCAAGGATTTTTTTTTCTTTTGCTCGACGTTACCTGTTTTGTTTTATTGACTCGACAGTTGAAATCCTTATGTTTAATACTGGACTGTTTTGTTATTCATTGCAGATGCCATGACTTCTGGTAAGTGGCCTTCTGTTTCTAGGTTTGCCGAAGAGTTTACATATCCTTGGTCTTTATAACAGACTAATTCGTATGATATTTTACCGACTAACTTAAGCATTTGCCACCCGTTCAGTCACGAAAGAGAGATATCGCACAAATTGTGTCACAGTTACCCGTAACCACCTAATCCATTGTCATAAGAATCTGAATACATGTTCAGAACCCGAAATCCCCACCTTTTTTGAGAGCATATTTTTCAGTTTGTAGAAACAGAAGCTCCTGATTGGCTTAACGCGCTGGTGTTTGAACTTTTTTGACCTTTTGCAGTAAAGATACTGTGCCAAATTTATTAAGCTGTTTGTGAGGAGGCTGACTGTTGTGTGGCACATGTAAGGTTTGCTGGTTTCCAAAGGTTTGATACATTTCATGGAAGAAAGCGTAACCTGGGTCCACAAGTATAGGGGAAATTTTGTTTTTAAGTATTATTTCAGGAGTAGCAGGTTCACTCAGGAATCGTGTGATGTATCTGTATGAAACGAAATATAGCCATGACGTTGACATTTTGTCATCATTTGGTCCGGTCCTTTCTATAGAACCAAGCGTTTCATTTTAAAAGCTGTTCTGAGGGGTAAATTTCTCGGTGATTAAATCACACAGTGAAATGTGTATGTGTAAACCCCTTTCATCCGTTTTCCCCTGTATGCACTCAGCGTTATTTCCCCGTTAACCTGTATACGCAAACCCGTGGGCTACAGTATATTCCGGTAAACACAGGACACGTTGTGGAGGTTTGAAGAAATTTTTTCCAATTATCACATATGGCACACACAACGTACTATAGACTTTCAAATATATACACGGAAGATGCTGGTCAAAGCCATGTACAAGCTATGTCAGATATCCAAATCTGAGCTCAAATAGCAAAGTTAAAGGGATACTGGCAATTCATAAGAATGTTTTAAAGTAAAACGAGGCCAAATCTCACAGTACACTAGGTCGAGGTGCTAAGTTTCCTTAATGGTCTATGGTTGAATGTGTCTATACCACATTAAATATCCGTTTTATTAAAACTCTTCATTACAAATCCTGTTTCCTTTCAGAATAAGTTGAATGGCAGTTTTTCGCTGTTATGTGCTATGTAAGCCTTTCATTTCATCATTTATTGTTTGTATTTACCATTTCATTTCAATCATTGCCCACTGGGCGATCAAAGGAGTCTTATAACTCACTTATGGAAAGTTATTTTCATCAGGCTAGATTTAGTAGAGTTTGGCTTAGATTGATCTGTTCGAACAGCAGAAATATCCACACTGTTAACCAAAAGCATTTCTGGTCAGCCTTAAGTAAACATTTGTCTTTTACACATGGTTGGATTTGGTTCACGTGTTTCCACATGACTTCATGCCAAACTGTTTAAATTCTAGGTGAATTTGATCCCCTGCCAACAACTCCACCACCACCTGCACCTGTTCCAGCTTCGAGTGGTATGTACACGTCAGTTTGATTGAAGAAGGACAGCGACATCTTTTGATGACCTTGATAACCTTCGGGTTGATGGCTTTACTATACTTATCAGTCTATGGCTGGAAAGAGAGAGAGAGAGAGAGAGAGAGAGAGAGAGTAAATCATTGGTTTCTGCATTCAACATGCACGTGACCAACACGTTAACTTTTGTTTGCATTATGTTATTTAGGCGTGTTAAGCGTGTGATCTGATCTGCCAGAAGCATGGCCTTTCACAAAAAACTCAGCGCAGCTCAGTCAACCTACAACACCTTATTATTAAACCAATCAAAATGAACAAAGGAAAGAAGCGGTTTTCAGCCTGTTTATTGCCCGGGAATACGTATAAATCTTTGTTCCTAGATCCTGGTGACTGCATATTTGAGAATACAGTGAATCCACCGTGGATTGTGGGGCTGACGCCTGGGGGACTATGTGATAGGAGTGTATCGACTGAGTGTCTAACCGTGGAGGTTCACCTGTCCGCAAGGAACCCTGTCAGCGCAGACCAAGCCGTCGAGTGTCGCTATCGGGAAATCTGGGTAAATAGGTCAAATGAACTGTTCTCTAATAAACGTTTGTAAATCCGTACCTTGTGAAGATTTATGCCACATCTACAGGACTCGTTCCTTTTCCCTTCCTTTCGATTATTCGTCTGCGAAAAATATCCATATGAAGTACCATTAAACATTTACGAATTCAGAATAAACATGTTTATGCGTTGATGGCTTTTTACACAAAGAAACATAGCACTTCTGACAGATGTCAGAGAAAGAGTTCGAGCTCCACAATTCGACGTAGGGAGAGCCTACCAGATAAGACTAATACACTGATTGGCAATGATATATTCGTTCATCCTGTTAATTCCTTGACGACAAGACTTCCAGTCTATATAAATCAATGAACAGCTGGGTGTGTAATGTGCTCTTCATGCCTTGAAACACAGAGGAAGTGAGGCGGCACTGAGGGGAGGTAATTCGCAGTGTGTCAGGCTGGACGCCATCGACACGTCTACTATAGCTGTCAATGAACGGCTGATGTAGGGAATGTAGACATACCGTATGCACTTGTGGAATCAATACCAGAAAATGTTTTTGTGTCTCAGTTTATTTGAATTATCCACTTTTAAAGACGTGGAGGTAACCTACCCGGATACAAACTCACGGTTTCCAAACAAATTTTAGGTCCTATGTATGGATCTACTCGCTAAGCACACCGTGGCCTCCACATAGGTCAACCTTGTATGCATTTCTTTAACATATTCAGTGTGTCAAACAGTTTTCATAAAACAAATGTTAACGCTATCGTTTAAAGCATGCAGGGAATCATGCTACAAAACGATTGTTTGCACAAAACATGTAGAAGTGTTAAGATTGCCTACAAGTCCTGCATGTGTGAACTGTGTCCCTGGGCACAGCTTCCTTCAGTCCTAAATCAGGACTTAAAGCGGAGTAAAGTAGTTGTGTTTTAAAGTTGGGAAATAAAACATATGCTGTGAGCGATATCCCCGCCTTACCACCTCACCGCCTTTATCCCTTAGAGCGTAAGCAACCTTGGTATGGAATTGAATTCAAATTCATGGCACAGGGCGAGCTGTGAAAGGTTATTAAAATTATGGAATCAGTCAAGAGAAGAATTTTTAAATACTTGGATTAAATGAATATCTGATTTATTTACTGATTTGGATTTAGCGCCAATCTGATGTTTTGTCTTCGCCGCTAACAATGCTTTTGCGAATTATTTACGGTATATGCAGCATAGCAAAAGTTAATGTGAGTAACGGCATGTTGTTTCAGGTGGACGAGAGGGGGGCTTTTGTTTTGCCCACAGTTCCTGTTGAGTACACAACGCCCATCCGAGTAGATTGCAGCACTCTTAGATGCCCCATTCCCACGATCCCTTTGGGGGAGGGCGACAAGGAACTCATACCAGGATTTTTGTTGTCAATCAGCAGAGACAGGGATCAAAACTACGGAAACGAGAAACCATATGTGCCATACGACGGCAGCTGTTGGCAGTGTGACTTCCCTTACAATCCAGTCTGCAGGCTAAAGGTGAGACATTATCACGATAATAAGCTCCTTCCCACATTTTTCCATAAGTTATTACTTCGGCATCCACGACTATTCTAAATGTGGTCTTATGTTACGGGGAATTGTCAAGATACAAGCAGTGTTACCTGTATGGTGACAGTTACAAGGAATTATCCCGAAACATTCGTGACAGTTAGGCTACTGTTACGTGATACATGTAGTTACGAGAAATGCCCAGATATAGTTAGGGTAACCAATTATGTGAGTTATAGGGAAATGTTCAGATACGACCAGGGTCATCGATCTGGTGACAGTTACAGGAAATTTGCCTGAGGCAGATGGGGGTTACCGATCTGTATGGGAGAATAATCCCATACAACCCGGGTCACCGATATGACGACAGTTAGGGGCAACTATCTAGATAGTTGGTAACCATGGTTACCGATCTGGTGACAGTTCCGGGGAATTGCATAGATACAACCGAGATTATCCATCTCGTGAAAGTTATGGGGAATTCATTAGATATAACCAGGCTTACCGACCTGGTGACAGTTATGGGGAATTGTCCAGATACAGTCAAGGCCGCTGATCAGGTGACAGTTATGGGGGATTGTCCAGATACAATCAGGGTTACCGATCTGGTGACACTTAAGGGCGATTTTCCAGATACAGTCATAGTTACCAATCCGGTGACAGTTATGGACGATTGTCCAAATACAGTCATGGTTACCGATCTGGTTACAATTATGTGGGATTGTCCAGATGCAATCATGGTTACCGATCTGGTAACAGTTATGGCGAATTGCTGAGATACAGTCAGGGTTACAGACCTGGTAACAACCACGGGGAGTTGTCAAGATACAGCCAGGTATGCTGTTCTGGGAAACTGTCAAGATACAGTCAAGATTACCGATCTGGTGACAGTTAAGGGCGATTGCCCATATACAGTCATAGTTACGAATCCGGTGACAGTTATCGGGGATTGTCCAGATACAACAAAGGTTACCGACCTCGTGAGAGTTATGGGAAATAGTCCCGATATAACCAAGGTTATCAGTCTGGTGACATATAATCCGAATTGCCCAAATACACTCATTGTTACTGATCTGGTGACAGTTAAGAGGGATGGCCTAGATACTGTCAGGGTTACCGATCTGGTGACAGTTATGAGGGGATCGTCTAGATACAGTCAGGGTTACCGATCTAGTTATGTGTAACTAACCCAGATGTTCATGGCAAGCTGATATTTTACCTTACTGTACACAGTTTTGTTTACGGTTTACTTATTACTCTCCTATGTTTGTGGTTTATTGTAGTCCGGTTACTGTTTTATCGATGGTCGTTGTTACATGGATGGAGCATATAGAGAGGGATCTAACACACATATATGCGACCCAGAAAGATCCACCACGCAGTTTTCTATCCAGGCAGGTTAGTATACCGAATACACGAAAACTTCCAACTATGTTAAAAGGCTGATTTGAATCTGAGTCCGTGTAATATTATTTTGCTGTTACCCAAATGTGACACATTTCCTGTGGTGCTCATTGTTGATCAAAGGCGTGATTTGTTTATTTTTTTATTCCACGGGTTTTTTACGCCGTACTCAAGGATATTTCACTTATACTACGGTGGCCAGCATTATGGTGGGAGGAAACCAGGCAGAGCCTGGGGGAAACCCATGGGCATGCGCAGGTTGTTGGCAGACCTTCCCACGTACAGCCGGAGAGGAGGCAGGTTTCTAGGTCATTGCGCCGCGTTAGCGCGCTAGCGCGCTAACGGACTGAACCACAGAGGCCCTCTCAAAGGCATGATTCGCGTCGTCTGCACTAAAGGAATTATTTGGCTAAATTACCCTCGTCTGTAACAATGCTTGTAAATCTGTTGTAGCATTATGCATTGCCTTGAGAGCCATTGAATGATAAAACACTAACCACTGCCGAGAGCGTAAAACGGTCGATGAGAACATATAGCCCTGATAATATTTGCGAAAATCCAAAAATATTTCAGAAAGAGTTAGGTTCTGAATGTGTTGGAGATCAATCAGCCTTAAATTAAGCCTGTACAAAAGCGACTTTTATGATTATTTTATATACAAGTAGACCTACACAATAATTAAGGAAAATAACGCAGAAGAAATTCATGTTGACATTTTCTGTAACGTTCCTAACATGGCACATTTCTCCTGAGGATGACTTAATTAAAGTCGAAATCATTTTTTTTTATTCGGAGAACGTCATAATGAATTTCTTCGGAATTACTTTGCTTATTTATAATGCTGAGCTATACTGAGGATGAACTAGTACACCATTAGCGTAGTGTGAAGATATTATCTTTTCATTGTGAGTATGGCGTGAAGGTATTGTCGTTCTACCGTGATTAAAGCCCCTTGTAGAGGACATAAAGACAGAGGACAGAGTTTAATATAAAGCTTACTGCTTAGCATAAGTACAAACCAGCGTGCCAAAAGCGTTTAGCCAGGAATAAGTGGATTGAGGGCAATGAAATGAAGGCTGTGATCTTGTGGAATCTTTTCATGACATGATAATTAGCGGGTTATATGTATCTATGTAGCAGAGGTTATCTATAGGTCTGGTCGGTGACAATGACTGGTATCGGCAGAAGTGTCTCACGGTTTATGATGACCTTATAACACCAAATACACGCTAGGCCCAGAATATCACACGTAGAGACAACCTGCACAATTAGCTATCCACAAATAATTCATGTAAGCGAAATGGTGAAGCCATGAAGAACATTGTCGTTCATCTTACCACACCAGATACTGTCCACATCGTTATTTCTGACTCGGGGCTAACACTTTAACATTTATTTATTTGTTTATGTATTTGGTGTTTTACCCCGTACTCAAGAATATTTCCTTAGACCACGGTGGTCAGCAGTATGGTGAGAGGAAACCGGGCAAAGCGCGAGAGATGCCCATGATCATCCACAGATTGTTGACAGACCTTCCCAGGAATGACCGGAAAGGAAGCCAGCATGACACTATGCTGTTCTGACATTCTTGCAGCACTATAAAGCCTGTCTTGAAAACTTTTAACATGCTAATTAATTTTGTTTAGTTCCAGGTGGATGTGTAGACAGTGGTCTCATCTATAGTGCCGGACAGAGACACTCAGATCGGACTTGTTTACAGTGCTTGCCTGAGACATCCACAGAGCAGCTAACGGTTGTAGGTGAGAACCAGAACATTAAGTTATCGCTATATATGAGAACAGGCCAAAAAGTATTTCTGTACTTTATTTCTCACATAAAACCCATGCATATACTTATATGTACATGTACATGTAGGTTCTAGAAAGGTTCGTTAAAAGAGCCAGTTTTCACATTTCCAGCGCAATTCATCAAATTTCAAAGTGAGGAAGATAAAACGTATTCCAAGCCCCAGTAAATGTTCGATGGCCACAGAAAAGATGGCTGTTTATGACTAGCCTACTGAAAATGCCTGGTTGACAGAAGGTCCTGTGTTTTAAACTTGCAGTATAAAGATAGATGTGAACCAGAAAACATAATATTATTGAAACCTTCTCGTGTTTGTTTTCTGGTGATGTCAAGATTTCGATTTGCTCGAGTTTTCATGTAGGAAACTTGAACTTTGTAATGTGACCATTCAGAAACACGATATTTTCTCTGGCCTTTCATCGGACATTTCCTTTATGTGAGTGTTTTATTTACCTTTGAATAATAAGTAATGTGCGTGAGATAATAGGACAAAAGGAATGTATTCTGTTAAGTAGAAGCTAGGTAAGAGATGGCGCGAGGAAACATAGAACATAATACTGCGAGATTATCTGCTCATATAGCGATCAAATCCCATAATGCAACCACTTGTATACTTTGGGTGACATTTGCTAAATGTGTACATCCATTTATTGATTTATTTATATATTTATTTGATTGGTGTTCTACGCCCTAATCAAGCATATTTCACCTACACGACGGCAACCGCCACTTCGGTGAGAGAAAATTGGAGATAGTTCGGAGTACACCCTCAGCCATCCCAATGCTGGGTGAGCTTGGCTGGAACTCTTAATTAGCGAAAGTATTGGTGAAGTCCCGCTGGGTCGTTGTTAGTCGTATAATGTAACATTATTACAGTTGTTACCCTTAGTGAAACCATTTTCATGCAATACTCCGTGGGCAGTAATTACTCATTTGTGTACAGTATGTAGCAACATATACTTACTTTTACACTAATATTTTCTGAAATTAAATCCTGTTTACAGAATTACGCAAAATGGGGTAACTGAGGAGCTAGCCCTAATTGATATGGTCTGATGAAAAAGGGTAGAAATATATGTTATCTGGGGCGACGTTAGTGATCATGGACATCCCACGTGAATGTAGACGTCCTATGTTAAGACCACCTGGCAGCAATGCTCAGAAACATGCATACCAGACCAACCCGTAGTGTAATACATGTTACACACTACTCACTCTCTCGGTGATTATTACCCCTAGTCAGTTTCGCGTCAACACTAACAACTTCAAGCAGACAGAAATTTAACCCCACGATTTATTGGTTCTATTTCAGAGGGCTGTTACATAGGTAACGAATGTTTAGCGGAAGGTACTCCAAGTAGTACTAATTCATGCCTAACCTGCCGACACGACAAAAACCCAAGGGAGTTTTCCACGTCACCAGGTAAGAAAAGCAGAACTGCGTAGAAGACATTAGAGAACACAACGAGTACGTGTGTGAACATATAAGAAAGGTGAGGAAGTGTAAGGCATTTGCAAAGAGATGAGCTTTGTGTAAGTATATGAAGGAATATGACTGTACAAGTGGAATTTACGTGTACGGAAAAATAAAATAAACATAATGAATAAAAAATAAATATATATGCAGTAATTTTTCTTCTTCATTTACCAAGGCTATACACAAATAAAGATGACCAAACTGACGTGAGAAATTGGAGAGAATGTATGTCCACAGTTGCCTGCATGGAAAGTAAACCATTGATCACAAAGCCGCAAATTTTAATGTTTTTCAGATCATTGTATAATAGAAGGCACGTGTTACCGTCGATGGCAGTTGTCGGGTACAAGTGTCTGTGAGGCATGTGATCCGGATGTCAGCCAGGACGCGTTCTCCTCAACGCGTAAGTCAGCCCTCCAAGGCATTCCATTAGCACACTTCAACATGCTTTAATGGTGAAGCTCCTTATTTACTACTGGAAGAGATATTTTATATCAGTTCGCTGTCATTATGTCTGCCTGAAGAAAGTCTATTAAACTGTGAAGTGGAAGAATTACGAAGTCTCAGAGATACTGTAGAAAAGTCTCTCTTCATACTCTCTTCATTTTTGTGTGAAGCCATACTAAGTCTCTCTTCATACTCTCTTCATTTTTGTGTGAAGCCATACTAAGTCTCTCTTCATACTCTCTCCATTTTTGTGTGAAGCCATACTAAGTCTCTCTTCATACTCTCTTCATTTTTGTGTGAAGCCATACCAAGTCTCTCTTCATACTCTCTTCATTTTTGTGTGAAGCCATACTAAGTCTCTCTTCACACTTTCTCCATTTTTGTGTGAAGCCATACTAAGTCTCTCTTCACACTCTCTTCATTTTTGTGTGAAGCCATCCCTCTTCAAACTCTCTTCATTTTTGTGTGAAGCCATACTAAGTCTCTCTTCACGCTCTCTTCATTTTTGTGTGAAGCCATACTAAGTCTCTCTTCACACTCTCTTCATTTTTGTGTGAAGCCATAATAAGCCTCTCTTCACACTCTCCTCATTTTTGTGTGAAGCCATACTAAGTCTCTCTTCATACTCTTTTCATTTTTGTGTGAAGCCATACTAAGTCTCTCTTCATACTCTCTTTATTTTTGTGTGAAGCCATACTAAGAAGCCGAGCATTTCAAGCGTTTGTTTGTAAGAAACGTAAATAAATACTTATATTGGATACAGATTTATCTACATTTTGTTCTTTTAAGATGTATTTAAAAAGTTTCGCCATTGCTTCCAGTGGGACACTTAACTCACTTCTTCACTGGTTATTCTTTCACTTAAAATAATAATACATATAGCCATCTAGCTACGACAATTTATCCTGAGAATGCGTTTTATTTCACGTCTCATAAGCAGAATGCGTTGTTGCTATAAGAGTGAATGAAACGTCCCCACGTAACACAGCGATCACAGTATGCCCTCACATCATGGCTAAAGCACGTTAGAACGAAGAAGTATCTTTGGTTTTAGGCAATGACGCTCATAACACCAAAACTCAAAGTCAACCAAATATGGAAACTTTTAAAACCAGCAAGAAAAATCACTTTATACGCGAAAACCATATATAAGTTATACATCTTTAAATACAAGGCACAGGGATAAAACGTAAGGCATGGGTTGAATTTTAACATTAAAAATCTGTATTGTGTAAAGGTGGATATTTAATTCAATACGCTGTGATTTTCAGCATACATTCATACAATGATGTTAGTAAAGTGGTGACCTGTCCAAAACCATACAGAGATGCTAGAAAAGTGGTTACCTGTCCATAACCACACAGTGGTGTTGGAAAGTGGTTACCTGTCAATAACCATATAGAGATGCTAGAAAAGTAGTTACCTGTCCATAACCATACAGTGCTGTTGCAAAAGTTGTGGCCCGTCCATTACCATACACTGGTGTTAGAAAAGTGGTGACCAGCCCATAACCATACTCTTGTGTTAGTAAAGTGGTGACCTGTTAATTATCATACAGTGGCGTTAGAAAAGTGATGACCTGTCCATAGCCATACAGTGGTGTTAGAAAAGTGGTGACTAGTTCATCGCCAAACAATGCTGTTGGAAAAAGTATGCATCACACTCTAAGCCATACGAAAAGTTGTGTCAGAATGAAAATTTGCAAATTCTTTATGTCTGTACAATTATAATACAAAAATGACGTATACTCCTTAAACTTATCGTAGTTGTAGAAAAAGTGCGATCACGCCTTAACCCTGCAATGGTGTTAGGAAAATGGTGGATATTCAATTGGTGGTAGTGACAAAAAGGCGAATACTCCAGTATTTATTTTATTGTTGTGATTGGACTGGGGAAAAAATGTTTATCTTAAACGACGACATCTAGAATTATGATGGCAAGAAACCAACAACCATTCGCAGACCTTTCCACATGCTAACGGAGAGGACGCCAACGTAAGGTGGACGAACCCACAGCATACAGTAGTGTTAGAAACCTTGTGAATCCAGAGCGGTAATGCCCGATAACCAGGAAGTAGTGTTAGAGACATTGTGAATCCAGAGTGACAATGCCCGATAACATATATGCAGTAGTGTTAGAAACGTTGTGAATCCAGAGCGGTAATATCCGATCTATGCACATAGTGTTAGAAACGTTGTGAATCCTCAGCGGTAATGCCCGATAACCAGGAAGTAATGTTAAAGAACATTGTGAATCCAGAGTAGTACTGCCTGATAAACATGGAGCGATCGCTCATCAGTCAGCCTTGTGTTGTTTTTCAGCGAATATGTGCAGGGTTAATGGCGTCTGCCACTCACCAGGTGACCGACCAGGAGGGTTATGTTTGGGGTGTAATCCTCTCGTCAGCCGTGATACCTTAATTCCGATAAGTAAGTAACACTTTTCTTTTCCAATCGCCATGGACACCCTAAGTTTAGTACACCGTGCGTAGATCTGTGAGTGATTGAACTGAATGCCCGTACGCAGCCCTGTGAGTGCTTGAACTGAAATACCTGTGCGCAGCCCTGTGACTTCTTGAACTGAAATGCCTGTACTCAGCACTTTGGGTGCTTGAACTGAAATGCCTGTGCACTGCTATGTGAGTACTTAAACTAGGATGCACAGTGCTGAGAGGAGTATACCTGTGCTCAGAACTCTCAGACCGAAAAGAGCATACCGGTGTTCAGCACTCTCAAAAGCATATCTGTGCTGAAATCTCCCAACCACCGGAAGGAGCATACCTGTTCTCATAACTCTCAGACCGCGAGGAGCACATCTGTGCTGAGAAATCTCAGACTGAAAGAAGCATACCTGTGCTCAGAACTCTGAGATCCGGAAAATCATACCTGTGCTCAAAACTCTCAGACCGGGAGAAACATACCTGTGCTCAGAACTCTCAGACATAGAGGAGCATATCTGTGCTCAGCACTCTCAGATCGGGAGGAGCATAGTTGTGCTTAGAACTCTCAGCCAGAGATCATACCTGTGCTGAGAGCTGTTCAACCGGGAGGAGCATACCAGTGCTGAGAACTCCCAGATCTTCAGCAGCATACCTGTGCTCAGAACTCTCTCATCGGAAGTATACCTGTGCTCAAAACTCTCAGTCCAGGCAAAGAATAACTTTCCTCAGAACTCTCAGACCGTTAGAAGCATACCTCTGCTGAGAACTCTCAGATTTGTAGGAGCTTACCCGTGCTGAGAACTCTCAGGCCGGGAGTGTACCTGTGTAACAGAACTCTGTTACCGGGAAAAGCATACCTGTGCCTAAAAGTCTCAGACCGTTATAAGCGTACCCCCTGATTCCCTGACTGGGAGGAGCAGACCTGTGCTCATTACTCTCAGACCGGGAGTGTACCTGCCTTCAGCACTCTCAGACTGGAAGTATACCTGTGCTCAGATCTCTCAGAAAGAGAGAAGGATTACATTCGCTCAGAACTCTCAGACTTGTAAAAGTGTACCTGTGCTCCGAACTCTCAAAGCGAGAGGAGCATACCTGTGCTCAGAACTCTCAGACCGGGAGAAGCATACCTATGCAGAGAACTCTTAGGTCGGGAGGCATACCTGTTCCTAGAACTCTAAGGTCCGAAGAAGCATACGTTTGCTCAGCATTCTCAGTGCTGGGAAGAAGATGGTTGTGTCTTCAACACAACTCTGTTAGTGCCAGAACAATAAAGCCTTTTGGTAAAAATTTCAGTGCAGGAAGGAGGAGGCTTTTGCACAACGCTGCTGATGTCAAAAAGGCTAAAAAAAAAGTGCCTGCACCACGATTTATCACTACCGGAAGAACCACGCCTGCGCACAAATCTAGAAGTAGCGAAAGGAACATTTCTGTGGATTGCCATATCATTGTTAAAGGAGCATGTCTTTTTCATAGCTCTGCCATTGTTGAAGAATTACATCCGTGCTTAGCTCTACCAGTGTTGAAGAGAGCATGCCTGTGCATCGCTCTCTCATTGTTGAAAATACCATGCATTGGCATAATTTTACCAGTGCCTGGATTGTCATGCCTAATTATACGTACAATTTTGAAAGATATTCATAAATCAGTGCCAGTGTTTGAGCGGCAATTCCAAGATACAGCATGTACATGTATGTGAGAGATTGTCCCTACATGCCTGAGCACACATCTTTCAGAGACTAAAAAGCCATTCCCACGTACAAATATGCGGTTATTCCTACATGTAGAAAGAACTCTTTCAGTGCCTGAGCAGGCTTGAGTTGCTACAGCTGTTTCAACGGGTAAACCTGGGTACAACCCTTTCAGTTGCCCAATAAGCTTGTCTTCAGACGTCATTAAGTGCCTGAGTGAGCATGTCTGAGAGTATCTCCCTCTGGGGCAGAACAGCCATGCCTGGTGACTGCTCTGTCCGTTCCCCGACAAGCATGTGCAGTCTTCATTGACTGCCTGAATGGGCATGTCTGACAGCGTTTCCGGCTGCACCAGAGCAGCCATGTCTGGGCACTGCCCTGTCAATTCCCGGGCAAGCATGTCTACATTCTTCACTGAGTGCCAGGGTGAGCATATCTGACAACATCCCCCGCTGGGCCAGAACAGCCATGTCTGGGAACTGCTCTGTCAGTTTCCGAGCAAAGCATGTCTTCAGTCTTCACTGAGTGCCTGTATGAACATGTCTGACAGCATCACCTGCTGGTCTAGAACAGAAATGCCTGAATGGGTACTACCCTGTCAGTGTTGGAACGGCTTTCCAGAGCACATTGCTGTCTTCCTGCTGAATTCTGTTATTTTCTGGCAGGTCGGGGAACAGCTCAGTTCTGAATCGGGCATGGCTGTACAAAGGTGTCAATACCGACAGGAGTATGTATTCGCGTAACTCTCTGTCAGTGTGAAGAGGCATGCTAGTGTATATGTATGTATACGAACGGTTGCTATGGTTGGGATTTCATTCTGTAATACAAGACTGTTGTCAGATTTAATTTAATTCTTTATTTGTTTTACTGAGAATGGCCCACAGTCAAAGGCTACCACGGGAACTCCCATGCAATGTTGTCAGATGCTGTTAATTCATTGTTGTCACGTGTCATAATGCATAGGTCATAGTTAAACATCAATGCCAAATATTCCATAACAGACCTGCTGTATGTGAACATCTCTGAGAGAGACAAATTATCAATGAAGTAAATAAAAGTAAGGCAAACAAAACTGTGATAGTGTGACATTTCTCTCTTATCATTTTTAGCTGGCTGTTATATCGACGACCAATGTTATGTGGAGAATGACATGAGCCCCGGTGCCACGTGTCGTCGATGTAGAGGAGGAGAGAGTCGTACTGAGTTCACGACTACCGGTAAGTTACAAGTACAGTCGGCACAGACGAGAAGTGCCAGACTGGGGTGGGGGTGGGGTGGAGTGTGATCACTTTACGGAGTGGAAATGCGCAGTTAATTTTCATTTTGTGCGCATTCCCTGTGCCTCGAGTGGAAAGATATTCTAAAAGCCAGAACTATCAGTTTGCCTTTCACAAAGGCGTATGTATCCACTGTTGATGTGCTTAACGTGGCCAGGGAATGATTATTAGCATAGGCAGGCAGGGCTGTTAGCAAGGACAGGCAGGGTGGTTATCATGGGCAAGCAGGTGGTCAAGATGGGTGGACATAGTGGCAGACATGGGCGGGTATGGTGTTTAGAACAGTGGAGCAGGGCGGTCAGGGCGAACCTTGGGCAAGCAAGATCCGGGTGTTTATGTTGGATTGAATAGCATCAAGGGACAGGGTGTTTAGCATGGCAAAGTATGGTGGTGAGCGTGAGATCAAGGTTGGTTAACATAGGTTGGAAAGATGGATAGCATAGGTAACACTGGCCGGCAAGGTGGTTTGATATGGTTGACATCGGCGTGCAGGGAGGTTAACATGTTAGAACAAGGCCGTAAGCATGGTCGGACAGAGTGGTTAATATGGGCGGAAAGAGTGGCTAACATGGGCGGACAGAGTGGTTAACATGGGAGGGCAGGGATGTTAACATCGGAGGGCAGATTTGTTATCATTGTCGAGGAGAATGGCTAACATCGGAGGGCAGAGTGGCTAACATGGGTGGGGGGTGGGGGGTAGAGTGGTGAACATAGGAGGGAGGGTTGTGAAGATTTGCGGGCAGAGTGGGTAACATAAGACAGCAGAGTGACTGGTGGGAAAGCAGAGCGATAGAGACAGTTCTCAAACCACACACAACAGAGGTAATACTGATCGGCAAGCTGGCTACTATGGTTGACTTTGGCGTGCAGGGTAATTTACAAGTTCGATCAAAGTGATTTCACGGGCGGGTATGGTGGTGAACATAGGGGAGGGGTGGGAGTTCAGGGTGACGAACATATTCAGACAGGGTGGTTAACATCAGAGGGTGGAGCGATACTGACGGCTCTCAAACCACCCACAACCCCAAGCCATGTTATAGCCGGCACTTGTCTATGGAGTTCTGCCCTGCACACGGTAGTAACACACCAACCGTCATTCGAACCAGCATTAGATCGGATACTTGTCCTAACAGGCGCATTCACCACATGGACATTTAAGGCTCCCAATACACTTATAAATTCGAGCTCCCATTTGTATTTTCACCTCAGTATCACGTTAGTCCACCAAATTAACGTGATACTGACGAATCTCAAACTACAATCTTAATCAAAACACAGCCAATCCATCAACAAACAAGTCGGCATGTTTTCATTTTGCATGTAATATGACGAATCCCATGTACATGTGTGGTTTTTGCTTTTGCATGTTTTGTTTTAGACGGAATTCAAGGTGAATGTAATGGAGAGATCTTTGAATGACTTTTGTGTTCTTTGATTTCAGTGGGATGCTACATCAACGGTCGGTGTATTGCCGAACTTACCCCCAGTCCGGCCGGAGATTGCCGAATCTGTCAAAATGCTGTTAACCCTGACGACTATTCACCTGGGCTGAGTAAGACTGAAAAACCTTATGAATATTGGTGTCCAGAGACTTCTAGGCACCCAAACATTATATTATGAGATTCTACACTTAACTCCTTGGCGTGTAATTGCTTAAAACCTGAATTGCCATGTACATGTGTAATACACACACGCTTAACATGACATCAGTGGTAGCAACATTTAAGACTTTTTCTTTTGCTTCTGTATTCTTAAGATTAATATTAATGCAGGATCTCAGACTGCGGAGCGCACAGTTCGTTCACAGATCTGTTTCTATTTTGCAGATTTCTGCTATATACGAGGCCGATGCTACAATCGCTTAGAGCCGGAGTTCCCCGGATCGTGTCGAGCATGTGTACCAGAAGACAGCCAGGACGACTTCTCAATTCTCCGTAAGATTATCCCTAACATCATGCAACAAAACCTGGATTTGTTCACTTTCTTATTATTTTTTATTTGTGACACATAATTGTAAAGTCCGATTTACCTGATAGGTTACAAGCTGCTGTCCGCTCTAAGGAAAAACCCGCTTTCCAGCCATCAGGGTCGTCAGGTGGATTTCATTTAGCGGCGGTGGTATGCTGACAGCATTCCAGTTTTCTCCGCCTCTAACTTTCATCACATGCGTGACAAATCCATGAAAACGTTGTATAAAGTCATACAAATTGGTTAAAGTAAATAAACGTCATGTGATATGCTTACATTGGAACCGCAAACATTTGAAGACTTGCCACTCTTGGGATCCTCATTGACTATACCAAGGCCTGGTAGAAGGGTTCACTGGCAAAAGGCCCACTTTTGATTGGTGCCTATGCCATTTACACATTGCCAATTCCTCTCACCATCTGCCGACCGATGTTATCAAAACAAGACTTGCAGAAAAGAAAGATACCAACCGACTCCTTTAAAGCCACTACATCTCCAGACAAATACATATAAAAGAAAAAGTTTGGTTTAATCTTTACAATACCTTTTGCATATTTTTTCCAGCGAACAGGTGTTACGTGGGCGGCCAGTGCTATGTTGCAGGATTCAGACCTCAGGCGTCGACATGCCTACAATGTATCCCATCAGTCAGCCGGGAAATATTTTCCCCTAGTTGTAAGTCTGTTTCGATTCCTTCCATACAAAAATCTGGTACTTATACCACATTGAAAATCTTTAGAGTTAATGTTCATTTTTGTGAATGATAAGGCAGATTAGATAAAAACCCTTGGAAAATACAACAATACACTTGGTTATTGCTTTTATCAAACCTTACCGATAGAGGAAATGGATATATGTTTCTGACAGATAAAACCTCCTACGTAATGCTCAGTTAATTGAAAAGTCCTTATTTTACTTTTCAAGTCCCTAATTACGTTGAAGTACACCAATTACGACTTCTCCCAACACAGACACAACTAAATGTTTTGCACTGATTGCTTGTTGCAGCTGGTTGCTTTATAGACGGCGTATGTTATGCTGACGGCGCAGCTGGTCCTCTACGTTGCCTTCAGTGTAGGAGGGCGGACAATCCTACCGAGTGGACAGTTATATGTAAGTGTTCAGTTGACAGTTGTATAAAGGGTGTATGTTTAGTTACTGGCCCCTGGTGCCTGTCTCTGGTGTAGGCAGGCAGAAAATCCGACCAAACTGGACGAAGTAAATGCGGGCTTTGCCCATAAAATACCAGATCCATCTGGACACGGGGGCACCAAACAAAAGTGATGATTATGTAGTGCAATACATGGCCGACACTTACTCAAGTGGGGCCTCAACAGAGAAGACAAATACAATATAAGTCAACTTCTTAAACAAAAAAATATTTACAGCACCAACGTCGAAAGGCTTCCACAACTTCCTCTTGCCAAACACATCATAAATACATTAACCAGCCGGTCATTTGCTAAAATGGTGCAAAAAATGTGCCTCTACACGACCTGTTTGTCCAGTTAACTCCTTATGCTGCGCGGACTGCACCCTAGACTGGCGACAATGACAAACCTTATTGTTAAACCCCAACACATTACGTGAAAGTAAATATGAACAATACATAACTTTGTCTTCTCACAGAACCCTGTCGAGCTACTGTGTGCTGTTTGTAAGCAATCTGAGGGTTAGAGGGCTACATGGGGTAGAGGTCGCGCCACATGACCATGTCCCTTGTTATTCAAATGAAAGTGAGCGAACATCGTCGAAATGTTCCCATCATTTCACAACAAGACCAGCTTGCTGAGGTGATGTGTTTCACGTGTAGGGGGTGTTTAAGTCTTCCGAAGGCTTGCCGGTTTAAATATTTTTTCTTGTAAAAGTTGACTCATATTGCATACATATGAAAAAATCATCGAGCCATCGTGTGTCTGGATTAATTTCCTTGGACCTTGCACAAGTCAGATATCCCCAGTGTAACCTAGTCTTCACAATTCCTCTTGTGCATGATGACATGCATCGTGTCAGCGCGTTTCACTTTAGCGGCCATCAAGCTTTCCTTTAATTTATATCACATACTTATTTAACTAGAGTTTTACTACGTACCCAACAAAAGTTCACTTATGTGACAGCGGCCAGCATTATAATCTGGGGGAGGGGACCGAGCATAGCTTGTGGGGAAGACCACGACGATGCTGACTGCAGGCTGATCTTCCCACATACGAGAGGAGGCCAACCTGAGCTGGACTTACACTCTCAGAGACTATATAGGCGAAAGGCCCCTGGGTCATTAGCACGCTATCCCTAGGCCTCAGAGGTCACGCTGTCATTTTAGTATCGTCTACCTACTCTTTTTAAATATCTAACATGCGTCAGTCATATTTTTGAGGGGCAATCTAATGTGTTCATGTAAACGTTTGCATTTTTATGCGGTCCTGTATCTTGTTAGTCGACATGCAGTTACTTCGCAGTAATGTCGATCGGTAACGACTAGGTTTGCTTCAGCGTGGGCGTCTGTCGGAATTGACACCGTGTCCTGCAGGAATGGTGTATGCCAGCGTCGGCGAGGTGTCCTCCAGCGATGGTTTCGGCCGTTATCGATTAGATTTCCTTGAGCAGCGGTCCTTTTGCCTGACGTTGGCGCGGTGTCCTTTTCGCTGTGGTTTCTGCCGATATCGGCACGGTAATTTAAGGTGGTACCGGATCTCGTATAAAATTAAAAAACCTGTGTGCTGTGATTGCTGTTTATAAAAAGAGATCCAGCAATAGATGAAAGCTGACCTAACGAGCAAATAACTAAACTGTGTACTGTTATTTTCGTTCCACCCGTCAGCTGGCTGCTATGTGGATGGCAAATGTTACACGGACAATGAGCAGAGTATTATTGAACCATGTCGACGATGTGTTGTTTCTCAGAGCCGAACTGAACTGACGACCACAGGTGAGTTGTATCTAGAGGACTGACGACCAGAGGTGAATTGTATGTAGTGCACTGACGACCACATTTGAGTTGTATCTAGTGGACTGACGACCAGAGGTGAATTGTGTTTAGTGGACTGACGACCACAGGTGAATTGTATTTAGTGGACAGACGACCATAGGTGAGTTGTGTCTAGAAAACTCATTTTTAGAAAGAAGCTCATTGCAGGGCTAGAAAACTGAGGAGAGATTATCTTTAGTCACGATGCACCAGAGAGTCTAATTAAGTAATATCTAAACAGCATATTGGTCACAAGTATCAACAGGCCTTCATTGGTTGTTAAGTCGCCATTTTGGGCAGTTGTTGGTCGACTCCTACAGCAGGAAAAATTTCAATATTTCTTCGAGCCTAGAAAGGATTTGGATATTTGTAAATGAGACTGCAACATATAAAAATTGTAATATACCTGTACAGTTAATGATAATGATTATTAGATGATAAAAGGCGCTTGGAGCATTTACAAGTGATAGATAAGAGCATTTGTCTTTCACCGATACGGGGTGTACGTCTGCAGGTCACAAGTGGGAAAGCTCGATAAACTAGTCACCTTAAACCCTGCCCAGCTTTTAACCTTACTATAGCGTGCGATCCAAATAAGCTAAATCGGGTCCTCACCATCAAGTTTTTTTTCCCATGTTTAATTTCAGAGGGATGCTATATCAACAACCAGTGTGTAGAGGAAAATGCCCTAGATCCGTTTAAGACATGCCAGGCCTGTCACGGACTAGTGGACCGACATGCATATTCTCCCAGACCAGGTAAGATCACATAATACGGAGAGAAAGCCAGATGTAGATAATTCATGTATGACCACAAGTCTTTCTCTAAACTTAGCTTGCGTTTAAGATAATTATATATGTCTTGATCTTCAAAACTTTTAAAGACCCGCAGTTTTATACGCATATAGAATGTGTATCCGATAAACTGTGTACAGCATATAATATTTTACTGGTAATTTCTTTGTTTTTCACACGTTTTGACACTATTTTATCTACAAGCTCTATAAACTGAAGAGAATATCTCTTGAAACACAAATTCCTCACAAGGAGCACTCAGAAACTATTGTTGTTTATGTTCTCCAGGCTTTTGCCTCATAAACAAAGTGTGCTACCAACAGGACGAGACGACCGGACTCAGGTGTAGAGGATGTGACGCGGCCGTGAGTCAAAGCGAGGCGTCAACCCTTCGTAAGATGCACCAAAACACTGGTTCATTCTAACAATGGATTCCACCATAACGGAAATATCACTTTTTATGCTGCATTTTTTTTATTGCGCTTGAATGCAGCGTAGAGGAAATGTAACTTTACATCTTGTACCGTTTAAAAAATACAACTTGCATCTGGCTTGAATCTAACTTGCACCATGCAAGATATCTAACTTCATACATCGTAGGGGACAGGAAATCTTACTTGGTAAAACGTACCGCATTGGGCATTAAATTCACAGCTGCGTCTACTCATCTGTTGCAGCTGGTTTCTGTTTCGTGGGCGGGACATGTTTCAACGAGAGCTTTTCGCCTCCAAACTTAAGATGTGCACAATGTATCTCCGACATTAACAGGGACGATTTTTCGCCTTCCAGTATAGATACATGTAAGTGGTTCTGGAGAAAGTTGTTGCAGGTATCGCGTGTATCGCATCGTGTGAGGATGAATGTACATGACGATAACAACATTATTGTAACATGTGATCCTATGTTGTTTTAGATCACTGTCCTCAGTTGGTTAGCGCTCTAGAGCATCATATTGACCCAGGAGCCACTCGCCAATGCGATCGTGGTGAATTCGAGCCTAACTTATGCTGGCTTCCTCCCTGGACGTACAAGGGAAGGTGTGCCAGCAAGCTGCGGATGGTCGTTGGTTTCCCCTGGGCTTTGCCTGATTTCCTCCCACCAAAATGCTGGCCACCGTCGCATAAATGAAATCGTCTTGAGTACGGCGCAAACTACCGATGAAATAACTAACAAACTAATTAAATAAATACATCACTATATTTGATAAGATCAGATAAAAGGCATCACAGCTGTGTCGTACTGAAGCACTATCATAATTAGTCCGGCAATGTGCCGTTTGATTGGGCTGAAGTATGTTGCATCTGTTACATGTTTTCCGGTTGTCCATTATACATCAAGAGACAAGGATTACACATCATACTGCAGGGTGAACTCAACTAGCCCTGTTTGTATTGGGGATGTTTCCTGGCTTTGATGGGAAAATACATGGAGGAAAGCTCAGTCACTCGGTCAATGTTTATCAGTGTCCGGTAACTTGTAAATAAAAGCTTGGTCTAAAATTCGAACCGAGATCAACACCTAAACCATTGTTTATCCGTTTTCTTGGTTACAGCAAGTTGTTATATAAACGGTCAGTGTTATGCAGATGGTGCTACTGGTCCTCGCTCATGCCTTCAATGCGTTGTGTCACAGAGCCGTACAGAATGGACAATCGTATGTAAGTTGTTTGAACAATTAGCACATCTTCCATACCTCCCAAAGATTTGAAAACAGTGAAATCGCCACATTAAGCAAACTACCGCACAGGTCAGTATTTTCTGAAGTGAGCTTTTTAACGGTTTAGTGAATAGCCCTGCAACCTTCATGTACATAGCACAGCCGGGTCTGAAAATATGAAGGATATTAATTTCATTTTAAGGAATATGCGTTAGTATTACTTACATAAATGACACTGCAATGTACAGGCAAGGATACATTCGCTCTCATACATCATTTCGACAGTCAATCTTAGTCATATTTCCTGGGTTAAATGTATGCTGCTGATGTTATTCCTAGGGAAATGAAACATCCCTCTTTAACTTAAAGTAGCGTAAGAAATTTCCTGGTAGACAATGGAAAAATGGTGTACGACGTCTCTCGGGATTACCCCCAGGCGAGACGTCTATGCTACTACTGATTTATTGTGCAACACTCCCCTTATATCTCAAAGATCTGCTGCAAGGGGAACAAACATGGGGGAATTTGTGAAGAGTTGTTGGTAAATATGGTCGGTGGAAAGACTTTTTGTCGATTTTTCTTTTGCCCTTCGATGACAGCACGTAAAAGAAGCTTGTTTTTCGAACCATTTCATGGAGATGTGCACGTGTTTACACTGGAATCGGACCTTTAGCAGCGGTGGAGGTAGCCTTGTAGATAATGAGGCAGGAAGCAGACTGTATCTCATGTACGTCAGTATGAGCGGCTATTCCTTAGCGAAGTTTCACTAATATCGACCATATTTACAGTAAAGACTGTTCAACATTTTAGTGTTTATCTGTTACACATTTGTGTGTGATCGATATTTTAGCATTTGACTGTTACCTTTCATTTTCCCTGTAGCTGGCTGTTACATAAATGATGAGTGCATTTCCGAGGGAGCTGTGAACGGTGATCTTACTTGCATGGCATGCAATAGCGTGAACAGTAAAACCGAGTATACGATACAAGGTATGTCACTGTGAGTTCAGTCTCCATGTTGGATGCCAAGGGAATCGTTGTATAAAATATTGAATATATTAAGTATCTGTAAAACACGTCATTGTACAATCTAAGGACCAAACTTAATTATCAAGACTAAACATTAACTCCGATATTATATTAATATTTTGAGACAATGATATCATGGAACCAGAGCTACCTTGCATTACAATAGTTCATTGTCATATTTGAGAACATATTTTTAGGGAGTGAATAGCGCTGGTGCTGTGTTTTACCTCTGACACAAATTCAAGTTCTTTAGAAACTCGAGTGTACAGGTGACCTTAGCAAATGTATCATATGTTTATGTCATCTGTCGTGCGCATCGCCATCTATGTGGTGAGTACTATGCAGCTGTTTGTCTCCACTGTGGCCGATCTGCAGGAATACGAGCATAACGGTAGATAATTGGTGTCCTAATAATGACAGGCTGTTTGCAAGACGATGGCACCTTATGAATACTAAGAAATGCACCAGTTTGTAAACAATGAAAACCTCATTGGGTACCCGACTAAATCGGTAACAGCTGACCAGGGGAGCTGCTCACAAACGTGCACAATGAGGGAGAGTATATTTACTAGAGTACAGGTGAAGAAACCAACATGTATTTCCTTATGCCACCTAATGGTAGGCACGACACATCCTTGACACTACGGATGGGTTGGGGTTGGCTGGGATGGGATCACCGCATAATGGTAGACACGACACATCTGTAACATTTCGGATGGGATCGGATGTGATGGGATCATGGAAAATACTGATCCGTGTGATTCGAGCTTACGACGTTTCGGGTCAGCGAGCAGTCGGCTGTGGTAGAAAAATAGCTTTGATTGCCCAGTGAGACAAAGACGGACCACCATCAGATAGGTTTCAAGGCATACTAATGGTTGTCCGTATCATAACTCATATTTTGGCGTGTGGTTTCATTACAAGGCTGGTCAGCTCCATGCATGATTAACCAGTGACTCATATTATACAGATTCCTGTTATAATACCCATTGGAAATTTATATTCTTCTGCCAACATATGCCATTGCTGAATGTGGTTTTTTTATTCTATTTTTTTTTCTTGCAGTCAATACTTGTTACATCGATGGAGAGTGTTACGATTCCGGCGAAGCCTCCGCGGACAATGTGTGCAGGGTATGCTCCCCCGGAGTGAACCCAAGAAGCTTCAGCAATGCGGGTAAGCCGAAGGACTGGTCCTTGCCGATCTAAAGTTCATGTAGTCCATAATCTTGCTTCTCACCACGAAAATCATTTGACTGACACGTGAACACGAGTCTTTCTGCTAAAATATACATCTCACCCCTTACTGATTTCGCCTTTATGGAATTCGCGCCCATTTCCTTGTCAAGCCCTGCATGTTTCCACAATACAGTATCCTTCGATATTTACACCCACGTATTAAGTGAATATGTAAATACGTATTCATTAGCAGTATAGGCCGCTTTGAAGGGAACGTTTGTGTGATGATGTCTGTCACCGCGATCATAGCTACAGGGGCCTACTTCGCTGGACCTCTTTCACGGAGGCCCGACTTCTATCGTGCGTCTCATTGTCATTTAGACCTCTGTCACGGGAGCCTACATCTCTCGGCCTCTCGATTCATGCCTGCACCTGGATTAATTGCCTCCCCCTGGATTTATGTCTGCAGCAGGATTCATGAGTGCAGCTGGATTCATGCCTGCAGCAGGATTCATGAATCCAATTGGATTCATGCCTGTAGCACGATTCTTGCCTGTAGTCTGTTTGGTCAATGGTTTACAGGCTTCAAGCGTGACATTTTCACTAATGATTCGGCGAAGGCAAAGGTCCCGAGTCATGCTTAACACAATGGACAGATCATGAAGGATACTCATGACAAAATATCCTCTATTGAGAGCTTAACCTGATCACCTGGACAGAAGTACTATAACATACACTTATATCTGATGAACAGGACAGAAGTAGTTTGTCATACATTTATATACCTCATCAAGAGGACAGAAGTAGTCTATCATACGTATATATATATACTTGATCAACAGGATCAACAAGCAGTATTCTGTCATGTACCTGATTATCAGAACTTAAGTAGTTTATCATACATTTAGATATGTTAAACATGAATTACGGACCGTGATTTCCTTGTAATACCTGTTATTACTTTTCCATAAATGCTAGATTTCTTTCACATTTATCAAAGTTGGAATTTCATCTGGCCCCTTGTACAAAGGGAGAACAGTAAATGGTGTTGAGGGAGAAATTGACTTATGTGACGGCTAGCAATAGGGGAGTTTCGAGATCTCGAGAACGGTTTTATCGTTAAAGATAAGAAAAGCCCTTCTCTGCCATATCACCCGTCAAAAATGTTGGGCACCTGTTTGTGATTACATGTACTGTGACATGGGCGTCTAAGAAACGTTTCCAAAGAGTTACTTAGACTAGACGTAATATCGCAATATTGAGAAACTGGAAGTTTTTTAATTAAAGAAGCTCCTGATTGAAGGAGAGGTCGCTTGTACCGCCGTAATACAGCAAGACAGGCCATGGGTAATTAAAAATCAACAAAATCGCCAGAAATTTTGGACAAGTCACGTGAGACAGTTCAACTCTTTTTACCTTCTACGACAAAAGAGTTCGAAGTCGAAACTCCCCTTTACTCACAGAGTCCATTCAGTACTCACCGTTTCCTCCACATATAAATGATCTCACGCTACTACTTAATATTCCAAATGAGGAACAAATTTTAAAACCACCGCTGAAATACTACCATGAATAGAATTGAAAATTCTTTTTTCTGGCTTTTCTACTTTTTGCACTGTTTAATTCTTTGTATATGTTGTTTATTGAAGGAACCTGTGCTATTGAGAATCAGTGCTACCAAGAAGGTCAGCTAGACCCTTTCAATTTCTGCCGAGTGTGTAACTCCGCCCTCAACCCAACAGGATTTAGCATATCAGACAACGGTGAGAATACAAACGTGCACATCCAAAAGCCCCCACCGCTCTCACCCCAACCTTTTTTCCCGCTTGAGTTAGAGTTTGACCTATTAAAAAATCAAGAATAGAGGTCACATGTGATACATCAACAGAACAAGAAGAAGTTGTACACATTTGAATAACTTTTTGATTGATTTGATTGGTGTTTTACGCCGTGCTCAAGAACATTTCACTTACGACGGCGGCAAACATTATGGTGGGGGAAACTCACGACCCGGAGAGGGAGAAAGCATGAGCTGGATTTTAACTCACAGCGACCGCATTGGTGAGATGCACGTTGTCATAAGGCCTCAGTGGCATTGGTGAGATGGACGTTGTCATAAGGCCTCAGTGGCATTGGTGAGAGGCACGTTGTCATAAGGCCTCAGTGGCATTGGTGAGATGCACGTTGTCATAAGGCCTCAGTGGCATTGGTGAAATGGACGTTGTCATAAGGCCTCAGTGGCATTGGTGAGATGGACGTTGTCATAAGGCCTCAGTGGCATTGGTGAGATGGACGTTGTCATAAGGCCTCAGTGGCATTGGTGAGATGCACGTTGTCATAAGGCCTCAGTGGCATTGGTGAGATGGACGTTGTCATAAGGCCTCAGTGGCATTGGTGAGATGGACGTTGTCATAAGGCCTCAGTGGCATTGGTGAGATGCACGTTGTCATAAGGCCTCAGTGGCATTGGTGAGAGGCACGTTGTCATAAGGCCTCAGTGGCATTGGTGAGATGCACGTTGTCATAAGGCCTCAGTGGCATTGGTGAGAGGCACGTTGTCATAAGGCCTCAGTGGCATTGGTGAGATGGACGTTGTCATAAGGCCTCAGTGGCATTGGTGAGATGCACGTTGTCATAAGGCCTCAGTGGCATTGGTGAGATGGACGTTGTCATAAGGCCTCAGTGGCATTGGTGAGATGGACGTTGTCATAAGGCCTCAGTGGCATTGGTGAGATGGACGTTGTCATAAGGCCTCAGTGGCATTGGTGAGATGGACGTTGTCATAAGGCCTCAGTGGCATTGGTGAGATGCACGTTGTCATAAGGCCTCAGTGGCATTGGTGAGATGCACGTTGTCATAAGGCCTCAGTGGCGCGCTAAGCCCCTCCCATTTGAATAAAACGAAACGCTTAGAGATGTTACATGTTTGGAAATACCGTAACACATAATTCCTTTGATGGTGCGCGGAGGGGGAGGGGGGCTGGGTGCTGAGTAGTAATGATTGGTATATGAAGGTTTGCTCAGAAATTATGAGTAGAATGTGAAGACTTGCTCAAGAAACATGATTGCAGTGTGAAGGTTTGTTTACAGATCATGAGAAGAGTGTTGATGTTTCCTCAGAAGTCATGAGTGGCGTGTGAAACTTTGCTTAGAAGCCATATGTGGCGTGCAGACGTTTGACCGGAAGTCATGATGGACGTATGAATGTTTATTCTGAAGACATGGGCCTGGTGTGAAACTCTGTTCAGTTCATAGACCAGAGTCATGTGAGAAAGATCGTTCAGAAAGCTTCAGGAATGAAGTTTGAATTCCACGATTTTTGAAAGTCATAAAGTCATCATGAGTGATTTTAGAGATTAGGTAAACCCATACTTGAATGATATGCAAAAGTGGTGAAATCATCACAGCACTACAAGGAGACATGTGGGAGACTTTTAGATGCGTCCCATGACAAAATTGGTAGAAGCAAATGCTGGAGTTGGAATACACACAGTGTGTTCTCTGCGTTTTAGGAAATATATACTTACGGCATTGAGGCGGTCTGTAATGTGAAGCATTCCGATCTGAACAGAAAACAAATCCTTAATTATTAATTCAAGGGACAGACATTATACTCTGACGAGCTATAATCTCATCGGGTTAAAAGCACAACGGTGTAGTGATCATAATACTAAGTGTTAATATCTGCTTTGAACCTAAATGTGAAAGAAATAACAAATGTGCGGTGTATCTGGTATGAGAAGACATGACAATGTGCAATAATCGCACCTAGGTGCATCAGACAACCTAACTGAAAGGTAATGGCAGGGGCCGCACTGTGACGCATCATGACAAGATTCACGCGGATTACAAAGCATGACATAAAGATACAGACAGGGACCGTACTGTGATGCACTGACAGGATCCACGCATGTCATAAAAGATAATACAGTGGTATAGAAATGGCCGTGCTCTGACGAAATTTATAAGCTGCTTTAGCATGCCTTACGCCAACGAGCATGTGTGTTTCTGAAATTTTAGGGATCTGAAATAACGCATTCTCAGGAGATCTATGACCTTATACTTTACATTTCCATGTCCACAACAGGATGTTACATTGGGAATCAGTGTTACTCGTCTGGTCAGAGGGCGGATCCCAACCAATTCTGCCGACAGTGTGTCCCAAACATGTCTAAGGTCGAATTCTCCATCGTTGGTGAGTGATAAAATTGCTTGTTTTATGTCTGATTCCTGCTTTTATCCTGCATTAAAATGAAGTAGTATTTTGGCTGTGCATTCTGCGGCCAGTCAGATGAGTCAGGTGAGTTTTATAAATTATATATTTCACTGTAGTTAGAAGTGCTTTAGCTTTGGCACGTATGACGTTTTTATAAGTTTTATTTATCTGTACGTCGTATATACGTGGTTAAACGTTCAATTGTCGCTAAATGCCGGTGCTCCTGTGTTGAAAAGAAATAAATAAGTGATCTAGAATTCAGACTCCAAAGTCATCCATTGTTATTTAATTATAGATTTTGTTAGGTATTAGAAGTATGTACCTGCCATTGATTTCAATTGACATCGTATTACAGGTGGATGCTTTATCAGCAACCGATGTTACTCCCCGACCGAGCGCAGTGAGACGAATCCGTGCGACGTGTGTGTACCCTCCTCCAGCATCTCCGTCTTTACGTCAACTTGTAAGTCAATATAATGTTGTGAAGTTTTGTCATGTACCGGGCTCAGAAAATCAAATAATCATAACTCTTGGTCAGGGGCCAGATCCTTATTGAAGTTTTATACACTCTTACCTTCTCAAGCAGATTAATGCAACAAAACAAGCGGGCTCTGCAGAGTCGTGATCTGTTAGCACTGTGGTAGGCGCAGGTGTAATACCCGTCAACATTACTGAATGAAGATATGACACCTTCAACATCTTACACTGTAAAACATTTACACTAAAACAGATGCGTGATTTATGGCTCCATCTGACGTGTACACATATGTCGAGTAAGATGTATAAAAAGTGCCTACTGTCTAACTCATCACAATTTGATTATATCAATAAAATTCCACATCAGCCATTGAAACAACGTGAATGACTGCGTGGATGATATTCGTGTTTCAGCTGGCTGTATCATTGGTAATACATGTGTCTCAGATGGCACTGTTAACCCCAACAACCGTTGTCAGACTTGTGACACGAGCATAACCATCAGTGCATACAGCGAGACGAGTTACCAGACCACTTCCGGTATGTCATCTTTCAACTTCGCCACATCACTACTCGGGAATAGAAACGCAAACTTTTACAATTTTGCAAATTATTTTCAGAAATAATCTGAATTTAAAATACCAGCTAATTCATCATCTAACTGGCTGATTGATTTATTGGTTGGTATATTGAACCCAAGTTCGGATTTTTTTTACTTAAACACCACCGCGGGTGAGCCAACGGAGAGCACACAGTAAACCGTTATCCTGAACAAGTTTTCTCTGTACATGCCTGTGCTAAGCTCTCTCCTTTTGCTAAGAATGTTACAAAACACCCGGTTCAGAAACAGTGCCAAGCGCAAGTGACTGATAAAGCCTTGGCCTTAAGATCGGCGTGTGTGTTACAAAGACCCAGTATTAATAGTCCACTTCATCAAGCGTCTAACAAGACCCGCTTGTTAAGGCCGGTACGCTCCACCAAGTATCTTGCAAGTCACAGTGTTAGGGAATATACTACATTTTTATAAAATACTCCACCTGTAAAGGCAACTTCGGGCTGATTCCAAACATGGAATTTGGAATTTATTCAATTTTTTTCATCGTTTAATTTTTTGACAGTGATTCAAACGCAAATTGTGAATTAGATGCTACGGCGGATGTTTTGGACCATATTGAGACGCAGTGACATCACGGACCATATTTGTAATCAGCACGAAATTGGCTTTCAGATGATGTGTTCATTATAAAAATGTGGTCTGTTCCATTCGCCAAGTGCCTTTCCGTGCTCCCGCCATAAGGCCATTCTCCATCACCAACTGCCCTTGTTAAGGCCGCCGACCTGCGCCAATCATCAACGCCTTAAGATCGCTGCCTCTTGTCCAGAGTTTTATAAAGCCCTGTCCTTAAGGCCGCTGTCCTTTGCGCAATGTCTCACAAAACTCTGACGTTGAGACCGGCGTCCTTCAACAAGTGTGTTACAAAGCTCTCGACTTAAGGCCGCTGTTCTACCACTTTCTTACAAAGCTATCATCTTGAGATCAGTGACCTTATCCAACTGTCGCACAAAGCCCAGACCTTAAGGTCGCTGCCAACTGTTTAATAATAATATTAAATTGTCAAAAGCAAGCTGCACATAACCAGGTGCCTTCGCAAAGCGTCTTACAAACCACCATCCTAAGGCAACTGACCTTCGTCATGTGTCTCATACAGCCCCTTGTTGAAAACGGTGCACTTCGGCAAGAGTCTTCCAGTCCCCCCCACACTTGTTAAGTCCGCTACCATTCGCCAGTGTTTTGTGAAGCCCTCGCCTTAAGGTCGCCGCTCTTCGTAAGCTGTGTTTCAAAACCCCTCGTTTTAAGGCCTCTGCTCTTCGCCAATTGTCTAAGGCGGACTTTCTAAAGCCGCTGCCCTTCGCCCAGTACTTTACAAAGCCTCCTAGCAACAGGGTGGGCGAATGCAGAAACTATTGGGAGCCTCCCCAAGGCCCAACGAGTCCCCCCCCCCCAACGCCACTCCCTATTCCGGCTAATGTCTGCTGCACATCAAGCCATATGGTGTTCGCTTGCATAAACTTTTGCCAGTTATTTGTGTATGCGAAAGGGCGTTCACATTCAGAGATAATTGCCTCAGTCCTGCTGATTTCTGCTGCATATCAAGCCACATGGTGTCCGCGTACATGAACTTTTGCCAATTATTTGTGTACGCGAAAGGGCGTTCACATTCAGAGATAATTGTCACAGGTCGACCGACCCACAGTTAGAGAATGGGCGTTCACTTTCAGAGATAATAGCCAGATCAATGAGGAACGGCACACAACCCCCACCGACCCGACCTCTCCATTTAGATACCCAGGCTATTACCGATACACTAATGCAATCAACATGCCCAAGGGACGCAACACATGCAAGTGGCTCACCTTAAGCTCAACAGAGCCCTGTGGTAAACGCTACCATGGGGATTTCTGTAAGGTTCACATGGCAAGGCTTGGTAAGGGCTCATGCACACAGCCTTGCCGAATTTGTGGGGTCGGCGTTACAATGGCTCTGTCTCGCGTGCGGATATCGAAATGCCTGGCGGTGTGATAAGAGGGCAGGGCAGAAAGAATTTACACGCAGACATTGAAATGCAACAGCATGACGACTGTGGATGACTTGATTAACGAGATTCTTGCAAAGCACGAGTCTGGGTCCATGAACCTATTCCGGAATACGCTGAGTACCGCCTGCATCGGCCTCCAGTCTTCTCCACGTGGCGCGTGGAAGCAGAGGATTCACTCGACATCGATGATATTAAAATCGCTGATGGTATACATGCTACAGCCCGCAACGTCATGACTGATGCGAGGCCGGCTCAGCTTCTCACCATGCTTTCTGGGTGGTTGTGGGAGTGGGGGGACGAGTTCTTCTTCGAATCGATCTGGTATCGACTAGGTCGTGCCACAGGACGGCCGCACCTACCCAAGAGTCCCACGAGAGGCTTTAAACAATCTGCACCAAACCTGCCGAAAGGGCGTTCGGAGAAAATCGCGCGGCCAGCATCATGACCAAATAAAAGAATGGCTGGAAGCCAACCCCAGGCAGTCTGCTCAACGACACCCAGAAGGCCTGCGTTGAGCATGGCCACGGAACACGAAGGACTACGACACGAGGGACGTCGTCAGCATTCACATGAAAGCCTGCTACCCGACCTCCTTTCAGGGAGAAGGCGAAGCTAAGCCCTACTTTGAACGTTTCGGACATCCAACCCAGCGCATGACTACCCCTCCGCAAAGACATCGGCACAGACTTCGCCGAGGTCCAGGAGTGGGACTTCACAGACTGCCATCCTATCATCCCAGCGTGGTTTGGGAGGCTTTTACAGAGAATCGATGGTACCCAACGCCGCTCCTTGCCTTCTTGAAAGAGTCCGGTGTCCTGAAGGCCCCTAGAGTACGTGAAGCAATAATCACCATTAAGGAACAAACCAAGGTGTAGCTCCCTGAAGACCGTAATCAAGGGTTCAGCATCACCGCCAAAGCTGACGGAAAAGGGCTCAGCAGGCACCCTGGTCGGGGCACCAATGAAATGCCCTCTCCGCCACGATGGCTCCCAGCGTAAGTGCACTCACTTAGAGGCGTCTATGTTCACCTATGCCAACATCAACCTCCTCTTTATACCTTCGAGGTTCAAACCAGAGGAAGCTGTCCCGGTGGCAACCGATTCCATCTAAAAGAAGAAAGCAAGTTCGAAGCGATTAAGGCGTATGTAGCCCCCAAGGCCTGCAGCTGCAACGAAGCCTGTCGTGTCCATTGTCTCACAGGGATAACGCGTCTTCCTGCACTTGCCTCAGCCAAGTGGCGCGAGAAGGGAGAAAGGCTATACATACCCATGGAACATGCAGCCTACATCGCCAAGCCCGAATACCGAAGACAGCAAAAATACATGCCATACTCTTCTGCACCACGTCACGATGACCCACTGACCAGACACCAACTGAGCTACCTGAATGGTGCCGGAGGCCGCGACGAACCGACGAGAGCTGTGGAGCTCTTCCGCGGTAAAGACCCCCTCGTCTTCACACCGACTCACTCTCAAAAAGGCCAATCTGCTCCAGTAGGATAAAGTTTAGTGTCAGGAGATGAGAAAAGTGCTCCCCAACTGCATTGTATAGGGTAAGTTCGCTGAAGCCTGGAAGCCAGGCGACCTCATCTTGACCTCGAGACAGAAAATCTGCGACCAAGCACAGGAATTGCTATTCCAGCGCAACAAGGTCCACTTCCCAGACGCCCCAGTGCCCCTCCTGTGCCACACCAAGGACAGCCGGATGCAAGACATACTACCATTCAGGTAGCTCCCGGTCACGGATCACAGGAAAGAGCTGGTACTCAACGACATCGTCACTGTTGTAGAGGCAGCAGGAGCGGCCATCCAGGAGCTGGCGCCTGGTTATACCCTCACAGTTCACTCGAGCCAGGGTCTCATCATCAAAGACCCCCCCAAATGCCTGGATCATCGACCATTACTTCCAGTGGTAAAACCTGGCCTACCTCGCCGTCTCGTGGGTGGAATATCTCAGCCAGCTCGAACGGGTAGTCTGTCCCCCAGAGGAGGGTTCCGAGTTCAGGCCCCCAACAAAGCTGCGTAAAGCCTTCCAGAGGAAGCTGTTGTCCTATAAGGGCCAGCACCAGGCCAAAGGGATCGGGTTTAACCTGAAGGTCAATGGTTGCTTCTTGTGTCGATGCCCTGGTACTGGGCATTCTCTCTCTCCTGGGCTGTCTTCCAAAGGTACATGTTGCAGGAGCAGAGATCGCTGTCATCGAGCGACATCATTTCTTGCCGTTGATCCTGACCGTGGTATTCCTTACCACAGCAAAACCGAGGTTCTGGACAACTGATTGCTCGGCCTCGGTCGAGGCCGGGGAGATTGTAAAAGTCAGCCTCGCGGTACCAGAGGTAATGACGTCATGGGCGCCAAGGTTTGAGGACCGAAAGAGAAGCTATTGATTCTGTTCGATGATACCGGGGTTGTTCGTCACGACGACCAACTGACGCACACCCTTGAACCCAAAGAGGGATCTCAGGCGGCTGTAAGGATTAATCTTTCGTCCGTACACGTTTGAAGTGATCGTTATTGAACTTTGAAACGCAATGCTCGCTAGGAAACATTGCAGGCTTTGATTTCGTTTGACCATGACGATGTAGAAGACCATGAACAGACCGTTCCCATAGATGATGCTGGCATCAACAACGGGGCCACAAGGGCTCATGTTCCTCAATCGCTGACTACTACAATGCCATGGCGGATAGGGGCCTCACTCTCTCAACTAGCCGAGACCCAAGTAAGTCTGAGCTCGTCGGCAGGCGTTTGCGGTTGAAAGCACATCGACCGCACCATTATCAAATCTCGGACAGAAAAGCCACTTGCACTCTCAACCAAAGGCGGCCGGCCGGGAGAGGGGCTCCCGTCAGAGATCTGAGGCTCATCGAATGAACCAGGGGGATCCCAAGGACGCGCTGCCGGCTCAGGCTGTTGCAGGCATCCAGGCCGCCGATAGTATGTTGGGATATCTACTGCCATCGATACTGTTGAAATTCAAGACCTCGGCGCGGTCGCGAAGAAGGCCGAAAACGCAGTCCAGATTATGGAGACAAGCCTCATGGAAAGCGCCGTCGATGAGATCCTTGCCACGATCGCTGACCCCCCACTGCCTGCCCGTAAGCTGGTGGGTCTTGATAAGGTATTGCAAACTATTCCAGGTGAACATATCAACAACCTCGCTAAGCTCTCAGCCCTCGATAAAGACATCTCCCGCATCCTTCACAAGGACATCTCGCCTGACCAGATTAGACGATAAGAAATGCTAACGCCACTTTTTCTTCATCGTGCTCTCTCGGTGACCTCGGTGAAACTGGAGTCGGGATTTCCAGCACTGGGCTCGGTACTACTGGGGTCGGCAAGGGTACTGCAGCTGGCTGCGACTTTATAATACTTGTCACCTCAGTCGAAGGCGCATCAACTGCCGAAGGCAAGTTTACGTCTCTGTTGACGATGAGTTTCTGGTCTGTTGTGGCTATGATGATCTCGTTGTTATAGCCACTGATTTTTCCGATTTGCAGGCCCATATTACTTGGCGCTATGTACAGACCCACGCCAAACGCATAATCCACCTTGGAGCGAGCATACCTCAGGACGTTCTGGTAACGGCTATGAGGTGATTTTCCTTTAACACTCCACAACCGGTCGTGGCGCACCATACGGCGAAGTTGATTTGATTCTGCCTCCACGCCATTGGTTATGGGCACCATTTCTCGACCCATTGGTGGCTGTTGATTTTCGGTAACATTTAACGTTCTAACAACTTTTGGAAAGTCATGTCTAACGCAATTCGCGAGTTGTTCAGGCTGGGATGTATCACTACAATTTCACTCGGCTCTTCAATCTCTTCAATCCAATATACTCCGCCTTCATGGTAATAGGTTACCTTACTATTGAACGAAAACTTCTTATCAAACATATTGCTGAAGATGTCTGTCACACTTAGCGATGTTCAACAGGAGAGTAGTTTCGTCCTCCCAAGATGCCTGGACAGGCCAAAAGGCCAGTACGAGTTCGCAATACTCGAAACGACTTTCTACCCAGTCTTGACGAACATTGGCGCCGGTGCACGTTTTATCTTTAATGATAAATCGATAGTCGTGCCACGCGGCTGTTACACCGTCTGTTCCCTTGACAAAGAAGTGTTTCAACCTTTGGGTGCTATACTGCAACTGAATGAAGCTACTGGGCGCGTGCGGCTGAGAATCAAAGCGAATGGTGTTATCAGTCTGTTAGATCTAACTGATACGTTGGGATTCTCAAACGCAGAAGAACCCATGGGTGGAATCAATAAAGGCGACAAACCACCCAAAATGACATCTCACAAAGAAATTTTTTTCCACCTGGACGAGGTGAGCTCGTCCGAAAACATGGCCGCAGTGTCTACCAGTAATGCAAGTAGCTCAACTCTTCTGAGGGCAATCCCACTATACCATCACATGAACTCCGGAAGGGCAGGCGGCATTTGCCAATCCACAGTACAAAAAACTGTCACCTGTCCTTGTGCCGTGGGTCACTACAAAGGTATTAAACATTTTCAGCCAGCCTATAGACACAGCATACTTAAGCGTAAATTTATATATTCGCTAACTCAGTGGGCCCTAGTTGAACGGGCCTAGCCTTATAGGATCTGGCAGATGTCAGTGGTCTTGGACGGCAAGGGGTGGATAGACGGATTTACGCTTTCCAATTGCAGCGAGGTGCTTATACAGGAAAGAAGGTGCCGTCGGGGGGATCCGAAGAACCGCCGAAGTTTCATGAGCCCTCTGATGTGGATGTCGAAGCCCCGAGTGCGCTCCCAAAACGAATGGGACACTGATCTGGCTGTGACCTCGATACTGGTGCTACCAGCTAAGGATGGTGTTGTTCAGAAGCTTTTTATTGGTTGTATAACTCCCAGGCATTAACAATGGACATTTCTTTACACCCCAGGAGTCCAATATGATCTCTTGAGCTATGTTATATTTTCAATATTCGTTCTTTAACAGAGGGTCTGTCGGCCTATGCCAATTATCTCTTAATGTGAACGCCCGTTCGCGTACATAAATAATTGGGAAAAGTTTATGTGTGCAAAGGATGTCTTTCTACATAAATAATTCAAAAAATTTTATTTACGCGGACACTAGATAGCTTGATGTGCAGCAGAAATTAGTCGTACCAGGGTCTTACAAATCCCAGCCCTTAAAATCGCGTTCCTTAGAAAAATGCCTTGCAAAGCCTCTTTGAAAATGTCTTATAAAGCCCCCGTCGTACCGTCGATGCCCTTCACTAAACAAATTCAAGTTTTCGGTGATAACGTTGGAGTCCTTAACCCGGTGTCTTTCAAGGCTCCCTTTGAAAACCTCGGCCTATGGCTGGTCTCTTAGTAAGCCCCAATTGCTGCCCTTACCCCCTCACCCTCCGATCTTAAAAAAAGTTGCCATTTGCCAAGTGTTTTTCTGTGAGCCTCCGTCTTGAGACTGACGCCAAGTGTCTTACAAGACTCCTGTGTTACATGTAAGATCGCTGTCCTTCGTCAGATATTTTGCTTTAAGTCTAAGTCTTGAGACCGCTACACTTCGTCGAGTGTTTCACAAAGGCCCCGCCTTAAGGCCGCAATCCTTTGTCAGCTGCCTGGAAAAGAGTGGAGGGCGCAGCCCTCTCGTTGCAGCGCGTGCAGCCGACATTTTCTTAGCTACAGTTTCTGGTTGTGTGCGCTATCCCAAGAAAATGCTGCGTTTGCCAGTGAGCCGAACACAGCTTATTACTCCTGATTGCTACAAGTGGGGGCATATATCCTAACACTAATATCTCTCTCTGTTTTAGGTCCAGACAGTTGCTCCAATGTGTGTCAACAATTGAACACGGCTGGAAATTCACTTCGCTTTCTCTGTACTTTTCAAGTCTCTAATCAACCACTCTATTCCCTATACTGTATATTGACAAATGTCCAGGATTACAACAACATTTCCTGTAACACAAATCCCCAAATCAGTTTTGCTATAGCGTTCTGCTTAACTCAAGACTCCGGAATCTCTGACTCTCAGGCGTTGGCTAATACCTGTGCCGCACAAGGCTGATGAGTTAACGTGTATACGACCCTCATTATTTTTAAGCCAACGTTAAATTCGTAATAAACATAGTAAATGCATCCCAATTTTGATTAAGGTTGTTGCTTTAATTACCATTACGGCACACGTTAGTGGACAACGCAGTTGCTTCAGAATTCCAGCCGCGGCTTTTCTGGACACGTCATATGACACTCTGTTAGGGTGTGACAGCATCACATCCCACCACTTTTGGTAAGCGCCAATCAATATCAAATCATTGGGTAGTTAACACTCCGTTTCGAGTTCACCTCTGTATAGCAGTAGCGTTTGGGTTTATTGACGCCAGATTTTCAACACAGTTAATGTTAATGTAGACATCCAAGCACAGCAGGTGATGCACGGTGTAGTGACGGCATATTTCTATGAAGGTTTCTTATGGCGAAGTAAAACACCACGGCACAGCTAATGGTGTACGATGTAATGACGCCTTGTATTCAACACGGTTTCCTATGGCGAAAAAAGACACTCCGGCACAGCTAGTGGTTTAGGTGGAGTGACCTCCCATGTCCAGCACGGTTTCGTAAGGGGAAGCAAGTCACTTTGTTACAAGAGGTGGTGTGTTGTGTAATGACGCCACATATCCAGCACGGTGTCCTTTAGCAAAATGAGATAACCCGCCAGAGCAGATGGTGTAGTGACGCCAAATATCCAACACGGCTTCCTATGGTGAAATAAGACACCCCGCACAGCTAGTGGTGTACGGTGTAGTGACACCACATATCCAACCCGTTTGTCTATGGCGAAATAAGACACTCCGGCAGAGCTTCTGGTGTACAATGTAGTGACGCCACATATCGAACACGGTTTCCTAAGACACTTCGGCACAGTTGGGGTGACGTCACATGTCGAGCACGGTTTCTTAAGGATTTCTTTAGGAGAAAGAGGACATCCTTTACAAGAGGTGGTGTGTTGTGTAATGACGACACATCCCCAGGACGATTTCCTATGGTAAAATAAGATAACACGCCGCAGCAGGTGGTGTACGGTGTTGTGACGCCACACATCCGACCTGGGTTTTGTATGGCCAATTACCACAAACTGACACAGCATTTAATCTGCAGTGTAATGGCACTACATGTCCAGCACGGTCTCCAGCGCGAAATATCACATCCCGGCACAGCAGTTGGTTTTTTTTATTTATGGTTATTTTATATTTTAAGGAGGGCTTCCCACTGCGATTTTTCTCTCTTTCCCTACATCGAAAGTGTAATATGTTCTCTTTTCTTTAATTTTTTATTTATCTGATCTCTGTTTTACTCCACACTGAAGACTATTTCACTTATACGGCGACAAGCATTATGGTGGCGGGAAATTGGGCCGAGCCCCAGGGACACCCATGACCATCCACAGGTTGCTGGCTCACTTTCAACCTGCGCCTCTAATGATGCTGTTTACCCAAGGCATAGAACGACATGGTAACACAACAGTGCGTCCATGGTGTAATGTCTTTGTTTTTCTTTTAACGGCAATTTTCTCCTTGGCGACATTCGACATTGTGAGACTACAGTACTCCCAGATGTAGTATCTTCAATTTTCTTCTTCAATTTCTGTGTGGCCAAAAGCGCCATTGTGACAGAAAAGGAATTCCAGGGAACAATATGTTCATTTTCCTGTTCTATTTCCTCATGCGATGTTGTGAACAGAAGATCCGAGTCTACCCTTTCCTCGTGGCGATATGCGACATTTGAAACAGCACTAGGCCTAGTGTGCTATACCTTAAATATTCCCCCACTGTTTCCACATGGCGAAAGACGACATTGTGATGCAACTGTAATACACAAGGAGTAATATCCTTTTTTTTCTCTAACGAAATACGAGATTGTGATACACATGTTGTAATATAATCACTTTCCCTTTACTCTTTTGCGGTGGCGAACTGCGATATTGTGACACTATAGAAGACCCAGGGTGTAATATCCTCGCCTTTCATCCGCTATTTCCTTGTAGCGAAATACTTTTTTGTGACTGAACAATAGGCTCAGGTATGTAGCATCATTTCCTCTATGGTGTCCGCGATGAGGAAATACGACATTGTGTCACAATATATGTAATGCACATAGAGTAATATCTTTACTTTTCCACTGCTGTTATTCCCGGAAAACTGAACAAACGATAAAGCAGTACGTGGGCCCAGGTTGTAATATCGTCACTTTCTGTCTGTTTCTTCGGTGAAAAATTCGGCTCTATGACACAGCAGTAGATCCAAACTGTAATGCCTTCACTCTGTCTCGAAATCCGAAATGGGACACTGTGACATAAGTGTTGGCTAGGTGTGAAATGTGTTCATGTTTCCTCTATAGTTGGCTCAGTGTGAAATGTGTTCATGTTTCCTCTATAATTGGCTCGGTGTGAAATGTCTTCATGTCTCCTCTTTGGTTGGCTTGGTGTGAAATGTCTTCATGTTTCCTCTGTAGTTGGCTCTTTGTTGGTACATCAGTTGGCTAAAGCTACAAAACTGTAGCTTATCACTTAACCACAGTATTTGCTGAATATTATCAACATAACTTTCTCAAAATATTATTTAAGTTTAGGCGCTAAATATGCGTCCTTAACATCGACATGCTCGAGGGCCTGAGGCGCGACTCAAATCAACTTATAATGAGCGACGTCATTGAGTTAGACGGCCTTAGAATGCTTCAGCTATTTAGGCACAGTTAGCACGGCTGGTCCCATCAACACGCTGCTGGCATCGGTATCCAAACCCTCGGGGTCTGAAATAACTCAGTCATGAGGACTGCCAATCGACCAAAAGCCTGGTCATGAGCAAAAGCTCATTCTGCATTATACAGTTTTGTCAGTAACATAAACAGCGGATATACAGCAATACACATTCTAGTCCGTTTATGAACATGAAAGGTAGGCTACTACTATCGCCATTTCAACACCGAGAATGACAGCGAAAATGAAGACGGGCTACCGGAAAATATTATAATACGCAGACACTCCTTAGAATCTAGTTGTTGGATAGCTGTTTATATTTGCTAATGTCATATTATCAATAGGAACTAGGTGAAAACTCGCGCATCTATGACCGCCCTCATGGCACTGTGCAAAAGATATATTTGCCTTATTTATTGATGCTTTATTTCACCAGCATTAACGTTGGAGGAGAAAGGACGTATATTGGGCCAAGTGTCCAGTTCACAGGTCTGTTCAAACTATTTTTCAAGAAAGAATGCATCAGTTTGGAAAACAGAACCTCTTTTTTATTTCAAAAGTTGTCAGCAGGGTCATTTGAAAACTGGTAATTCTTTACTAATAAAATAGAACCTGCTTCAAAACTCTCACTTTTTATATTAAAATAATTTTTGTTTCCGAAGTGGACGTTTTTCAAGCAATACAACATAAATAAATATCTCCAAACACATATAGAGAAAATTTTAACTGAAGACAGTTACCTGTAGGTAGAAACAGTCAATGATTTCCAGTGATGTCGGACAGACACGCGTGCCCGGGAAAACCCAGAATCATCCGTAGATTGCTGGCATACCCACGTGCGACTTGGACTTGAACTCACAACGATCGCATTTTTGAGAGGTCCCCTGATCATTGTTACAGTAGTGCGAGGACACGCTAACCACAAAAGCTAAGAGATCTCCTATCCCTCGCCCTTGTGCAAAGGAACGTATATTTTCTAAATTCCACTAAATGTTATGTAATAGTTTATGTCGAGTTTTGCTGGTTGAACATATTACATCTCATGTAAAACATTCCCAACGCAGAATGTGTGGAAATGTCAGTATGGAATTATGTACTAGATATACAGGAAAGAATTATACCGAGGGCCTGTTGTCCGGGCGAGCTAACTCAAGAGTGATGACTCAGACGTCACCCACCAATGTGGTCGCTGTGAGTTCAAGCCCAGCTCATGCTGGTTTCCTCTACGGTCTAACGTGGGCAGGTCTGCCAGCAACCTGTAGATGGTCGTGGGTTTTCCACGGGGTTTGACCTATTCCTCGCGGCATAAAGCTAGCCGCAGTCGTATAAGTGAAATACAGAGTAAAACACCAATCAAATAAATAAATAAGTGTGGTCCACGCGTCGAGGGGCACTACATTCCTAAAACGTTGGTTTTGTAGAAATATGCAAATAAAGGAATATATTTTAAACAGAATCCAACTATCCAAGCTACAATGCACATCTTATCGTGCAAGTGTTTTCAGTGTCAAAATGTAAATGCCCAGTATGACACTGTGTGTGACAAAACGTTTTGAAACGCTCAAAACGTTTCGCACAAACTTTGTTCATTTCGCTCAAAAGATACATTTTGGTCATGTTTCAAAATTCTTGACATTGTAAATGTGTCACTGCAACTCTGAACAAAAATTCCTGGTTGGCAAGAAAAGAAGGTAGGAGGTCATAGGCAGTGGACGGCTGTCTGATTAGGTCGCAGAAGTGTTGAGGTCGTGATTTAGGATGTCGAGCAGTTCACAAAGTGGGAATGAAGAACTGTTTGATGAAGTGAGAGAAGTGTAAGTCATGATTTAATTTGTGGAGAACGTAACAAACTGGCAAAGAAGAACAGTGTAATGCAGTCAAGGAAGTCTAGATGTCGCGATTTAAACTTCGGCGTAGATAATTATAGACTGGCGCTGAAGAATGGTCTGGTGATGTCAAAGAAGCGTAGATGTCACGTATTAGGACGTGGGGCAGTTAACATAATGGCAATGAACATAGATCTAATGAGGTAAAAGAAGTGTACAGAAGTTTAAATTGTGGATTTAAATTGTGGAGTAGATAATTATAGATCGGCAATGAAAAACGGTGAAGAACAATAATGCCACAGAAGTGTTGATGTCGTGATTTAAGACGTAGGGCACATAACAAACTGGCAATGAAGAACGGTCTGATAACGTCACTGAAGTGTTGGTGTCGTGGTATAGGTTGTGAAGTACATAATAAATTGACAATGAAGAATTTCTTGATGATGCCATGGGAGTGTCCTGATTTAGTTGTGGGTTTGTCGAGAGAGGTCTGATGAAGCTGGGCTGAAATATAAGGGTCATGTGAAGCTCCTTTGTTTTCAGCTAGTGCAGGGTAGAAATCTCGCCCTCGCTGCGAGACAAGCGAGATCAGGAAGACTGCTGCCAGCGGATTTTTCTCTGCTTGATGAACGATCGTTCCCTGATTTCTCGTTTTGGGAGAAGCAAAACCACTGACACAAATAGGTTGGTATAGCTCTTCTTTGGACAAATGCAAATGTGACACACTATACTTGGTTTCGATAGATTTAACCAGTAATTTCGTCCAAATGAATGGACAAGTCTCGTCCCAAGACTAAAATGGTGGAGCCGTATTTTTCTCAAAACACACCACAACTGGTTTTCGCAAAGTCTCTAAACTTCAGATCGTATTGCAAAATTATAGATATACCCACATCAAAAAGCAGTGTTTATGTTTGAAGTCGGTGACATAGGATTCGCTTGTAACAAGCATATGGAGCATTATTCATTACTCACAAATGACAATTTCGTCTCTGTTAGAATTTGGTGTACACCGCCATCGGCTACTGTATAAACTCCCATTTTTTGACGATCTGTGAATTCTAGTTTACGACTGTCTTAATTGACAGCCATGTTTGGGGACAATCTGTCGCTGACAGACCATCGCTGACACTCATGGACACCTTCATGAAGACACTGAACACATAGAATTATGCGATGGAGTTTTCTCCGTGTTTTAACGAGTTGTGAACTGATGAGAGTAAAGAAGAGATACATTGAACACCAACTTATTTACTGAAAAAGGATAAGGACAACACTTAACTAGAGATTGCCGACTGGAAGCATACATGGAGAGGTTTGTCTCACATTATTGACATCTCGCTTGTCGATGAATCCCGAAAACCTTTTCCCAAACTGATAAGCTTATAGCGTAACATTTATGATGTCAATATATATGGGCCGAAGTGTATAAATGAAACAATAGTTTTCATATTAGATCTATTTATCGTTATTTGGATAAATTGTAAGGGAATAAAATGCCGTATATTGGTCGCGTGAGAGCAAGAAACAAAACTAAGGGCGTATTTAAACTGTTGTGGTGGAGGCCGTGAATGCAAAGGTCTCTTAATATGCACAGTCACAGCTTTTGATTTATGGTACATGTATTATGTAAGCCTAACCCTGCCCTCTGCTTATATAATTTATATCTTAGTCTGGCCTTACAAGGATTGTAGACAAAAACAAATAAAACACTGTCTCTTTCGGTTATTACATGTAGGTGTGTCATTTCTTATGTGTATTTGTCGTCGTGTAAACGAATGTGATGTGTTAAGTGTGACTGCATCTACGTGTTGTGCTGTCTGATCATTTCCACCCTATCGTACATCATCAAGAAAGATGGTTGCCAACCTGTACGAGTACTGTTATGGTATTCCGCGAGTTAAAATGTATGCATATCCATAGCACTGTCTGTTCAGCTCCATTCGAACAGACATGCAAAACGCAAAACGGCACGTGGGCAGAACATTTTACATTACAATAATGAATTCCATAACATCGGGTGCACTGTTTGTCCACTCTAGGTGTCATCCAACATGGCGGCGCCTCGTTTAGACAGAGGCTATGACGGGTATTGCACGCAACCTATAGCGAGGACAACATTCTGCCAGTGCGTTGACTCAACACAAAGGTGCTTCCTATTGTATCCCAGGATGAAGTCAAAATGTGCAGATCTAATGATTTAGGTTGTGGGATAAAAATGTGCCAATATTGCGCGAATTATTCAATATTTTTCATAAGCGTTACCCCTGGGAAGAGCATTTCTAATGCTATTTTATTGATATCCTTTAACCGATATATAGAGCATCATCTGTGGGAGTAAAGCCTGGGTTCATTTACTACATGTGCTTTCAACGCACTACCTCGCTTGGGGCTAAACAAAAGCTGATTAGGTAAAGCACTAGACGCTCCAGTGTCAGTGTAATGTGACTGTGTGGGACGTCGTACCTTCTGTCGTCCGTATGGCGTTTTCAGTGAGGCAGCACTATATATGTGGGCACTGGATTTGAAATGCTTCAAGGGATCCTCCCGTGATATGACCGAAACAATATTGAAAGCGACCTTAACGCCCAAACAAACAAAAAACAAACATTTACTTCATTGCCTATAATTCTCTCACAGAGGTGTTTTATTTTCACAATTAAAAATTTTAAGCCGTGGAAAAAAATATAACTTCTTGTTAAAGTGAAGAAAAAGTTAAACTGCAAAACAAAGAATCGTGTAACATGAGGGTATGCAAAGTTTAATCGGTTTACACAATGCTCACTCCTGAATACTTTGTATCCTCTACACCTTCTTTCTTTGTTGGATCCTAACGCTGGCTTCAGGTCCATATCCGCCGTCCTAATTGCGAAAGAGTTATTCTACTCGACAGTTCCTGCCATGCCCTGTGCTTTAGATAACACTTCATTCGTAAACAATAGCCTATGATAATGATGTGAGCAACTTTGGAGATTTCTGTGCGCTGAGGCGCGCTCCAGTTAAGTGAGCTTTACTGGGTCAAGTCGGCTGTGTGTCTTGGCTTGACCTTCGGAGCACTTGGCTGGCTGTGTGCTCGTGCTGTGATAGGGAACGGTCGCACCACGCTCCTTCCCGCCGCGTCCACCACCATGTCCGTCTTCTGCATATTTCCACTTGGCTTTTTCACCTTATTGTCATCAATATTTCTGGGTAAGTTAATTTTGCGATATTTGTAAATTACCAGTATTATCTTCCTTGCTTTGGATTCCTCATTCCCCAGACTCCATGCCTTTTTCCTCCCATGTCTCCATCCATGTTAGAGTCAGCTACGTGGCGGTTTTTGCCCAGAACCAAGTCACCGATCATGTTAATGTGTCACTTACGGATAATACAGCTATGCTTTTACAGTTGGATATAACTTATTCAATTTCAACATAAAAATCGTTTTCTTTATAACATATTTCAACTAAGGACAAATGTCGGCGAATGATTTCAAGGAAGTCGGGTATTTTTAGTGTAATCCTTTGCTGAAATAAGCTGACATATATGTAGTTTGCGCTGGATTTTCTCCGCCACTTTTCTCTTACAATGCAGCTTACATACAAATTACTTTTGCAAATTAGCCTAAGTAGCATGGAGTTCAAGGTCGACGGATCGGCAGAGTTCAGTGGTTACCCGACACCGTGTACCAGGGGGCGGGCTGCAACTTTATCTATACGCCGGGCGTCCTCCAACCACAACGTCGACGAAACTGGCCATCGTGCTGCTACTTTTATTAATATTTGCATAATTCCAAGTCCACACGAAGCTGTTGGTGATACAATTATGTGAGGTTATTCCGATTACTATCTTTGCATGTAACTGTTATCGATGGTGTGCTAACAGAGGGCACGCGGATTAACAGCTTCCAGATAAGCTGTGTGGGTTACATTTAAAGTTTACCCAATGCTTTTAACAATAAGACTATGGATCAGAGTGTTGTACTGCAGCAAGAGTAGTATCAGAGTTGCTGTTATGGAGAAACGCCTACTCACCACGGTGTCTTAACCGTGAGGATGTTGGAGTCATAGGGCTATGTAGGCTAATTATTGTCTGTATTAAAATATAATTTCTAGTTCATCTATCCATAGTGTAAACACGATTACAGAAACACGTAAGCCTAGTGATAATAAATATCGGTGAGGAAATGACATCTTATGGGAGTAAAAATTCAGTACGGTCCTCAAGGCCGTGTGGAGGCTACCCCTAAAGGCGATTAATGTTCGCAGTCTGTAGCATTGTACAAATCAACTGCCGGTATTACACGGTATCCTTTGAAACGGAGAAACACAGGGAATGTATCACAAATCACTGGAAGTATAAATCACACAATATATGCACAGATCAGTCAAATCTAACCTCTGAATCTTCATAGCTGACAATAACTTTTCATCCCTTGTGCAACTGCAGAAATAATAGATTCGAGACCGTAGGGTCCTGAATATAAGTGACCAGATCTTCATTTGATATAAGTTACCAGATCTTCATTAAATATACGCCCATCAGCAAACAGTTTTTCCTTAAAAAAGAGAGGGCAGTGGCACGCGTTCTAAAAATACAAAGAAATGAAAGAATTAGAATTATATTTATAGAAATAGGTACCAGAAATAAAGCAATAATGTGATTATATGAGATTTCACCCAGTTTGCACACACAAATATAAGACTTAAAGAATATTTGTAAAATAAATGGAGAATTTATTATGCCAATATTAACCCTTCAGAAATAAAGTACTTTGGCACTATATCTCACAGAGTATATGGCCCATTATAACACGTCACAATTAAAAAAAAGTACAGGTATACCGCATGTAACTGTAAATGTAACTAAACCTCACACTTGATAGCCTTCCACAACATAATTACTATGGACCAGTAGAACACATCTGTAAATTTTAATCTGCCAAGGTACAATACAATTTACTCATAAATATGTGCATCTGGTGGTGCATGACTATATAGGCCTAAGGAACAATGTGAAAGTTAACGCAATATCACAAATTTCGTAAGAAACATATGACTTACCCCTGATACACACACAGGTTTGGCAAAGCCACAGGTTACCTGTAACAGCCTGTAACTGGTCACATATATCAAACATTAGGGAGCAGTAATTAAGTATTTCTCACAACAGTTACAGTTGAGCACATCTTTGGCCGAAGGAAATCTGTAATTGATCCAATCATTAGAAATGTCACGCAGAAAGGAAAACCTTTAAACTTATATGAGACTAAATTACAACGACCTATTTTGTTATCAGCGGCCACCTAATGATGTAATTTCATACAATATTTGCTCCAGCTCACAAAGTTTACAAGTCTTATTACTGACCCTTGTACATACTATAAATCCAGGCAATTCTAAAGACCAGGACTGTCCCATTTTTCCTCGGTGAACCACTTTCCGATATACCTTGTGAAAAGGTCATTCTTCCAAGTTACTCCACCCTTGTCTTTACTACCGCCTCAACCCATCTTATACTACAACAAAAGCAAGATAGATTAATCATCGAAACATTGAGCAGGTTCAGCTCGTCTCACATGGGCTATCATTACATGCTCCCTAGACTAATTCAGAGAAACATTGAGCAGGTTCAGCTCGTCTCACACGGGGTATCACTACATGCCCCCTGGACTAATTCAGAGAAACATTGAGCAGGTTCAGCTCGTCTCACACGGCCATCCCTGTATCTGTTTTTCGGTGGAAATCGTAGGCCTACATATGATCTCAAGGGGAGTAACTTAAACTGGCCAATCCCACACGCTGCATATAAGTGACACTGATATATCTATACCCTTTACACCAGTCCATACTACAGCAGGTTTATAAATCACACTGACTATGTAAGAATGTGTCATTAAGCCTTACCGAGACGACATCGAAGCTAATGGTCGGGTGGCTTGTCATGCTGTTACACCTTCTATATATATATATATATATAGAAGGGTCACAATTGACCCCTTGTTGCCTAATTAGATAGGATATCGTCCCACGGTGGTGCAGTGATATGTATTTTTTCTGCAAAAGACAAGTCTTTTGACTCTAAATTACAATTAGCATAAAACTTATCTCAGGAGAATTGAGGTGATGTGATTTATACCGATTGCTTTATCACAAGACAAAAGTAAGGTCAGAAGCAGATTTCGATATTTCTGAGTGTTTTGCGTGGGGAATTTCCATCATACTGAAATATGATTGTTGAAAACAAAATTACTTGTGAATTTATTCCGAAGTATCTTTCACTTAAAGTAATCATATTTTCCCAAGTCGAAGAACTATGAAATGTTTTACCCAAGGTCACTCGAACTGTACCCTCACGATAATAGTTCATGGCTTTATTGCGTCGTTCTTCACCACGGCGCAGGGATAACTCGCGCTTCGAAAATTCCAGCTGGCACATGAGATTCTTATGCTTGACAGGTACCTTATCATGCCTAATAGTGATGTGCATGAATTAATTGTTTACACTTTACGCAGCTATAATTTAGATAAGATTTCAAATGTAATAAATAGGGCTGTTCCTGGAAGATAATTGTGTGGTATACACGTTCAGTCAATGTATCCCAACACATGTAAATAATGTTGACGTTTTCACTTCGACTGGTCAACATGTCGTAAATTTGCATTGTGGGGACAGATGCCTAGAAGGCCAGATGCTCTCGTTTGAGGTGGTCATGCGTCACAATGCTAGTCTTATGATATTACTTCTTTTGCAAGACATTGTAAAAAAATTCAGACCTACATCAACGCTTCGCCGGTTAGGTCTATGTTGATTATTTGGCTTTTGTGGATTTCCTTGTGATAACGCGCTTTTCATTGTATTACAATTGGGTATTTTAGACTAAATTAAGTACAATATTCTTTGTTGATTTTGTCTTCCAATGGGGTAAGTTTGCTTAGTTCTGGGTGTTTTCTTGACAATTTTGCGCACATGACTTTTTCAGACGAACTAATGAAAGTATTGTCCTATAAAGAAATAATCGTCATATTATTCTAAAAGTAATTGTCTGTTAAATAAGTGTAGGAAAACAGATAACACGAATACTGTTTTTTAGCTGGCCTATCCCATCGCCTATTATACAATATGTAAACCGCATGCCGGCAAGCCCGCGTGTCATTCCGCAAAATATCTGTCACTGTGAGCAGATTGATAACCGACTTGAGCGACAAGGAGACGATTTCCAATCTGGGTGCAATGGGTCCTTAACATCTACAAACGAATAGTCTCCATCTTTATTAATAATTGTTTTCAGAGAGAAAAAGGTACGATAGGCTTTTCGAACCATGTAAACACCCTTTCCAAATTCTCTCTCGTTGAAGTGAAACTTTCTAAAAGTCGTTTTGGTCAAACCAAAGGTGCTCAGCTTGTCTTGGGTGGGCACATTTGTCACATCTTGATTGCGCTGGTGGCAAAGAGTAACAATTTTATGCAGAATTTAACTGCAAATCAAATCCATATTATTTGCACTGATGTAGATAAATATGTAAATAATGAAGAGTATTGTTCCAAAATCTGTCAAAATATTATCGAATTAATTGACAGTGTGAACAACAATAGATATATTACTTAAACTCGAGCAGAAGGGAATTCCAAAGAACCTCGAGACGTGTGTTATCTACACCTGTACTGCCCTGCCATTACACTTCTTATCAGGATTTCTCCCTCGAGGGGCAATGAACATCAAGATGTTTAAACCTGCCTAATGAAAATATCAAAAAGTTGTCTATTCCGTGTGTTCTATACTATACACATGTATAATCAAATCAGTTGGCGTCTATTCGCAGCATACAGTATAGCCACTCAGTTTCAGAGTATATTTACTTATCTTGATAATAAGATGTTTAATTGTTTATTACATAGTTTCGTTGCGCTTTATTTTTGAATGTGCGAGTCACATTGGCATTTCTTGTAAAGATATAGCTTTAATTCAGTTCACCCACATGTGGAAATAACATTTAACAATGTATTTCTGACAAATGCTTAATTATTATTTCTTATAGCCGTACAATGACATATTTAAAAACTGACAGCCCTAAATTTATCTTTCCAGTTTAATATACCATATCTGTATGTAACTTAAAACTTTTTAAATATGTGATAACAACAAGGATGCACTTTCAGTTTGGCCCTCGCCTTCCATATAACTCACTTACCTATACACATTCATGATCAAACGAATTGAAACACAGTCATTACTCACAAGATTGATTTTAAATGTACCTTTCCACGCGTCTGACTTGTTTTAGAACTAGAACAAATGCTTACAAGGCTACATACTCCGCTGTGAAAAAAAAAAAAACAGACGGTTTCCGGTTGAGGTATAATTAAACCAGTTTCTCAGTGTGGCATTGCTTTGCTTAAAGTGTGTAAGTATTGCAAAATGTCCGGTGTATATTTCTGGAATGTGGTCGAATGCAGTGTGCACGGCTTGCCACTGAGACAGAATGCAATGTTTACACAGCGAGACTGTAGCGAAATGAAGTGAATAGCGTTCGTGAATGTGAATGCTTCTTTGTGAACAGGGGATTGTTTGTATAGGGAACTCGTAAAACTCCTTCCAGCCTTTAACAAAGCGGTCCAAAGCGTACTTTGTTTTATCCTGGAGTACGTCGTACTTTTCGGCGCATGCCTATTCATGAAACCCTAGTAGTCGGCCGGACTCCAGATCAACAGCGTCAAAGCAGGAAATCACGATTTGTAGGCCGGACTCCAGATCTACAGCGTCAAGGCAGGAAATCACGATCTGTAGGCCGGACTCCAGATCTACAGCGTCAAGGCAGGAAATCACGATCTGTAGGCCGGACTCCAGATATTCAGCGTCAAGGCAGGAAATCACGATCTGTAGGCCGGACTCCAGATCTACAGCGTCAAGGCAGGAAATCACGACCTATAGGCCGGACTCCAGATATTCAGCGTCAAGGCAGGAAATCACGATTTGTAGGCCGGACTCCAGATATTCAGCGTCAAGGCAGGAAATCACGATTTGAACCCTTTTTTCAGAGTCGCTCATTGTGTCCATTTGGCAGAAGAGCTTCTACAACTGTAGGTCAAAAGGAAGATTCATTTCAATTTACCGTTTCTTATGTATTCTACGCAGTGCATAGTAATGCATTATAAAGGTTTAGACATGACCCAACTTCCAGATCCGAGTGTACGACCGAGAAACAACCGATGAAGAAAAAGTTCTAAAGATGATGAACAGATTTAACCCGTCCGGTGTTCAGCGTTGCTAAATGTTCTTATATTATCACAGTCAGGAGATGTGAGGAACATTTAATTTGTAAATAAACATGAATATTTTGTTGTTTTCATGAGGTTTATTTGGGCTTCACTGACAGAGCTGACAGTTTGTGACAGGTAGATAATTCAGAAGACAAATCTTTATCAGTATATATAAATAAAAAACAAACACTTAAGTGACTCAGTGCCATTTTGTTTTGACAGTGTTGGAGGTGATTTACTTTGTAGTGTCTCGTTCACAAACAAAGGCCGTGACTTCTCGCGGAGACCCAGACCTCTGGCTCTGCTCGGTTTCTTACCACTATGATGCTTGCAGCCAACTGATATGGGGAAATATTCTTGAGTGCGGCGTAAAACAACAATCAAATATATAAATAATAATTTATAAATAAAGTTTTCCTCCCATGTTGTTTAATTTTAAATGTTCTGTTTCACAGTGTCCTCTGTAAAGGTTGCAATACTGCCGTATGGATCTGCCCAGCTGAGGGCCGTGGGGGATACGCTATCCCTGACGTGCTCGGTCCGCGGGCAACTACATGGATCCCCTGTGGACATTCGCTGGCTGGACACGGCTGGTCAGCCCATACCAGTAGAGGACCATCTGACCACATCCACGAGGTAACAGCAAGTCAGCTGGGCATGTCTGCGATCTTCCGCATGTATATGTGTCCTAATGAATCTTGCTACGTATTCACTTGGGTAAAGGTTTCCGGCGGACCAGAGAAAGGAGTAATAGTTCGTCTGCATAAGTTAACTTCTCAAGTCAGGGGCACACATGTTGACAGAATGTTTAACTATTGTGGGTCAAATTGGGGACTAACTGCATAATTGATTGATTGTGTTTTATCTAAGGTGTCATGTTAGGTAACGTTTAAACATTAAATGAAAACCTAGCACTGGGGATGATGAGGCCTATCTTACCAACAATTTTTAACCACCCTCACATCGACCTGACTAAAGCTACATGTCTGTATTTCCAATCAATATATTAGGAAAATGTATCAATGCATGTATGTATGCTTGGGTTTTACGTCGTGGTCAACAATTTCTCGGTTATATGACGACGAGGATTCCTTAGAATCTCTCTCTCTCTCTCTCTCTCTCTCTCTCTCTCTCTCTCTCTCTCTATATATATATATATATATATATATATATATATGTATATATATATATATATATATTGTGTCTTCTTGTGGCAGAGGGTGTCCATTGAGAAAATGGGTTTCCTGTGAAGTAGAATATAATTTTATAACTGTCCATCTTTTGGCAGACGAGTGTATTCACAAAAGACCCATCCAGGAGATATGCGGCTCTTCTTTAGCCGCCTTCGAGAAGAAGACTTTGGCGTCTACTCGTGCCTGGTTATTCAAGGAGGGCGATATTACAGGCGATCAGTTACTCTTCAAGTGTATAGTAAGTACAGACACGTTACTTGCTACTTGACATAACCAATGCGATATTACAGGCGATCTGTTATTCTCCAGGTGTATAGTCAGTATAGACACTTTATCTGCCACGTGATATAACCAATGCGATATTACAGGTGATCCGCTACTCTCCAGTTGTATAGTAAGTATAACTTTACCTGACACGTGAACTATACAAGATGGTATCACAGGAGTTATGGTTGAGGTGTACAGTAAGATTGCATTCGTTGTTTGTTTTAATCACATGGCACTGTTTTGCAGGGCCTATCGAGTGGCCGAATTACATTCGATGCTAGTTTTAATCACTATTTTGCCCGGCCCATCGAGTGTCTGATGTTAGTTTTAATCATTATTTTGCAGAGCCCATCGAGTATGTGGATTGTCCCGAGAACCAGATGTTATACAGGGGAAGGCCTGGGTTGATCAGATGTAAGGTTACAGGTTCTCCCAATCCTATCGTCAGCTGGACATCAAAGGGACGAATAATAACCACAGGTAAATAAGCAGTTCTCTAATCATGTGTTTATTTTACATGTTCCCTGACACGAGGCTTACACAGCATCGCATCTTGACCAGATTAAACCAAAAGTTAACGAGAAATTTAGGTGATGTTCTCAAAACTATTCCGCGAAATGTCAAGAAGTCAAAAATTTTTTTTATGGAGTGCACGCATCTCTACACCGCATAGTTTTACACAGCCGAATATTACGTAGTAAATTGTTTCATCAAAGTGACTGTAAATCTAGCGTTCTTGAAAGAGATACATTTGCATATAAATTATTCTAAAATAACCCTAACATCAATCCTAAAGGAGGGATACACCCTGATTTAATTCCTTTGTCAGAGAATGTCTAATGTCAGAGAATATATTGTTAACACTATTGAACCTATTCTAACTGTGGCCCTAACAAAGTCGGTAGCGCCCCTGTTTTGTCGTAGGATGCACATTTAAAATCACTAGCCGTAATCGGACTGTAGACCAAATAGGGGCACAGGGAAGAATATCTGGTTTCTTGAGTAGCACTGCTGCGTGACTCTGGCCCTAAGTGACAGGTGCGCCCAGGTGCAATTCCGACGATAACACGCCTATTCTGGCATAGGCTATATGGATAACTAGTTCAAATATGAGTTACATATGGTTCTAAGCGCCCCAATTTCTTTCCTTACGCTCGTCCTAGTAATATAAATTATACCAGCGCGTTGCGTAAGTAGGCCTATATGTATGGCCTGATATTTTATCGAGAATATTAACATTTTCCCGAGCCCAGATGGCTTATTTACCACAGCAAAGGGCATGGTGAATCACTTTTCTTACTACCTGCCGTACTTAGGTCAACACACACATGCAGATTTCACGCACGTTTCTTCGAAGAAACGCACACAATTAGGTATTTTCTAGTTAGTCATTTTCGATGTAGTTTTCAATTTTTCAATGTAGGTGTGCAATTTAATTGTCTCAAAAAGATGTTAGAAGATTCTTTTTCTACATGGTGTCGTTATTACCGGTTGAATCAGTAGAACTCTTTGGAAAAATAAGGGCAAGAAGTGTTACTGACTCCTACAGTGTCCACAAACGTTGCTTTCTACCGGCGTTTGCATAATTCACTCACTAAAAAAAACACCCAACGCTTGAGTATTTGTTGTTAGTTTGCCCAAGATACCCAAGATTTTCTTTGAATTGTGGTAGTTCTAATGTCTTCCTTTCCTGAACTATAGCTAACAAGTCGTTACGCACATGTTACGCACATGATGACCTGAAAATTAGAGGGTAAAATGTTGAAGCGGAAATGAAAGCATCATTAGGAAATTAACTAAACATTAGACTTATTTGTTGATTCTCTCCAGGTATGACTATCTTGAACCAATTTTACAAGATGGCAACTATGGACTTAAGGCATAAAATGATCAAACAAAATGCTGCTTATCTTCAATTACAAATGTACCAGACTCTTTTTCACCAAGCCAGCATACGTTCTTAATCGTAATTTCATGATTGTACGCTTCACTGATTTAACAGATCAAAGGAATGAAGTCACCTCAAATGGGCTTAAAATCTACGATGTAAAAGACGAGGACTCGGGAAATTACTACTGCATGGGCACTCTTACCTCCCAGGGTGTCTTCAAAACGCGGACGATTAACGTCCGTGTGGTAGGTAAGTCGTTGATGTCCTAACGTCCGTTTACCGCCCACACCGATGCACTTGGTTCTGTGTTAGGCATAATGACAATCCCTAATCAGTGTCATATCCATGCTATCATCAAATATGTCTGGCTTCCCCACTTGCGCTTGGGCTTTCAAGTATCTGGAAACGTAGCGCAGGTCAGCCTGTATATAATGCAGTAAGAGTCACGTGTTATTCGGGTATGTTCAAAAGACAACAGCTTACGTAACACCCCCCCCCCCCGCTGTGCTATTCATTATTTATACTTACCATGTGAAACTCTTCAGTGAAAATCACAGGGTGTAAAATGGCATCTGCCCTAAATTTATTGGATGTATGGATTCAACCAGTTTCACCATTTGAGCGTGTCGCAAGGATGCTACTGTGAACGTATCTAGATATGCCGCATGATACATACGGCTGGTTGTACAGATGTGAAAGTCACTGGCTATAGGTACATGTAGATGGGCAAGGTAAGGGACTTCTGTCCTATACGTAAACCGTGTACATGCCCAGCACGATGCTGGAAGTACAGTTTAGTAGATTAATCCGGTGTTGATAGATTGGTAATGGATTCGCCCTTCACAAGGAGGGCCTCAGACGGGCAGTCAGTATCGATGCCGTACGCAATGCAGTATGTATAATAGCGTAATAACAGTGTGCAATGATACAGAAGAGTGTCGATATGGACGTAGGCTATATGTGGATATTGTCTCCGCAGACCCTCCCGTGGACGAAGGTCGAGCCCCGCACATCACCCGCATTCAGCTCTCAGTCCCCGGACCCCAAGGCGAGGTGGCCCTCACCTGTCTGGTGGCTGGAAATCCGGCCCCTGATATAGAGTGGTTCACACTTGATGATGGTGGCTATCAACTTGTTGAGGTGTGTTCCTAGCTGTAAAATGCTATACAGTCTTCCAAATAAAAGCAATAATTTCATGATTTTTTTTGGCTTTGTTTTCAATCATGTATCTCACCACCTGACCGTAGTGTGTATACTTGGCTAGTTTACTCTCAACTCTACATCTTTCCTGTTGATGTAGTGAATTTTTGTCTGATTGTAAACCATAATCAAACAACAAATGTATATCATATAGATAAGGTATGTGACTGTGGTTCCATTTTTGCAGGGTGAGGGACTCTCGTCTGTGGAACAGACCAAGCAGGAAGGTCTTACGGTGGGGGTACTGCGGGTGACCCCCGGGAGCGTTCAGGGCGTGGAATCTTTCATGTGCTCAGCTCTCAACAAGCATGGTCATGACAGACAAAGCTTTGACTTGACGTCCTACAGTAAGGCTGCCTAACTTTCTATCAAGAGGCGGAAGCCATTATGTCCAAGGTTAACTGTTGTAAACCATCGTTGGGACTCAGTGCGAAGTTCACGTCCCCATAAAATCCGTTAGGGCTAAAGTCCTGGAATTCACAGGAAATTACATGTTTTATTTCCTTTTCCCCGAATTCAGTGCTAATAAGATTTTTTTTATAAACGTTTTAGAGCATTGGAGGATTACGTTTATGTACATAGCAAGGTTGAAAACGTCCAAGCTGGTTATTTACTATATGAATTGTTACTTCAGCCAATGGAAGTTGTGTTTTTGAGGACGAATATTTGTTCGGGTGTCTGTCAACAATTTCTGCAGTTGAAAACACTTGTGAGCACAGGTTGTATTGGGTGTAATGTCCTTCCGATAAACAAGGGTAGTGTATAACGAATCAGGATTAGGATTTTGAAAATTTTCAAGCCATTCGCCACTATTTCTACATAGGATAGAAGTATTATTCGTTTCTCTGAAGCTAGGAATTTTTACATTTAGCTGGAACAGAGATGAGCACCCTCCAATTGCCATCTTGTTTAATTATCTGATTTTAATGTGGTCCATTACGAAAACTCCGCATGCGAATGTGCCCCCCCCCCCCCCAGTCGCAAATCAAGGGTGTTACAGATGAACATACATGGCATTCATGCAATGTTATAATCCGGGAGTGCGGGTTGCTAAGAGCTGAATGTTTGACTAGAGCCTGAATTTGTGGTTAAGGGATTAGTGTTGTCTCTTGCCATGCACTGGCTTTGTCGAAGTTGTTTATAACTTGATATTGTGGACACTGAGTTCCATTACTCTTTTGCCCACGTGCAATGTAGCAAATCGTACAGGCTACTGATTCGCCGCGGAGGAGTAACTTAAATCTACCCAGATCAACATGTAGATGGCTTACAACCGGTAACTAAAGAAGTGTGTAACTTTAGATTGGATCATTACATCTCTGTGCAATGCCATTTTCTATTTCCTTTAACCTCACCTTACTATTAATAAATTGTTTCTCTGGTGACATAAAACAATATTGTCATCTGTGACAATAACACAGGAATATCTATACACCTGCGGAGTTTCTCTAGGTGAAACATGTACTTTGTTTTAGATGTAACAGACGAGTCAGTATCTGCGCCCAACATTGACCGAATTCACATGAACAGAACACAGGGAGCATTACATGACGTCATGGTAACATGCGTTGCCTCTGGGTCCCCCACCCCAGCCATGGCCTGGATCCGTCGTGGAATGGCCACAGATAATCAACCAATACAGGTAACTCACCCATACATCTTGGTTAACAGTCCCAGTTTTATTGCAATGTATTCTGCTGATTACATTTATTTGCAGCATTTTCACCCATTTCTCCGGTAGGCCTATGTGTCATTTTCACCCATTTCTCCGGTAGGCCTATGTGTCATTTTCACCCAATTCCCCTGTAGGCCTGTGTGTCATTTCATAGCCGGTATGATGGTTCCCCCTTTGTTTGACTTATCTAAACCAACTGGTCTGCACGACGTGTTTCCGCGCAGGCCTAACACCCCGCAAGGAAAGGAAATGGCGCACTAAAGTAATATACAGGTGTACAACGGCCACGACCGGACTGTCTGGCTGCAGGCGTACCATGGGTACATGTGTGTGTGGGCTGTCTAAGTGGTAGATGTCATCAATACATTACTCGTATGAGTCAACCACACCGTAGGCATAATTTCCAGACCGATACATGTGACCTTTCTGACAGGTAAATCTTAACCATCTGACTCGTATGAGTCAGCCATTCCATAGGCATAATTTCCATGCCGATACATGTGAACTTTCTGACAGGTAGATCTTAACAATCTGACTCGAATGAGTCAGCCATACCATACGCATAACCTCCAGGCGTACCACCAGTATATGTGGGCTGTCTAACTGGTGGATCTCTGCTATATGTCTGTTGCCCGTTTTAACAAGTGGGTGTAACGCTTACTCAAATGTAATTAGCGTAGTCAAAGTCATACGTATATCTACAGTAGACCTATGTGTCGTCATGACAATTACGTTTTACATAATTACACCCTGTTTGTAAAACGTGCCCCAGACACAAGTAAACTACACCATCGACATAACCTCCAGGCGTAGCACCGGTCATGTGGGCTGTCTCACTGGTATGTATCAGCTGTATGCCTAATACGAGTCAACTATACCATCGACATAACCTCCAAGCGTAGCACCGGTATATGTGGTCTGTCTCACTGGCATGTATCAGCTGTATGTCTAATATGAGTCGACTACATCATCGACATATACTCCAGGCGGAACACCTCTACTTGTGCGCTGTCTAACAGGTTGGTCTCAGCAATATGTCTGATATGAGTCAACTACACCACCAGCATAACTTCCAGACGTACCACCAGTACATATGGGGTGTCTAACTTGTGGATCTCAGCTACATATGTGGTATGAGTTAACTTCATCGTCGTCATAGACTTTACACATAACACCAGAACACTCGGGCTGTCTAACTTGTGGGATTCAGATGTACGAGTGGACTCGAGCCACGGCTCTGTAACTGTGCTATGAGCGACCTGTGTACATGTTTTCTATGAATTATATTGCCTTCTCCTTTGCATCCGCAGTCTGAGGGACGACTCTTCGTGACAGAAGACCGTAGGGATGGGCAAGCCGTACTAACTTTGGTCATAAGGCACGCCACTCCTGATGATCAAGGCGTTTACGTTTGTTCTGCCACAAACACGAAGGCCACTGTTAGACAACAATTCGAGTTCTATGTTTTAGGTATGCGTTAATTTTATGTAGCAGTTACTCGTATGGCAGTGTAATAGTTTTGTATTTTGTTTGTTGTTGGATTCTTGAATTTCTAAATCACCTATAGGCCCATTAACTTCATTAGAAATGCCTTGTCTCATCACACTCTACGCTTCGCTTCTAACTTCAATTTTCAACTATCTCAAATATCTGTCATAACCTGTTTACGTGTGAAAAATGTCGATACTGGTGACATGTTGTCTATATTAGCGCGTTCTGTTTAGTTTCTAGATGACGTCTGTGGTGTCCATGTAGATTGGGCCGATGGTTCATCTTTCAAACGCTTTCAGTGCAAAAATGGTGTTGCTTTCTTAGAATAGACAGGTTACAGCGAAGAAAATCATATTTTCTTTTAGAGACTTGACAGGGTGTGTTCTGTCTCTGGCTGTGTACCTTCTGTATCAAGTGGAGAGGTTTCGGATGGTTAAGCTTAATATGACTCTGGCAATACTAAATCACATCACCTGTGTCAGTTAGATAGACAGGCAATGTTCTATCTCTGTGTGCCTTAACTACAAAGCACACACTCTCCAGATGGACAAGTTTATTGATGCTTTAGCAACACTAAATCATGTTGCCTTTCAAACAGAAGAGGCGCATTAATTTGTGAGAATATGCGTTGTTCGATAATAATTGCATTATCAATCAGAGCTCCAAATATGTATATTGGTTTCGTGTGGTTTTATATAAAACGACGTTTTGTAAAGGTTGATCTTACTGTTTGACTGCAGAGGTAACCTAAACAGATTTTTCCTTCTACTGTTGGAAATATTACTCTTTCTAACTGATACAACTTTCTTTGATTTAGAACATTGCTTCTCTCCGCTGTCATTGAAAACTGTTGACTGCTTGCATGAATTTTTTAAATCTACTTTCCTGTTTCTTTGTTGATTCGTGCTAAGCGCTGTTTTGAAAAATGGTCTTGCGATTATTAACAGGAAAAGCCCATTTTGGTTGAGCACTAGTATACGAATGTCGGTTTCGGCGCCTTGGTTTTGTGCAGCGTAATATTCTGTTTATCGTTGGTTTCACATCCAGATGCCCTTGCCGAGGCGCCGGAAGCACCCCACATATCCCGGGTACACGTGAATCGAACTGGAGCAGGGCACGAGGACACGACTGTGACCTGTGTGGCAGAAGGCATCCCTTCTCCGCATATCAGCTTTACACGACAAACTAAGGCAGGGCTCGAACAGCAGCTTGAGGTGTGGGCCTTTGTCTGTAAATCTCTGTGAATCTTATACACCTTACGAACTGTCCAAAGAAATAGTTAGCTCAACTCTTTGACAGTCTGTTCTATACTTTTATGTATCTTCCGTTTTGGTCTTACTTCGTCATGTATGAAACACATGCATACCGAATTTAAGACCAAATTTTTGTTTCAAACATGGAGTTAGAAGATTTGATCTCCAAAACACATGCAAACTGCTGAAATCAGTTTTATAAATAATCGCCTTGCTGTGATTATATGTTTAGCCTCATGACCGTATAGTGGTGAATCAAGAGGACAAGCCAGGGCAGACGACATTGTCAATCACGTGGAAGAAGAGCGTACCTGAAGACGCAGGCGCGTACAAGTGTGTGGCCTCCAACATCGCTGGCAGTGTGAACCAGAAGTTCGATATTTACCATAAAGGTTGGCAAGTAAACAGATTATGAGTCATAAAACTGAAGAAATATCCTACTTAACCTGGAACTGACTGCATTAAGTTAAAAGAAAGCAATTACCGATGGGTATAGTAGTTTTATATTTATATTATTATATAACACAAAGCAATGGACACTGGCTAGACTTCCTTAGCCGATTTTCTAAAACTATATTCTAGGCCTACATAAGTTGAGCGATTAATTGTTCGATTGTTGTATAATGTTTAAGTTTACATTCATATGGCAGCCACTGATATCCACGGCTTTTTCTTACGACCGAGGGAGTTGCGGTATAACTAGGGTTGCTGAACATACCGCCTAGATACTGGATGGTATCATTTGCCAGAGCTGGCCAATGACTTCCCGCTCTATCCATGTGATTGCGGCTTTTGAGTTCCTTGTTTTCCTAGTATCTGGCAGTTTGTTGTGGATTTGTCAAGACACTGCGTAGATTGCGCTAGCGTACTCTAACTCCCACGTCGTACGATCGATAGAATTTATGATGTGGAGATTTCATTGCGTTTGAGACGATATTTTGTTCTACAATTTGTTCACCTTTGGAGCATTCTTGGCACATGGTATACTTTGTAGATTGGCGACCCAGGAATACGTGGCCCCCACACGTGCTAAACCTTCACATCACCCGTACCGGTGTGGAGGACAGGAACATAACGGTCAGGTGTGAGGCTATCGCCACGCCAGCCCCACATATGAACTGGCTCAGAGATGGAGAAATCTTCTTTGTAAGTATAGACCGGAATACATGATGAAGCTGGGAAAGGTACAGACGATTTGTAAATCTTAAATTGTACACAGACTAACGCCTGGTACACAGTGAATGTTCAGTGCAAAACAAAGATGTAGTGTCAGCCTACTGTAAAGACAGGATTCCGTGCTGACGACAAAGGAACTATACACGCGACAAATGGAAGTTTGCAATCTGAGCTATTTAAAAGAATAGACGGCGTAAAAATCAAGTGAGCACCAGGGAGATGTGTTTACTTGCCTTTGTTACCGCATTAAATACAGTTAAATGTTCTAGTCGATCGGCTGGCTATCTGGACGTTTCTGCAAATGGCATGGCACTCTGAAAACACATCAGCACTTCTTCTTTTTATTCACCTACATACAGTTTTGTGAACATTATTCGAGTTGCTCGCGCTAATTTTGACATTAAAACGATGCTTAGATAAGGAGTAATGTCTTCTGGCGTCTTAGTAGCCTAGTTGAACCACCGATACATGATTCATCAATTCCCCACATATAGAATTAATTTAGGTGAATTTGAATTTGAATCCATTCTAAACAAGTCGGTTAAAGTATTTTTACGTATAGCTTTCAGCCTTTTCAGCATTTTTAAAAGTCTTGTACACATATCTGAGGCTGTAGTCATATAGCACATACTGTTTGCAACCCACCACGCCTCCGTTTGCATGTTCTGTTTTGACCTTTAAATTAAAATTAAAATCCTTTCAGTTTTTCGACATAACGCTACTTCAGCCATGATCCTGCGGGACTGTAAGTAGCTAATATTTGCGGAAATTGTAATTAATTTATTTATTTATTTATTTATCAGTGTTTTACAAAGTACCTAGAAATATTTCACCAATACGGCGGCAACCAGCTTTATAGTGGAAGAAAACCCGGCAGAAACAGTTGTAGAGAGATAGAGGGAACAAATCATCAAATGAGCTAAATTGGCAAGAATTCCTCAGTACATTGTTGTCGCTATTCTGATATTACTCCCTTCAGCATAAGCCCGTCTTTAACAAGTCAAACTGAGCAAATCAGAAATGGGTTATTGTGTTTCAGCCCGATGACCGAAGGAGTGTATCTCAGACGTTTGATGGTGACATGGGCGTGTTGGTGCTAGACATTCGCCACGCCCGGCCTCAAGACGACGACGGTATTTACACCTGCTCTGCTGTCAATTTTGCCGGCAAGTCGGAGCAGAACTTTACCCTAGAAACCGAAGGTGTGTGCAAAAGAAGTGTACAACGTTAAGTTTGCCAGCATACATTATTTATTTAATTATTTGATTGGTGTTTTACGCCGTACTCAAGAGTACAGTACACATTACAGTGGGTGACAAGTATCTCAGAGATTAAGCACGAATTTTAGAGAAAACGTGTGTGAAAGTGCCCATTTGAAGAGAAGACTTTTGATTCACGAACAAATGCAGGCTACAAACACATGGGGCTGTTTGGGATTATGTGCTCTCCACCGACCACATCGTCTCTCACCCTTATGTCGTCCATGCTGAGGAGCCAGAACAACTGTACATTTTAATTTCAAATTCAAAATTTAAAGTTCAGTTTGCATGCACAATTGGTTGGAAATTTGACACGTTAATACATAAATTTATCATGCCCATGTATTTTGCTATTAAATCCCGAAATGCCTCTGTGTGTTTACATTGCTTTCAAAACACTTATTTATGGCAGGTTATGGAACCCAGCAGCTCCACTTCCACAACGAGGGCTATTTTCCCGAGGGTAACTATGCTAAATACTGTACTGTCTGCAAAAAATGTATTTGATCTCTGGTCAGTTTCGTCATGGTATAACGACCTCTTGTTCAAGTGCCACTACAATTAGACCACTATACAAGACCATACGATATAAAATGCGTTATTCGATCTGTTTGCCGGTCGTGAGGACGTATGTTACCTTACTGTCGTCGTCTGTTTTATGCTCCTAGTTGTGAACGAAAGATAAGAAATCACAGGTCATGTGAACATTCATGCTCCTTCATCATCTATGCCCCATACACTTTCATCATCCATGCCCCATACACTTTCATCATCCATGCCATACACTTTCATCATCCATGCCCCATACTATTTTCATCCTCCACTCTCTATTCTTTCAATCCCCTTGGTCATCAGGGCAGGAAGATTGGTCACAGTTTGGTCACGCCAGCCAGTTGCGAGGCAATCAATGGTATTACCAGACCCACAGCCAAGAAGGTCAGATCTACCATTAGCTCACCAAATGTCCTTTTTTCCGCATTAAGTTTGTTGGCTGGACTTAATTCAGAGTGATAGAAAAGTTAAGGAGCATGCATTGTACATGTTATGATGTTCGTGATGTTATCCATGGGAACACATTTCAAAACCAAAATTATACTGCCTGTTAGAATCTTCACAACAGTTAAAAGCTAAAGATGCCTTCCTTGAATCCCTCCCATTTAAATTTTCGCCGAGTTCCATGGGGCCTTCCCAGCACACTGATATTTCCACTGCAGATATCCCCGGTCCACCCAGCCTTGTCCAGATAGCTAGCTTCACTGACCGGAACATGGTACTGCGCATCGCGCGCCCGCACAACACCAAAGGCCTCATCCAGTACCATGTCAAGTACTCATTTGGAGGATACGAGCCTACCGATAAATACGTAGATTATCGTAAGTGACACCGTTATCATCGAAGGAAGCAGCTGCTATTGTTGCTGCGTTATACATTCAATCCTAAAGGCTGTATGCCATGTTGATTTCTGTTATAAGGGTATGGAAATGACAGTTGTTCCGTTGCTGCCTGTACTTTTTGTTGACATGAGTGAAGTTAGCAAAGATGCAGTTGGACTTAGTTGAGAACAGGTACACACGCACCAGGTATGACACCTTCCGCAGTGTATTGAAGCAAACTGCCATTGACATTTTTCATATGTATTCACATTTTCACTTTAAAATGTTTTCGCATGTATCAATGTCTTTGAATTGCATATAAATTGTCGTGGTATCCTGTTTCAAAACCATGTTTTCAGAGGAAGACTCTGCTTATTTTACTGATGTTGAACTGGACAATCTGTCACCATCTACGACCTACCAAGTCCAGATTTCGTCTGTGTCAAAGGCAGGAGAGAGTGGGCCAACTGTGCTTTCTTTTACCACCCCTAGTCTCAGTGAGTTAACCTTCCTGAATCGGTGTGAAACGCCAGATAAAGTAAATATCTGTATTAACACCTCATATATCTAGCATTAGGAGCAGACCTCCCTTTTGCCCTCATTAATTAGTCGATGTTTTCCACTATTTTACACACCCTATATTCCCTCCGTCACACTGAATCTAATCAAGTCCGGAACTAGTGTTGAATATCTTTGTTCAGTATCTTTTACAGCTGACTGACTCGCATACCTGGAACAGATAAATCGACTATACCTATATGTAGGTAACATGTACTCAGGCATTTGCACATCAACACCACTTGGCGGTAACTGGATCAAGCGATGAGACCACAGACCACCCTGCCTGGCACCAATGTGGACCAATGCTCCACCACTACATGGCCTTGATTGAATCAATCAACAAGGTCACATCTCTTCCTGAAGTGCTGGTGTGGTGGAACATTGATCCACGTCGGGTGGCTGTGTCAGTTGATCCACTTACAAACAGACGGCGAAGGCCGGGTGGTCTGATATCTTATTATTTGATCCACTTACTGCCAAATATGATTCTGCAGGACCAGGGCTCTGCCAATTCCCTCCACTTATCCCACTGTTTTTTCTTACAACTTCAGTTACACCATGACCCCGCCATTTTCTTCTATTTATATCGTCTGATATTAGTACCCTCCATTTTCCTCTAAAGTGCTGCTAGACCTAATGAGCGCCTTGTTTTTTTTTTGTTTGTTTGTTTGTTTTTTTTTGTTTTTTTGTTTTTTTTTTGTTTTGTTTTGTTTTTTTTCATTAGCACTTTCCTCTCAGAGCCAATTAGGAGAATCTGAAGATCTGGAATGGCTACGCAAAAAGAAGAAAGGTGAGCCCACCAAAGAGCTTTGCTAATGTTATACCGCGTGTGCAGCCCGTTAATTGAAAGCCAGTAAATTGCTTTTGTTGCCAGTGTTAACTGTCATTTATATGTTTACTTGTGTTTAACCTTGTGCTCAACAATTTTGCCAATCATATGACGACGAGGAATCCTTAGAATGTCCAAGATAATATGCCATCGTTTCTTTTTTAATTGCCACTTAGCGTTAACAACCTCTTATGTATTGGATCCTCCAATGTCGCTTACATAGGGTGCTCTGATGGAATCATTTGCTTTTCTCGGGAGAATTTTTTTTAATTGTGATATTTACAAGATGGGCTTGATTTGTCAGTCCCACAGTCTGCACCCATCCGACTAGAAGTGGAAGGTGTTGAAAACAATGTCCGCGCAGCGTGGCTTAGCTGGGATTGGGTCCCCTACGTCAAACCGGCTGATTACGTGAAGGGTAAGTGTCTTTATGATCTTATATATAATTTCTACATGTGTATATATTACAACTGTTTTATTGTTAAATGTGTATTCACATATGTTAAGCCAACATATTCCTAGCCTGATATATATATCGTTGTTACTCTTTCATATTACTCCTAATGATGGCAAAAAAAATTGCTGAAATATTCAGTCATAACGAAGAGGTCGACCAGGGTAAGCGATCTATCTTATTCTTAGACAGGCATCACCAGACTAAGTCTGGACTCCTGCACGTCTAGGAGAAGTCTAGTTTCCGTCACATCGAGGCAGACATCATCCATGGTAGTCTAGCCCTCCTCACATCTAGACAGACGTCATCCATGGAAATCTGCCCCCCTCTCCCTCATAATTCCGTAAACATCATCCATCGAAGTTTGGTTGCCCTCACATTTACGCAAACATCATCCGTGGAAGTTTGCCCCTCTCCGCCACAAAACAATGGTCTGGAAATACTGTATAGTGTTGTTCACACAAGTACTTGTTATAACAAAAATAACATTCAAATCGTGTCCTGTCCCTACATTATTACATGTTACACTGAGGTCAACTCAAAATAATTACGTCACAGCTTATAAACAGCTGATATCTCCTGGCTCTCTGATAGGTCAATCTTCCATAAGCTTAAAAGCATGGGCGCCTTCAGGTCCACAGTCGCCACAGATAATTCAGCAACGAATTCAAACAAATTCAAAAAAGTTTTTTCATTCAAGAGAGAATTTTGTAATCTTTTTATGATCTGTCTTTTGCTTTAACATTTATCTTGATAAATGCATGAAAGCCGATGAATGACTAACTACAGTAGTATATAGTTTGTCAGGGCATGATTAGTTTTATCAAATGCCCAGGGTATAGTTTCATGAAACCATCTCTAATATACACCCAAACTTCACATGGGACAGATGAGTCTACTCCAGATGATTAAATCTCCCGAAATCGTTTGTTTTCTGTTTTGCGGACGTTTGTCCATGCGGCCTTCATGATAGCTGCTGTTGATTGGTTCAGGATTCCAGGTTCTGTACACGACTGACCCGGAGAACCCTTACGAGAGCTGGAGAAGTGCCGAGGTGACAGGTGATACCAGTCGCTCCTACATCGTCCAGGGCCTGAAGGCCGGAAAGGAGTACACATTCATTGTCAGAGGAAGGAATCGCTACGGACTAGGACCCATTTCGGAGCGGGTCGTCTACAGAGTTCATCAAGGTACAGTTCACGTTTAGTGATCATCCTAATTACTATCTCTGACCAACATGCGGTGTCTCTGTATGTATCCTATATTCGGTTGGCTTGTGAAGAATAACGAAGGCCAACAGCGGCGAGCTCTTGATTCATGCACATGTACGGTGGGCTGATCTTCAACCCCCATTGGGCTTGGATCAGTGTGATATGAAGGGACTGATTTCTTTATTTGATTGTTCGTTTTTGCTTACCCATGAGCAGGGCTCAGATCAACAGGCTGCAGACTGTCGTTGTCATTCATGTATCACTGCATGGGCTGGGATCAGTGAACCCTGTTTTCGAAGGATTTTCGTATTATCGGAAAAATAACATAAACTGAAGAATCACCAGGGGAATAAAAAAAATTCATACAAATAAAATTGAAAGCATATATTTTGTAGACACTAAAACCACTGGCCTGAAAAAAATGTTCGATATGTGGTTATGAAAGACGTAACATTCGTATTCTGTGCTAGAAATGGTTCGGTTGGATGTACATTCATGGAATGTAGTCATATCCTTTTATGTTTATGCATTTTGAATTCAGAAGAATGGCGTTGAGTGGACAAAGCTGATGTAACGACAGAGGTCGTGGTATCATTAGACTGACCATTGTAAAAACCCAATATTTCAAATGCATTTTTTATTCGGATTGGAAAAATCTTCAAAATGCGAATCGAATTGTTTTTATTTGTCTCAAACATTACCGGACAAAGCTAACAAGCTCTAAAACTTTTGTTACAGTCCCAGAAATTCCACCAAGAAACTTTTTGGTGGAGAGCGTAAGAGGCAAACCCACGGATGTTCGGTTTACCTGGGCCCCCCTCGATAGAGAAAATGCTGGTGCTGAGGTCACAGGTAAAGAAGCATGTTCTTATGTATACTTTACAGTTAATGGTTTCAACTCAGGCACACAGCACACGTGTTGTTTGAAGTAGTGACACCAATGGCTAACATCTAATGCTCTTAGCTGCAGTAATCAGCATGAGCTGAGTTTGAACTCCTCACGTCATGGGCTAACAGGTAATGGGACAAATTTCGTAAGATCCTTTATCTATGGCTTATTTATACTCATCGATTTGCTTATCGATCGATGGCTGGTTCTGCCGCATAAAGCCGCTCTACCCTTGACCGATTGCGTAGCCCACTCGAATCCACTCCTTGCTAATAAGACTGCTCCTCTCAGTCAGGATGTTTATCCCGCACCAGGTGGAGCGCGGTAGCCCACTTATAACATACTCGTTTCCGAACGCTAAGTGAAAAGTTTTTACCTCATATCGGCTCATTCTACAACACAGTCTTTGTTATAATTCGGAAAACCTTGACATTTAGAAGTGTAAAGCGGCTGTAGGTCTACTTCAACAATTATGAATACCAAACGCCATTTATTGCATTGCCATCGTTGATTCACCTAATCTGGGTATCGGCATTGTTTCAACATAATTGTAAACGTAAAATTGTGGCCGCAAAGATTTGCATCCGGAAAGGAGACAAGCTTCAACGCCCACTTATGGGATTTCTGAAAGTAGGGTACAAATAGTCATATTTGCTGGGAGGTAATGTTATCGTTCAACGCCAATTTGTTTTGCTGTTATTTCAATTGGCTACATCAAGACATTGTCTGAAAACTGATGTAATTCAACTAAAGAGGCCCGCCATATTTCTCGCAAGATTTTCATTCTTGTCCTGTTTTGGACGAAGAGACAGTTTCACGTGACCGGTACTAGTCGGACTGCTCGTCGAAACGTCAGTCTGAAAATAATGGACAGATCCTCGGGCCACGAATCACCAGTTATGTGGGCCAATTTATCACCGCATAGTCGCTGTTGCACCATTTATGTGGGCCAATTTACCACCGCATAGTCGCCGTTTCATCAGTTATATAGAACAATTTACCACCGCGTAGTCGCCGTTTCACCATTTATGTGGGGCAATTTACCACTGCTTAGTCGCCGTTCCACCACTTATGTGGGACAATTTACCATTGCTTAGTCGCCGTTCCACCACTTATGTGGGACAATTTACCACTGCTTAGTCGCCGTTTCACCAGTTATGTGGGACCATATATCAATTACCAACAAGTAAGGATACAGTGTATATGTCACTCATTACCAGTTGGTGCGGTATTTGTGTTATGTGTTGCAGACATCATTTATTACAACATCGTTGCATTTCCCCTGTTATCTGTGACCAGATACTGATTTTCGCATTCCTGTACATTTTATGTAGATTCGTTTATCTGTGCTTCAGAACGCAATGCTTAGTGTAGAACGTCGTTTTGTTTGAAGTCCTTGTACAAAATAGACGTTTTCCTACATCTGTCGATACAAAAGATCCAGTTACAAAGCCCGAGGCAGATCATCAAAACATTTTAATTTTGAATACCGGTGCAAATCAAATAATAGGAGCGCAAGGGGTGCATATCAGCATAGATTGGGTGTAGCACAGGAAAGATCAGCAGGGCAATGGCTGTTCCTCTTGGTTTCCATCGTCCATCTAACAACTACACGTGTTTTGTGTTGACAGAGTACCGCATCTACTACAGTACGTCTCTGAACCAGCCTGTTAGAACGTGGCAACATCAGTCAGTTCGGGGGACTGAGCACTCGACCAGTCTCACCGGGCTCCGCCCAGCCACAACTTACTACTTCAGGATTCAGTCCCGAAACGTCGACGGGGGCAGCCCTGTTTCTTCCTACATCGTCTATAGAACACCGACAGGTAAGTCCACAGGACGGGTTACCCGTAACAATGTTACACAAGTAAGAGGCAATTCGTTATGAGTGACAGCTTCTTATTTACTATCCACATGCAGCTATTTTTTCACTTCTAAGTACCACGTAAATATATATGTGCAATGGCCTCACCTGTAGAACATTCCTGGTTTGGACGCACGTTAAGTCTATAATGGTGTACAACTGACCATATAGCCGGGCGTCGGATCAGTAATGAATTATATGTTCCAATAATGGCGCGCAAATATCTCCCTAAACTTTTCCCTTCGTTTCACGTGGAGGAAAGCAAACGACACACATCGAGATGGCGGAAATATTTTGTTGATGGTGCGTTCCTGATGGTGCGCTCTCTCGGAATACTTGAAAACAGCTTTGCATTTCAATCTTTAAGAAAAATCACTGTTGTTAATAATAATATAAAAAATATTTTGTTTGGAGTTTATACTTTTGTATCAGTCCGGCAATGATGATTTTTTTTCTTGCAGTGCGTGTGTCAGATCCGCCTTCCTACGTCGATGTTACAAGCACCTCACCCACACAGATCAAGTTAAGGATAAACAGACCTGTGAACAGTGGTGGCTATCCCGTAGACGGCTATGTGGTGGAGTACGAGCCCGCTCAAGATCGGCGAGCTTCTAACAGACAGGTGTTGGAGACAGGTAAGCGGGATTCTACAACACATGGATAAATCCCTAATCCATATTCTTTCTCTTAACTTCAAACACCTAATCGAGGCATTCTACCACACTGACAATCGCAGTCAAAAATCTCCATTTTCTGTTTCAGATGACGCCTACTCTGTCGACTTTGTGATCCGAAACCTCAATCCGTCGACGCAGTACATATTCCGTGTGTCAGCCCGGACGAGGATGGGATACAGCAAACCGATGGAGCTGCGGTTCTCAACACCAAGTAAGCCACACAGATAGATAGCAACTTACACATACGTATATTTCGTGGAGAAGGGGTCAACATGGTTATTTCAAGTTAAAGACGTCAGCAGATGCCCCCAGTGCAGTTTAACTATGAAGTTTACATCCGCTGGTGATCCTACTGCTGCCGTGACCATTGTGTGAGACCTGTGAGGCCTACAACGATGTGTGCTGGTTTCACGTCAATCCTGACAGGATTGCTTTCATTGGCAATGTTAGTGCTGCCTTGAATTTGTCTAACACGTACCATAATGTAACTTTCCTATGTTGATCATTGTTTTTCGACACAGACAGTTTCCGTTCCGATTTGTTATTGAACAGTTGATTGTTATCAGAGCGTTTGCTCTCCTCTGTCACGAAGTGTTCTGTGGAATTTGTACAGTGAGTGTGATGGCTGACTTGGCCTTTATCCTTCACAGGACATTTGAAGAATTCTGCTAGTATGAGAGAGGTGATCGCAAAGTACCACTGGGTAAATGGTATGTTGCTGCTGACTGTTACTAGAAATTCTTGCTTGATACTTGGTTAAATCTTTCCTTGCAGGACAAAGGACAGCTGGCTACCCGAGTCAAACTGGACAAAGTGAAGATACCAAATGGCTGAAGAAAACTGGGTCTCACAGCCTCTGTACGTCGGCTCTTCCGTGTCACTTTGCTATACCACCGCTTAACCGATGTGTTATGTGACAACATATTTTAGAGCATTCCTGCAGCTAACCTGTAATATGTTTCTTAGTGTCTGAATATGATTTATTCATCTGATTGGTGTTTTACCTGAAAAGATTTCACTTATACAACGGCGGCCAGCATTATTGAAGGAGGAAGACCGAGCAGACCACGGAGGAAAACCACGACCATCCGCAGGTTGCTGGCAAAGCCTGTGTATGGGCTATATACAAGTGTATTTATAACAGCTAAATAAAGGAATGCTACACAGCTGATTTCTGACACTAACCCTATCAATGATCAAAGGAGGGGGGGGAGGGGCTCCGTGGCCGAGGGCGGTAGCGCGCCAGCATAGCGTTCTGACCCAGATTCCTCTGAACAATGCGGTCGCTGTGAGTTCAAGTCCAACTCAAGCTGGCTTCCTCTTGGGCTGCACGTGGGAAGGTCCGCAAGCAACCTGCGGATGGTCCTGGGATGTGCCCGGTTTCCTCCCACCATGCGGAGTACGGTGTAAAACACCAATCAAATAAATCAAATCTCAATGATCATGTACTAGTATAGGTTCATTCAGTGATGATTGTTTTACTGCTCTTCAGACACTAAACTTCTCAATCATCATGTAGTACTCTTCATTGATGATTATCTTACTGCTCTTTAGACACTGACCTTCTCAATTGTCATGTAGTACTCTTCATTGATGATTATCTTACATCTCTTCAGACACTAACCTTCTCAATTATCATGTAGTACTCTTCATTGATGATTATCTTACTTCTCTTCAGACACTAACCTTCTCAATTATCATGTAGTACTCTTCATTGATGATTATCTTACTTCTCTTCAGACACTAACCTTCTCAATTATCATGTAGTACTCTTCATTGATTATTATCTTACTGCTCTTCAGACACTAAACTTCTCAATTATCATGTAGTACTCTTCAATGATGATTATCTTACTTCTCTTCAGACACTAATCTTCTCAATTATTATGTAGTACTCTTCATTGATGATTATCTTACTGTTCTTCAGATACTAATCTTCTCAATTATTATGTAGTATTCTTCATTGATTATTATCTTACTGCTCTTCAGACACTAAACTTCTCAATCACCATGTAGTACTCTTCATTGATGATTATCTTACTGCTCTTCAGACACTGACCTTCTCAATTATTATGTAGTACTCTTCATTGATGATTATCTTACATCTCTTCAGACACTAACCTTCTCAGTTATCATGTAGTACTCTTCATTGATGATTATCTTACTTCTCTTCAGACACTAACCTTCTCAATTATCATGTAGTACTCTTCATTGATGATTATCTTACTTCTCTTCAGACACTAAACTTCTCAATCATCATGTAGTACTCTTCATTGATGATTATCTTACTTCTCTTCAGACACTGACCTTCTCAATTATTATGTAGTACTCTTCATTGATGATTATCTTACATCTCTTCAGACACTAAACTTCTCAGTTATCATGTAGTACTCTTCATTGATGATTATCTTACTGCTCTTTAGACACTGACCTTCTCAGTTGTCATGTAGTACTCTTCATTGATGATTATCTTACTTCTCTTCAGACACTAACCTTCTCTATTATCATGTAGTACTCTTCATTGATGATTATCTTACTTCTCTTCAGACACTGACCTTCTCAATTATCATGTAGTACTCTTCATTGATGATAATCTTACTTCTCTTCAGACACTGATCTTCTCAATTATCATGTAGTACTCTTCATTGATGATTATCTTACATCTCTTCAGACACTAATCTTCTCAATTATCATGTAGTACTCTTCATTGATGATTATCTTACTTCTCTTCAGACACTAAACTTCTCAATTATCATGTAGTACTCTTCATTGATTATTATCTTACTGCTCTTCAGACACTAAACTTCTCAATTATCATGTAGTACTCTTCATTGATGATTATCTTACTTCTCTTCTGATACTAATCTTCTCAATTATTATGTAGTACTCTTCATTGATGATTATCTTACTCTTCTTCAGATACTAATCTTCTCAATTATTATGTAGTACTCATCATTGATGATTATCTTACTTCTCTTCAGACACTAAACTTCTCAATTATCATGTAGTACTCTTCATTGATGATTATCTTACTTCTCTTCAGACACTAAACTTCTCAATTATCATGTAGTACTCTTCATTGATGATTATCTTACTTCTCTTCAGACACTAAACTTCTCAATTATCATGTAGTACTCTTCATTGATGGTTATCTTACTTCTTTTCCGACACTAACCTTCTCAGTTATCATGTAGTACTGCAGGCTCATTCATTGATGATTATCCTACTGCTCTTCAGCCAGTAACCTTCTCAAGCCAAGAGACTTGACCACAGACTATGATCCCGTCACTGCAAAGTTGACCTTACGATGGAAGCGCCCTCTGTTGCCGACCATCAGAGTGAAAGGTAGAGTTATTCACCCTTGTGATATATAGTTTTTAATTTGAAATACTTGTTGCTGCTGTCTGATAGGCTTATTGGCGCTTCGTGAATATATGCACTGTTTGAGTTGTATGGGCGAAGGCGTATGGGGTCGTTGGGGAGGACGCGGGATGGTGATTTTAGCTGGAGTTCAGTGTATAGATGTAAGAACACACATGGTATTATTGTGCTGAAGTCAATTGTACATAGAGTTTTAGGCCTTTCTATGATCTTATCGACATTTGGAATTAAATCTCGAGCATTTTTGTGCCTACAAAAGCGACGCTTGTTACACCTTGTTTGGACTGGAGGAAAATGTCGACCTGTCGAATTTGGGGGAACTGCAAAACTTCAGTGTGTCAGAATAAAATAACACCGATATCTCAAACTTAGATGGCACCTGTCATTATTATGCATACGTTTGCATAATCGATTACACACACGCATGTAACAACAGAAGTGAGCCATAATAACCCCTGTACTTTTAAACACACCGTCTTGAAATGTCACTGGAGGCCCTCAATGGCTCATTTAGCTGAACTCACCTGTAGCTTCAATAAAAAGGATGCGTGTTCGAATCCGGTGACTGCCTTAGGTGAGGCGGTTTTTCAGGCAGGCTGCCAGGCCCAGGACGAATGACTTCCACCGATAAAGCTTCACGTAAATGACACATAAGTTAATAGTCGAGTGCGCCAGTCAAATAAGTCTTAAAACAAACAAATAGATGCTTAATCATTGAATATGTGTTGAGGTTAGACGTATACACGTATGTATGTTGAACTTAAGACAGTACTGCGTAGATCTGTGGCCCACGTCGTTTACGCAGTCACAGGCAATTGTTTTCTTATGTGTCTATAGGCTACACCGTGTTGTGGTCACCCAGTGTACCGGGAGCGGAAGCCCTAGTGCTAGATGTGCCCGGTAGGCAGACAGCAGCAGAGATAACCAACCTATTACCAAACACAGTCTACAGCTTTCAGGTTCGAACCGAGAGCGCTAGTGGCAGCAAGTCGCCCTACACTTCGGCCGTTACCTTCAAGACTCCAGGTAAATACATGACAACGTTCCCTTGCAAACGCAAGGGCTCCACGTAGTACGACAATGTGTGGACGAGTCGAATGCCCGCGCTAGGTTTTTATAGTATTATGGACTCAAGGTTCTGATACAGCGTACGTCCTTAATCTATTAGGGAATTCCTCGGCCTTTATTATTTTCTTTACATACTTCCAGTAAAGAACTGCAGACAGATTCAGCCATCAATTCACGCTTGTATCGATCGTTCCAGCTGTTCCGGACCCACCAAGCGATTTGAGTATTGAACAAGGAGAGGGAGATTCCGTGGCCATACGAATTGCTCGACCTCGTAATCTGATGGGTAACCCTCTCGTTGGCTACCGGGTCCGATACTTTGCCGCCGACGAAGAAGGAACGGGCAGCTTCGAAGAAATATTTAGTAAGATATATCAATTCTGCACATCTCTTCCTCTTGACTCACTGGTTACATTCTCGATTTCCTCTGGTGCCTTTGGAAGAACAACATGCTACATCACGGGTGTGCATGCTGTAGAACTTGACAGTGACTATGTGCCTTTTTAAATGTAGTTTCAGTGTGTGTTTACTTTTTCAGAATCTTTCCACTGTTTATACGGCGGTTTAAGCAGCGTCGTTTGATTCTTTGTTACCCTTTGTTTTCAGTGTCGTTTGACTCCTTGTTACGCTATATTTCCAGTGCCATTTGACTCTTTGTTACCCTGTGTTTCTAGCGTCGTTTGACTCTTTTGGTACCCTGTGTGTCGAGTGTCGTTTGCTTCTTTGTTTTCTGTGTTTCCAGTGTCGTTTGACAACATTTTAATCGCTGGTTTTCAGTGCCATTTAACACCACACTTGCGTTCTGTTACAGCTGAAGCCTCGCTTGGTTCGGTGTACACTCCCATTAACGTGAAGGGTTTGGCTCCTGGAATCAAGTATAAGTTTGAGGTCGTGAGTCAGACGTCAGTGGGCTTCAGCTCGCCCCGTACCATCGAGTTCATTACTCCTCAACGATGTAAGTCAACATCAGTGTTCTCCTCATCTCTGATACACCATCTGTTACGCACTGTACATAGTAACATGTCTCCTTGCATGCAGGCAGGTATCCTTGTCTGCGATGTATGTGATGAAGGTAATTGTGTGTATTGTTGATACCCAGATGAGGTTGCAGCTGAATAGTGTCTCTTCTGGGGCCGACATGAATTCTGTAGCGTAGTGACATGTCCCTGTATACTGCAGCTAAAATAAGACACACAAGGAAGTGAAGATAGGTTTGGTGTCCTGTGAAGCACTATGCTCGCTGTAGGTGTGCTGTTCTTTTCTTGGTTTATTTCCCTTCTAGTCCAACATCAGGGTCAGGTTGCAGTTGAGCAAGAAAGTCTCGGCTCACAACAATCACAGGATGAAAACCTTGACCGGGAGTGGCTGAAAGAGCTGGAACGACAACAGACCCAGGAGCAAGGTGAGCTTCTACACAGACTCTCATTTTATTTTCTTCGTGTGTATTTCTTTCTTATGCTGGATCTTTGGTTAAACTTACACCAATACAGTAATTGACGGTCCAGTTCTATTGTGCTTTTTGCCATTTGTGAACCATTTGGTTCAGTGCCTACTTCCAAAAAAGAGGTCATAGAACAGCTACTGTCCTCAGACCCCTAACTTGGAATGGATTGGTCAAACGTAGAAACAAGGTTTAGCAGCATCCGTCCAGGTAGTGTGTCATTTCGAACTCATCCGTCCAGGTGGTGTGTCATACCGAACTCAGCCGTGCAGGTGGTCTGTCATACCTAACACATCAGTCCAGGTGGTCTATCATATTAAACACCTACCTACAGGTGGTCTGTCATGCCAAACACTTCCGCCCAGGTGGTCTGTCATATTAAACACATACGTACAGGTGGTCTGTCGTACCGAACACTTCCGCCCAGGTGGTCTGTCGTACCGAACACTTCCGCCCAGGTGGTCTGTTATGCCGAACATGATGTTTGCGAGACCCTTGTACACATACATACTGCAGAAGCACAAGCTATGAGGCTATGAGGATTTAGCTGCTGATGACATAATCAGTTAGGGATTGTACTGTAGTTGGGGCTTTGTTTATTACCTGAGCTCGTTTTACGCAGACGGCGTAACGTTTCTTGAAACCGAACTACCATGGCGACATACCTATACACTATGTGTCGTCATGATATCTACGTTTGACATAACTTACACCCCTGTACCAGGTCCATGTGGTAGTTGTTGGCCTATAAATGCAGGTGCATTAACTGTAGTCGCCACCGCAACCTCTGGGCGCCCTGATCATCGAATCAAGCTCTTTCTGGTTTGGTTGCCGACGTGAATCAGGGTGTTTGACAGCTATCTGGCAAAAGGCGGCGCGATACACAAGACACTCCGGCTTCTTCCACCCAGAAACCTAACCGCCATTCAGCACAGCTTAAATAGCCAGAAAGTAAAGAAATATATTTATATTTTTTGACACTTTGAAAGTGATCGAGACAAAACAACTTGCGGTAGGTGGTAGAGATAATTTTAAACCAGATGTTGTCTTTCTCTGGTTCTCTTGAGAGAATTATTTGAGGCCTAAAACGAATTGAACTTTAAATATTAACCATGTCTTTAACCAAATGTCATACTTGTACATTTTCAAGGTTCCATTCAATGAGCTCCTTAAATGGCCTTTGGGTGGTAACTGTGAGCGTGCTAAGTGTATTGATGTTGTGTGTTGTGTCAGTGACCAGTAAACCCGGAGTGACGGCGAGACCACCAGGCAGAGAGCCCACGACCTCCTACACCGTATCCTGGGACGTCTTCCAGGGAAGCCTGGCTGGGCTGGTCAAATACATCGTTTCTTACAGAGAGGTGATTACCTGGCATCAATACTGTGTTAAATTCAATAGTATCAACTCCGCTAACATGTGCAGATAAGTGACAAATGTTCATCTGGTAGAATAACAGACACTATAAGACATATAAATACCTGTATTTACAAATCAACAAGCTTATCATTAAAATTTCCCGGTAGACCCATATTGGTTTGGTCTGACAATGCGTTGTTTGTGATTGGCTGGAGTACTGTTGTGTATTTGTCTAGGTGGACGTGGACCCTATCACTGAGGAGGTGCTCAGTGTCACTTCGGACTACCAACACCAAGACGTGGACCCCACAACACACAGCTTGCAGCTGGACAACCTCGTCCGCAACCGCTACTACCAGATCGAGGTGACGGCCATCAGCCGAGTGGGACCCTCTATCCTCAAGTATACAATCAAGAAGTTCATCTACTGTAAGATTTGAACTCCCTTTATTTAAAGCAAGTTAAACGTGTTCTCCTTATCCACACCCAAATCGAAATTTGTCGTGAAATACAATTCTTCAGGGAGCAAAACTAAAGTGTGTCTCTTTGCATTCACTGAAAAGGGGTGCCAAAATTGTCAGCATATTGAAATGATCATATTTGCGGAACAGATGGTGATACAGTATAGTACGACAAATAAACATCGATTGCCCTTTGAATCATGAACTATGAGTGCGTGAGTATGATTACGTTCCTGCTAGGTTTCATGCTCACGGCTGACCTCTGGTTGGGTGGAGTAGATGTTTGTGCACGTTTTTTCCCTCTGTATCAACCAGGGGTTCCTTCGGAGATCATTATCGCGCCTCACATCGCAAATATCTACCAGAACAAGACGGGAGCGGGAGGTAAAGATGTGCAGATGACATGTGAGGCCACCGGCTCCCCGGGTCCCAGGCTCTCCTGGCTGAAGAAGACGGACGATGGTTACCGTAAGGTTCTGGTGAGTCATCAAACCTTCTCTAATGTATGTATGCGTGCTTGTTTTATGGCGACGAGGAGTCCTTAGAATATATACATACTGTACCTTCTTGTGAGAGGACTAGTCCAAGCCCCGAAGTTTCTGCCACCACTGGGGAATCATGCCAAAGGCACCAAACATGACACCCCACCCAGTCACATTGTACTTACATCAGTCCTGTTTTCTTGCTCTAACCTCTCAGTGCTGAGCGCCAAGCGAGGCAGCAACAAGTACCACTTCTAAAGTCTTTGTTATGACCCGGATTTTATCCCGAATCTCCCGGCCCTGAGACTGACGCTCTAACAACTAAATCATCGGGGCCGTTACCCTGGTCTAATGGTCATGGTCGTCTTGCGGAGGCCTTCTCATATAAACCAGTTAAACACTGCAGGTGATGGACTTAACATCACTAGTTATTTCCGTTGTGTGTTTTGGAACGTTAAGCCAGATGAAACTACTCTTTGATAGATTTCCAAAAGAAGTCACCAGAGAATAGAGAACTGAAACAAACGTGACGCCGATTTACATGCATTAATAGACAAAGTCAAGGGACAAGACATGTCATTAAAACTTAGACCCATGATAGTAAGCTTTTACGGTTTCAGTTTCATTGTCTGATTCATTCAATCGTATTTATGATTTGCTCATCTCCATGGACAGTGGCTTATATGTTACCGTGCATTTCGATGAACCTAGATGTGGGCTTATCTTTACCAAGACACAAAAAGTATAGCGGCAAAACAGTACAATGACATGATAATACTACATATCATTGACCTTCACCGGTAAACCTAATCGCCATCGCATAAGTGAAAAAATCTCAGCATAGCGTTAAGTACCAATTCTATTAATAAAGATATACTTTTGTATGGTGTAATTTTGGTAAAAAAAAATTTCCTTAAATCATGGTACAATGATCTGTCACAAATCAGGGGTAACTGGCAGTCTGTCGGCTGTCAGGACGTGAATAACACTGTCTCTGGTCAAGAAGAGACCATGGGACTACCAACAAACCTACCAGAAACCTCACTCGATATTTACCACAGATGTTTCATTATTTGACTGCGTTAATTATGTTTACAGACCGCGGATCGCTTTGATATCCACGAAAGGATCAGTAAGAAGAAAGCTGTCACCACTTTAGTTATCCGTGACGTTATCAGTGAGGACTATGGCACCTACGCCTGCTCGGCGGTCAGTCCAGCCGGCAACTCCACTCACGACTTCAAATTCATGGCAGGTGAGTTCCATTCCACTCATATAATCCCTGAACTCGGTTAGTATCTCATTTTTTTCACCTCCTACTGAAGTTTAGTTCTATTGATGGAGATGCCCTTACTGTCCAGGTTGTGTGTTAATCTCTACATTGATATATAACACCTGAGTAATGTGACGGGTTGTTTCCAACAGCAACTCGAGCAAACCTTTCCTCCAGTAAGCCATGTATCCCTGTCTTTGATGCTTATCATTCTGGTGCCCAGATGAACCCGTTGTGGATCCCCAACCTCCTCACGTCTACCGCATACACGTGAACCGCACCGGACCCACGGGCGAAGACATAATGGTCACGTGCAAAGCTTCCGGACGCCCCAGCCCGGACATGAAGTGGATGAGAAATGCCGAGACGCTGTTTGTAAGTGCGCTTTACTGACCAGGGAAACTTTCTATACATTTTGATGTATTGAGTTGTTATGATTAATTATTAATGAACTCGGCAGATTTCATAATAGTGGAAAACATGGACGTTGAATTTCGTTTTCCTGTTAAAAATGTATAAGAACTGTTCACATTGATTGAATTGATAAAATGATTTCATTTTGAGGTCATTCGGTTAAGAGTTGGGTTGTTTGTTAACAGGTGTATTTATGCAGTAGGGATCAATCGTGTGTCAACAAGATATATTACGAATGTACTGTTTAGTTTAGTTTATTTATTTCCAAATCTAACACACCGAAGTCCACTTACAGGCTGGGTAAGAATTTCAGAAATATTAATCTGCACAGAGGATATATCTCTTGCTTAGCACCTTATGCGCATGCCTGGTTGTATTTACAGTACCTTCTTAATTGCTTTAATTTATTTTAGTTAGGAGGGGCTACAATGGCTGCTGAATGTTGTGTTTCAGACCAGTAAGAAGGGGCGTGTAACACTGATTGTTGAATGCTGTGTTCCAGCCTGATAAGAATAGGCGTGTTACAAAGACTGTTGAATGCAGTGTTTCAGCCCAGTATGGAGGGGCGTGTTACATTCACTGTTGAATACTGTGTTTCAGCCTAGTAAGGAGGGGTGTGTTACATTCACTGCTGAATGTAGTGTTTCAGCCTAGTAAGGAGGGGCGTGTTGCATTGACTGTTGAATGCTGTGTTTCAGCCTAGTAAGGACGGGCGTGTTACATTGGCTGTTGAATGCTGTGTTTCAGCCTAGTAAGGAGGGTGTTTCAGCCTAGTAAGGAGGAGTGTGTTACATTGGCTGTTGAATGCTGTGTTTCAGCCTAGTAAGGAGGGGCGTGTTACAACCAGCTCGAGCAAAGGGGAGGACGAGACAATCCTCAGCCTCCTCATCAGGTACCCAGTGTCTGGAGACGCTGGCACTTACCACTGCGTTGCCAAGAACTCGGTTGGATCCACCAAGCAAAAATTTACCATAGAAACTGAGTGTAAGTTTGCATGGTTGACTGTTCTGTGTGAGAATAACTGAAAACGTACATGAAGTTAACTCCTTCCGCTTTTCTGTTATGATCTGACATTTGGCCAGACATTTCTATCATGGAGGATCCTTATCCTCTCATGTTTTGGCTATATTTGTAATGATTCACTGCCAAGTGATTTATTCGCCAGATGAATGCTTCAGCTCGGGAATCAGCCTATAATCATAATCCCTGCCGCCCACGAAAATTGTTTTGTGCGCCCATGAGTCTGTTGACATTGTGTGTAACCTCACCTGAGTTACTGTTATTGTGTGTGGCTAGACTCCCCCGAGAATCTGGAAGCTCCTCACATCAGCCGAATACACATGAACCAAACCGGGGAAGAGGAAAAGGACGTTCTGGTGGTCTGTCAAGCCTCGGGCAGCCCTGCACCCGAGCTGCGCTGGTCCAGGCTCAACGACGAGGGCACCTACGATATCGTCTGGGTAACTTTCTGCTGTCAGCTTGGACTACCACTCTGACCTCCCCAACCCCTCTCTCCCCCTCCTCTCCCTTTTTTCTCGCAGAGAACAGCAGAACGAATACTAAAAACAACAAAGAACATAGATGATGGTCTCTGATGATAAGGCTGAAGACTTTTATGTGTAACTTATTTTGTGTCCGGATTTTGAATGAAAATTTTAGTATTTATTTATTTGGTATTACAATACAAACACGTAGCTTTGTAGTAAGTAAACAATATTTGAATTATACCTTTTTATGTTTCTTTAATGCTTAGGGTAAAGGCTTTTTGGTAAGGTAAGGCGAGAGAGTTTCTTTCTCACCCTAATGTTTATTACACATAGGTAGGTAGAGGATTGTTTTATCTGTTACGTCATATAACTGGTTCGAGGGTGATCTATTGTGAAACTCGTAAAACGCCTTCCCGTCTTTAACAAAGGGCTCCAAAGTTATGTGCTGCTTTGCTCTTTCTTGGATAACGTCACACTTCTAGGTGCTTGTGTGCTCGGAAAGCACTTAGCCAGTACACAAACAGTGCAGCATCAAGGCAAAAAACGATGCATTTGGATCCTTTTTTTTTCCATTCAGGATGCATCGTTTTTTGCCTTGATGCTGCACTGTTTGTGTACTGGCTAAGTGCTTTCCGAGCAAAAAACGATGCATTTGGATCCTTCTGTGTGGCTCGTCCGAGTCTCTCATTTGTAAATTGCTCGGTGAGAATGAATGGAAAATAAGTCAACCCTTTACCATGTAACTACATCTGTCAGTGGCATTAGGACAGTTAAATTTGGGTAAGGAAAGCAAGTATACCGTGGGACAACCACCGTACCTGGGTTGTCTGCGGATTCATGTACAGAAAAACATCTACATCTTCATTTGAAATCGCCTCTTCATTTGCCATTGGCAAAGGAATTTGTGATAGAAGTCAAGCCCCACTGACCCGTAATGGCCCTGGTCAAGTTTTTTATCAGATTTAAGGAGGTAAGGCGAGAGGTGCTATTTGTTAACTCATATAATGATAAGCTTAATTTTTCAGCGTTTGTTATCTTCTGATTTTCCATCCTGTGTATATTCTTCAGCCTGGGAACCGCCATGAGATCACTCAGACTCAGGATATCGACTTCACAGAAATCCACATGGTCATCCGTGAAGCGACCCAGTCCGACTATGGCACATATCGTTGTACAGCCGCCAACTTTGCAGACACCGTCCACCAGAATTTTGATATAAGCTGTAAGTCATTTACCCGTGGCTACTCTGTGATATAAGGGGTAAGTCATTTACCCGTGGCTACTCTGTGATATTAGGGGTAAGTCATTTACCCCTGGCTACTCTGTGATATAAGGGGTAAGTCATTTACCCGTGGCTACTCTGTGATATAAGGGGTAAGTCATTTACCTGTCATTGATGTAAGCCGTGAGTCATTTACCTTTTTCTAATCAATGATAATAGGCGTAAGTCATTTACCTGTGATATAAGGCGTAAGTCATTTACCGAAAGCCATTCACCTGTGTCTAGTCAATGATATGCGCCTTAAATCATTTACCTGTGGCTGGACGATGATACAAGTTGTAACTCATATACCTGTGTCTAGTCAGTGATATATGCTGTAAGTCATTTACACTAGCCAGTGTGCAACGCTACAGGTGAAGGTCAGCACTCGTGAAAATCCACAAATTCTTCGTGTAATTTTGGTAATGAACTTGCACCAGGTTGGTTACAGATATAAAAGCCTGGGTCATCATGCTACTCAGTATGCTTATCCCGAATGGAGTTATTGTGTCTGTTCCCTCACTGTATGTCATGTTATGTTATCTCTGCAGTCGTTCGGCCAGAGAAGGTGGTTACCCCTCAGCTGACACGAGTGTTGGTCTCTCAACTCGTTGATGACGACAATGACATCTCAATCATCTGTACAGCCACAGGAATCCCGGCCCCGGAAATGAGTTTGATGAGGAAAAACGCAGAGGGAATCTACGAGTTTGTGTTTGTGAGTAATGTAGACTGCTACTGACAACAAAGCCTGTTAATGACAGATTTACGTAACCTCAGACAGTAGACCGACATGTAATTCTTGCTGCTGATGCCTGCCTCTTGAGCCCAATCTGTATTTACTGATTACTTTCTATGTACAGTATTGCATACCCATTTCGATATAATGCGTATTCAAGGTGTGTATAATGCCTACTTCCTGTCCATCATTGGTATGCTCTATTCTCAAGCATAATGCAAAGCGTATTTCCTGATAAGGACAGATCATAGCTTTTTTTGACCTAAAGATATAATGTGTATTTTTTTGTGTATCAGTATATGTATGACTTTCTTGTTTTGACTGGTCTCTATCTATGTTATACAAGTCAGCATATATGTTACGATAATCACTGGGCTATGGTTTCTCAGCCGGATGACCGAATGACCATCGAGCAGGACAAAGGGATAAAGGTGACCACTTTCTCCTTGAACATCGATAATCCGGCCCCTTATGACACCGGAGATTATGCCTGCTCAGCTGCCAATCTCGGAGGCAGAGTGCAACAGCAGTTTCTCCTGGACACAGAAGGTAAATCCGCAGCATATCACAAACTGCTCTTCTAAACCCTACACTTTACCGTAAACGTCTGGCTGGCGGTAAACTCCCACTGTTCACACCCGGCCTGTTCTCTCCTACAGGGACACACTTTAACCCGTCTATATTACATTTACAGCAATGCCGGTTACGAACCTGGAAGGCCCTGCTGTTATCAGGATAAACGCCCAGGCCCCAGAGAGTAAGGGTGGGGACGTGTCCCTCAGTTGTGTGGCCAGCGGTACCCCCGCCCCAGATGTCTCCTGGGAAGCCTTTGGTCAGGAGATAACGGTGAGAGTCAGCTGCATGCTTGTAACCTTGGCTACTAATAACTGAGACTTCATTTGCATATCACGAGATGGGATGATAGATACAAACTCTCATTCGGTTTCAACCAATACACAGATAACATATTAAACAAGGACTAAACTGCCATTGTGTATGTCTCGCGCCAGGATGTTTATTATCGAATAGAACAATGCCTTTTCTCCAGCCAGTAAAAACTGGGAACTTATGGTGACCTTGACTGCCTGTATTGGGGGCATATAATTACGGCTTTGAACGATGGAGTGGGTCTTTGAATGAAATATTTCCACACTGAAAAATATTTCCCACTGTTCAGTTAAAAACGTTTACACATGGTATTACACAAATAAGGTTTTCAGTGCATGTGTCAAAGTTACTTAGGTTCAGAAGCAATAAAATTTCAAAATGTACAAGTTCATTTGATTGGAAGATAGATGAACAGGAGCAAAGATCATTTGCATGTGCCCGGCTCTCTCACACAATAATGTTGGCCGCTGTCGTATAAATGAAATATTCTTGAGCACAGCGTAAAACAGAAATCAAAAAAATAAATAAATAATTTGCATATCCTGTTGAAGCAAAGTTCAAAACGTGGATTTCTTTAAACCTTATTGGAAGTTTTTTCTTAATAATTTTCAGAAGCTGTTAATTTTTTCTTGAATATTATAACCTTTGAGACATGTGTGTTCAATTTATTTTTAGATCAGTGAAAATATTCACATATTATAGATTTGGTTCCACTGTCAAAATGGCATAGATTTCAACTGCTTCAGGCAAATGACAAGTATGCCGTGAAACAGACAAAGGGCATTCATGAGACTCTGACCAAACTGACCATCAGGAAAGGCAGCGTGGACGACGCTCATCCGTACACCTGCTCTGCTAAGAACGTCGTAGATAAAGACAGCAAGGTATACGCTCTCACCATACAAGGTTAGTACCCCGTGCTCCGCATCAGCAGCATTTCACGCTTGAAACATGCTTGTGGAATTTCCTTCTTTTTTTCCTTTCGCTTTTTTATGTATTTTTCAATTATACTAGCCGAGTGTGTGAATAATGTTTCATAGTTTTTTTTTAATTTATATAAACCAGCCCATGTTAATTGTATAGACAGTTTTAGGTCATAAATCTTTAGCACTTTGTTAGCACCTGACTTCGCCTTATACGCATTGCTGGTCATATCACTACGGTATCACCTTTAAGCTGATGGGTTCAAAACGAACATATGTATACTGCTGCCTAACTGAAGCAACATCCTGAAGACAGAACACCTACCAGGTCACAGCACCTACAGGTCACAGAACCTACCAGGTGACATCACCTGCCAGGCCACAGCATCTACCAGGTCACAGCACCTACCAGGTCACAGTATCTAGCAAGTCACGGTAAAGAGATAAGGAGAGTCCACTGACCACTGGGAGCTCGCGAAGGGAGAGTGAGTCTCTGTCAGCGTTAGTGTATTTTCACATATTCTTCCCGTTTCGGTGAAGGTCTAAAACAGCTGATCACCAAGCTTACCACCAACCTAACGCATGTGTTGTCATGGTTTGGGGGCCTTTCTGGACGTCTGCCTTTACCTGCCTGTACCTCTCTGTCTGTAGATGTGCTGTCCGCTGAGAATATCCATGCCCCACACATCGAACATGTCCATCTGAACTCAACGGGGCCAGAGGGAGCTGATGCCACCCTCACCTGTATGGCCGATGGCTATCCAGAACCTGAAATGACACTGCTCCGACAAGGTCCGGCCGGAACCTTCGAGAGACTGAAGGTAAGCCATCAAAGCAGCCTACCTCCACATGTAGTCTGCATACTGCTGTGCTGATGCAATCTTTAATTACTGCTTCATTCCAGTTTCCAAGGTTTGGCTTCTTCTTGTACCTGCTGTTTCCTTCTGTTTCACATCCCTTGTTACCTCTAAGAGCTGCCATGTCTTCTTGTAGAGTCTTGCCTCTCGACGAGTTAGGAAGTTCGAGGAAGGTGATAAGTCGTACGTCCAACTGGTCATGTCGCCGGCCACGAAGGAGCACGCCGGTCTGTACCGATGTTCCGCAGAGAACGTCGCAGGGGCGGTCACTCAGGACATACAAGCCGATCTGCCAGGTATAAATCGTCTAACTCCGAGGCACAAAAATCATTTCGCAATTGCCACGATTTTATCACTCATTCCTGTAGGTTTGTCAATGATATTTTTGGCGTCGGAACTGCAGTAAATGTATGTATGTATGTGTTGTGGCCTGTTGTCGCCCGAGAAAGCCTGCTACATATTTACGGTGCGTGCTGCGTACATATGTGATCGTGTGTGTTACTATCAAACTGTGTCTTTCATAACTTTGAGAAAGTTTGCTTGAACATGTAACTCACCACCCTACACAGAGAGCCTGGCCATGTGTAAACATCACAAGAAGCGATCGGGCGCCTGAGTTTCTCTTCTACAGACGAGACTCCAGTTTTTGTGATGCCTTGCAAACCTAGACGTCTAAACCGACATTTTTACCTGGGAGCTCCTGGTCAAGAATCGCAAGACCAGATCCAAAAACGACAAAAAACACAAACCACAAAAGTACTAAAAAATATATAAAGTATAAAAATTATGACCGATTCCTGTAAAGAGAAGCAGTCAACAGTTTGTAATAATAAATAAAAGACAGAATTAATGCTCTAGGCAAATGAATAAAATCAGTGTCCAAATCGTGTAGCATGCGTACCAAGCCCCTGTGTAATTGTAATATTATAACACTGCTGTAATGATCATTAACACATGAGCGGCGTCTGAGGGTAACACGTCCGTGCATGTATCAGCTGTTTGTTATAGAGTATCACATTTAAATTCCCGCTTTTTCAACAGTTAAGGTGTTGGAGAACGCTGAGCTGCCGCACATTTCCCGCATCCATATCAACCGAACGGGTCACGACAGGGCGGATGTCACGGTGACCTGCATCGCCCGTGGGTACCCAGCCCCATTGATGAACTGGCTGAGGTTTGACGAGCTGCTTCTGGTACGTCCCTTACTGCGTCACTAGCCTATGGCTAGTATGGTGTGAACTTTCATGAGAGAAAACATGATATTCACAGCACTATCACACTTTAGTCTCAGATCACACCGACATCACAACCACGTCATCCCTGTATTCACTTGTATCGTAGGGATTTACCTCAGTCACGTTGTACAGCTGTAGCAGTAGACAGAACATATTACCTAATTGATGGGGAATGGCACGCTTACACGTGCGCACTTCCATCGATCTTTGTGATCATCTGTTCACGTGGGAGCGTTCCTCAATCTTTTACCAAGAAACGGCATGAACTGCATGGACTGAAGGAATTTTTTTGGTACCTCCCCCAAATTGCGTAAATAGTGTGCTTTAAACAGTATCGACCATTTAACCATAAAAACGCATGGCAAACGAGCGTTTTTGCAAACCGTCAGCACTCCTGTATTCATGTCAACATTGTCACTATTCTTTCACACTTCAGCTCTCCAGGTTTCATGTCAACATTAGGTTGCGGCGTGCATCCACCCACTTGTGAACTCCTGTTTTCATGTCAGCATTGTCAATACTCTTCCACACTTCATTACCCCTGTTTTTATTTCAGCACTGTCACTTTTCTTTCACACTTGGGTATCCCAGTTTTCAAGTCAGCATTGTCAATTTTCTTGCCACACTTGGGAATTCCTGTACTCAGGCCAGCATGGACACTATTCTACCATACTTCAGTACTCCAGTTCTCATGTCAGCACTGTCACTGTTCTTCCACACTTGAGTTCTCCAGTTTTCATGTCAGCCTTGTCGCTACTCTTTCACACTTGAGAACACTTCTTTTCATATCAACATTGTCACTATTCTTCCACACTTGAGTACCCCTGTTTTCATATCAGCACCGTAGCTCTCCCATGCTTCAGTACTCCAGTTTTCATATCAGCACTGTCACTTTTCTTCCACACTTGAGTTCTCCAGTTTTCATGTCAGCCTTGTCGCTGTTCTTTCACACTTGAGAACACTTCTTTTCATGTCACCATTGTCACTATTCTTCAACACTTGATTACTCCAGCATTCATATCAGGATTGTAACTACTTTTCCACACTTGAGTTCTCCAGTTTTCATGTCACCATTGTCACTATTCTTCCACACTTGAGTACCCCTGTTTTCATATCAACATTTTCACTGTTCTTCCACACTTGAGTACTTCTGCTATCATGTCAGCATTGTCACTATTTTTCTACACATAACTACTTTTTTTCTTGTCAGCATTCTCACTCTTCATCCACACTTGAGTTCCCCAGTTTTCATGTCAGCCTTGTCGCTATTGTTTCACACTTGGGAACTCCTCTTTTCATGTCAACATTGTCAGTATTCTTCCATACTTGAGTACCCCTGTTTTCATATGAGCACCGTAACTATTCTTCCATGCTTCAGTACTCCTGTTTTCATGTTAGCACTCTCACTATTCTTCGACACTTGAGTACTCCTGTTTTCATGTGACCATTGTCACTATTCTTCTACATTTCCGTACTCTGTTTTCCATTGAGCATTATCACTATTCTTCCACACTTTAGTACTCCAGTTTTCATGTTACAATTGTCACTATTCTTCCACACTTGATTTCTACAGTTTTCATGTCAGCACTGTCACTATTCTTCCACTACTGAGCACTCCAGTTTTCATGTCACAACTGTCACTATTCTTCCACACTTGAGAACCTCTGTTTTCATGTCAGCATTGTCACTATTCTTCCATACTTCAGTACTCCAGTTTTCATGTTAGCACTGTCACTATTCCTCCACACTTTAGTATTCCAGTTTTCACATCAGCACTGTTATTATTCTTTCACACTTGAGTGCCCCTGTTTTCATGTCAGCATTGTCATTATCTTTCCAGACTTCAGTACTCCTGTTTTCATGTCAGCATTATCACTATTGTTTCACACATGAGTTCACCAGTTTTCATGTCACGCTTTTCACTATTGATTCACACTTGAGAACTCCTGTTTTTATGTCAGCATTGTCACTATTCTTCCCCACTATATTGGATAAGCGTGATAGGCACATCTTACAGCCGACTTGCGACTAATACTGCAAGTATATCGAACTCCGGTATCTCACCTCTCTGTCGAGAAGTTCAACTGGCGTTTTTTCAATTAAAGCTTCACGAATCTCGTCCCGTCCCTGCTCCACTAAGTCGTCTTTCGCTTTCTTGTCTAATGAAAACGAGTTCAGTGCTGTACCGACTCGATTCTGTTGTTTCAATTCTCGGTATTTTTCGACTTCACCGAGTATTACCCGAAACTCGGTATCCCAAAGCATACCGTCAATTAGCGCTGTAGAGACGTGGTCGGTGATGGAATTTAGCTTATTCTCAGCCAGTAAGCGAATTTCATCATGCTTCTTACCTTTGACGGACAGGCGCCGGCTTACAAACTTATCCACCCAATTTAGAAGGTCGCAGGCTAAGGTCGCGCCTTCCATGCCTATAGCTATAGGCGCCGCAATTATCGTGGACAACACGCCGAGACCCTGCGACTACTCGACCCATACTTGCCGTGAATAGCCCGGTATCAATACCATCAACTGCGCTGTCTGGCCTATGATATTTTTTGGTATATAGCAGCTCTGGCATCTCTCTCACTTCCCAAATCTTTTTTCAGAGTTCTAATACGTTGCAATCTATCCTCATGCGGATCTTCAATCGAGGGGGGATGAGGGCATATGGATCTAATGCCGGATACAGTTTCGCCATCTTTATGTAGACGACATAATAATGTTTAAATCTAGGCCTGTCAAGAGTTCAACCTTTATTCTTAACCGTTTCAACTGAATGCCATGCTCTAGATTTATTCCGTTCCCCTCCACCTTTTGTAGTCTCGCCTGAAGAGATAGAACCAGACTGAGGTTTTGGAGCGCATTGCGAGCTTCAACATCCACATCGGCGAGCTCACTTAACTTTGGTGGTTCCCCGGATCCCGCCAATGGCACCTTCTTTCGTGAATAAACACCTTGCGGGAATTGCAAGGCGTAAATCTGTCCATCTACCCTTTGCAACTCAAAACCATCGAGATCAGCAAGCTCAGTCAACTACAGTGGTTCTTCGGGATTTTCCCAATGGCACCTTCTTTTGTGCCTAAACACTCCAACCCCCCACCCAACCTCCGATGTTGGAAGGCGTAAATCGGTCCATCAACTCCTTGCCTCTCAAAACCATAGACATCTGCCAGATCCAATCAGGCTATGTCAGTGTAACAAAGGTCCACTGGGTCCGTCAGGTCGGCGGATGTGTGAAGTTACGCTTCAGCACGTCGTATCTACAGGTTAATCAGGATTGTTTAAACAGCTTTAGGGCACACTGCGATGCGAGGCCAGCAGGTAGTCTTTTGTACTGTGGATTCGTAAATGTCACCGTCCTTCCGGAGTTCATGCCTTCGTGGAACGTCTGGACATCCCTCAGAAGAGTAGAGCGTCTTACAATACTGGCAGACACTGCAGCAATGTTTTCGGACGCGCTCATCTCGTCCGGGTGGACAAATATTTCTTTGTGGGACCTCAGTTTGGGCAGTTTGTCCCCTTCATTTATACCGCTCATGGGTTCTCTTGCGCTTGAGAATCCCAAGATATCAGGTAAATCTAACAGAGTGATAACATCATTCTTTCTGAGTTCCAGCCGCAGACGGCTAGTAGCTTCATTCAGTTTGAGTTTAGCACCCAAAGGTCAGATCACTTCTTCGTCAAGGATACAGACGGTGTAATAGGCGCGTGGCACGAATTATCGACTTATCGTTCAACCTAAAACGAACGTCCACGCCAATATTCGCCAAGAGTGGGTAAAAGCTCATATCGAGTAAGGCGACCACGTACTGGCCTTCCTAATTATCCAGACATGCTGGGAGGATGACACTGCTAAGCATCGCTAAGTGTAACAAAGATATTCAGCAATATGTTTGATATGGCGTTTTCGTTCAATAGGAAGGTAACCCATTACCATGTCGGTGACGTATATTCGAGTAAAGATATGGAGGAGCTGAATGAAATCGCGGTGATAAATCCCAGCCTGCACAACTCGCGAGTTGTTTTCCACGTAACTTTCCACAAGGTGATTGAACGCTACACTACCGAAAATCAACGGCGACACATTGGTTGAGAATTGGCACACGCATCCGATGGAGTTGTGTCAAAGGAAAATCACCTAATAGCCGACACTGCACTAAGCAACTCTCTATTCCACTTCAACTTGTACTATCAAATGCGCCGTTTTCTCGAGGAAATTAAAGCCCCGCTCCGACAAGATGATGCTTGCAGTCTGATCGACAATCCCTAAGACCGGGGGGTATACGAGTGGATTAACGCCGAGTTTCGGGTCTCCCTAGACACAGACTGGCGGCCAAAAAGAAGAGGAAACCACGGGTTAGGCGAGCCTTATTATTATGTCACGAGGAATGGATACGTGAAATCACATTCCGATTACGATCCTAGCTGAATGACATTCCAGCGAACACCCGAAAAATTCCACATCAATTTCATCTCGCAAGGCAGCGAGGCAAATCAAGCATGGGCCACCTTCATCCTCGACAAATCTGAAGGGTTTACCTAGGCAGGCGTGGAACGCGTGAACGACACCATTCGTACTTATGTTTGGGCAATCCTCGGAGCACAGCCACAGACCCGCAACAGTATTTTATGCACGGAAGATACGGCATTTGACGCGCAAAACCGTTCGTAGCTAATGTCGAAGACGCCATAGCAAGACCTGTTGACCTTACCTCAGCCAAAGAGCGGTATCAGAACGTCCTGAGGTACGCCCGCTCCATGGTGGATTATGCGTTTGGCGTGGTTCTTTACATGGGGCCAAGAAATATGGACCTGCGAATCGGAAAAATCATTGACTATAACGAGATAGTCATAGCCACAACGGACCAGAAACTCGGGGTCAACGGAGACTTAAACTTGCCTTCGGCAGATCATGCGCAGGCAACTACCGAGACTGGGGAGATAAGCATCGTTAAGCTGCAGCCAGCTGCAGTACCCCTGGCGATTCCAGTAGTACCACAACTCGGGCCAGCAGCGCCGACTCCAGTAGTACCACGACTCGGGCCAGCAGCGCCGACTCCAGTAATACCGAGACTCGTGTCAGCAGCGCCGACTCATACTGTTCCTCAGTGGCCTCATAATAGTCATCTACGGCTGTCCGTGTGAGCTCACGCGCAAGTGATTGTGTGTTAATCACTCTTTGGCTTGGCTGCTCCACTCCTGAAGAAGATAAGGAGGTGTCTTGTGTCCACTGATCATCTGGCTGATCAATATCAAGATCATCTAGAGGGTCCAACTTAAAATCCGCCATTTTTTGAAGAAGTGATATAGTCTTCCAGTAGTTCATAATATCTACAGGAAGAATTCGTTGTTTAATAAACATGAGTCAATACGGACGCAAGCTCAATCCCCACCGCAAGCTCCCTGAACCATTGGGGGTCGAAGGCGTGCGGCAGTCGCTCTTCATCACAAACAACTCAAGTACGATAGACCGGAACCAATAGCTTCATGTTCGGTTCCCAAACCTCGGCGTCCATTATCTGTTGGTCCCAGGGACCGCGAGACTTGCTTTCATAATCTCCCTGAAATCGACGGAGGTCAACCGAACAGTAGTCCAGAACCTCGGCCGTGCTATGATAAAGAAGGCCACTGCAAAGATCAGCGGTAATGAGGTGATGTCGATCGATGAGAGCGATTTTTATTACAGTTATGTGGAACTGTGTAAGACGGCCCAGAAGAGAGAGTACCTGGTACCAAGGCATCGACACAAGCCGCAACAAGAATGTCACACGAATCTGGGTCGGGGCTGAGAATAAAGACGAGGATGTAGCCAAAAATGGGGCCATTGCAGAGGCCTATGGCAACGGATATCACATGCCCCTCGACTTCGAATTGCTGGAGACCCATATGCCCTTCTACCAGTCAGCCCTTGGGACAGGCTCGAATACGAGCTAACCTTCAACGAATACAGCCGCGTAATCAGGGCCACATGGGACGCCGATGCCAGTAATACCATCGAGAACATTAACCTGGAGTACGGCATGTTCACCCGGTTCATGCTCGTCCGGATGATCCGTAACCAGTGCGCCAGCCTCCTTACCATACTGTACGAGCGCATGCTATGGCACCGCAAAATCAGCTGCGATAAGAGCAATACCCTGTGGAACATTTACCCCAACGTACCCGCCCGCAGTATGAAAGGCATCTTGGTGCTGTTCGAGCACCCAAGAGCGGCATTCCAGCGAAAGACCGAAGTTTTCTACAACCCCCAGGTGGCAATGATCGCAAAAGGCCTAGCGCTGGCGGACTTTGGAAATTTCTTAACCACTTAGTACGCCCTATGGCTTGACCTCGGCTCCACGGACGACGACCAACTACATTTCAGCGACATGCCAGAGAGTGGGTGAATATAGCGGCTTATTTTAACACACTGTTGTCTTGTGTTCTACTATTCGCCTAGCTTCCAGGCTTCAGCAACTTACCCCAACTAAGGCAGATGGGGAGCGCTTTTCTCATCTCCTGGCATTGAATCTTGTCTGGCTGCAGGTGAATAGGCTTTTTGAGGGTTTTGAGGGCCGGGCCTTTTTCCGTATGGTCTTTTTCGACCTCTTCATAGTAGTCTGCAGCTTGGCGTAGCCAGTCGTGTGGCATCGCGCCTGCGATAGACGATGGTTGGCCCTTATCGCCGCAGCAGATAACCTGAACACCATTGTTCGAGCCAATCAAGAAAGGCCTGCAGAATGATCCTGGGCACAGTGCACACCTCGTCCAACATGTTCACAGGGGGGATGTACTTTTGGCCCATCCTTTCCGGTGTCCATTCAAGCTGACCACTCGAACGGAAGAAGCTGTGATAGATCTGGGCCTTGTGGCCCCTGGACCGCAACTCTTTGGCCAGACGATCGGTTGGGGTGAACACAAGGGAGTCTTTACCGCGGAAGAGGTCGATTGCTGTCGTCGTTTGGCTAGAATCGCCGCCGCCGTTCAGGTAGCTCAGTTGGTGGCGGGTCAGCGCTTCGTCGTGATGTGGTGCAGTGCTGAGGGGAGTTTTCTTTTCTTGCTCCTTGTAATCGGGCTTGGGGAAGTAGGCTGCATGCTCCATGGGCATATACAGTTGCTCACCCTTGTCGTGCCACTGGCCTGGGGCAACTTCATCGCAGCTGCAGGCGTACGCCTCAACTCCTTCGAGCGTGCAGGGTGCAGTTTTCCTCACATAGACGGAATAGGTTGCCACTCGGATAGCCCCATCAGGCTCGAACCATGAAAGTATAGAGATTTGGTTCATGTGGGCATAGGCCAACATGGAAACCCTTAGGTGAACGTACTTATGAGCCGTTGTACTAAGTGAGGATATGACCCAGTTGGCATCGCATTTGCTGGGTGTCTGTGACCAAACCAGTCGTCGTTTCAGTCTTTTTCCTTCAACCTTGCTGCCCTGCGTGAATTTGCCGATGATGCTACACCCCGGGTTACGGTCTTCAGGGAGCCACACCTTCGTGTGTTTCTTAAAAGTGACGATTGCTTCACGTACCCTGAGGGACTTTAGGAGGCCGGACTCTTTCAGAAAGGAAAGGAACAGCGTTGGGGCCATCGTAGTGCATCATGTTCCAGAGGCCGCCGTGGCAATGCTCGACTGAGGCCTTCTGGATGTTGTCGAGCAGATTTGATGGGGTTGGTTTCCAGCCATTTTTTTTTCTTTGGTCTGATGCTGGCCGCGTGATTCTCGCCGAAGTCTCCCTCGGCCTTTTCGGGGTTTCCTAGCTTGGTACAGATAGCTTGGAGACTCTCGTGAGGCCCACTGTGTCCCGTAGGTGCGGCCGTCCTGTAACACAAACTGATCGACACGGAGTTGCCTGCCCACCCAAGAGCCAGACGGCCGGCCAGGCGTCGCCCTCATAGATGTGGATCTCTCTGCCTTGGTGGAAGTGGATATCTTTGGACCTGGCCTGGCCGTTGTGGCAAATGAACGCTACTGGCCTATGTGAACCTTTGTACTTCCCACTGTTGTAAGTGTCCTCGCCGACAATGTCCCGCAGGATTATAGTCCCTTTAAGGACCTTTTCCAGGTCAGCCACATCATCGACCGTAGCGACCGTTTCATGCACCCTCTCTTGGATTTTCTGGCCCCTTGTGGGAGGAGCCCTCGAAGTGCTCCACAACTCTGTGAGCCACACAGTTAAGCTCGCCATCACTCCGTGGCGCTAAGTTACCAGGGTCTGGGTTTCTGACGGGGTAGATCCCATACACGACAGCGGTGACAGGGCAGGCGTTCTGATAGAACACGCTGTCAATCCCAGTCAGAGTGCCTGGTTTGGTTTCCCTTGTGATGTCGATGACACCCTACACCTTTTTCCTCTCAGCCCGGATTGGGTCAAACTTGTCTTCAACCATCCGGCCGCCTTCTTCCACACTTGAGTGCTCCACTTTTCATGTTAGCATTGCCACTAATCTTTCACACTTGTCCACACCTGGCGTTCTTGATGTCACTATAAGGTGTTTGTGTCATAATGTAAGGGTACCCCTATCGGAGAGGAAAATGATAAACATATGACTTGTCCAACTCACAAACAGCGACAAACCTCACACAACATCAAAGAAAGACACATGAATAAGTTCAATACATGTATTTGAACAAAACAGACCAGTAGTACAACTGACAATAATATACAAAACAATACAGATAATTACATACATATATACTTCCTTGATGATAACAGCGTGCAGATCCGGCTCACCAAGTGCTATGTCGGTCCTACAAAAAATGGAGTACAAAATGAGGCATGTCGTATGGCGTGAAAACCGATCAAGGATAAATCCCGAAATCCTCAAGTAGTAAATATGAATGCGCTCAAATGGACATGAGTGAAAGACTGCGAGCTTTACAACGTCGTCACTCATTTTTATAGACTAACTAAAGAAAATTCTGGACAGTCTGATTGTAAACATGTTTACAACACAATCTTTCCAGATTGTAGGCTCCATGTACACTTGCACGGAACTCACAAACACAGAATCCTGGAGAACATGCGACTTAATTCCAATGAAGGCAAAAACGTGTACAGCTGGCAAAATCTAGGCCAGCCAATGACTCGGTTAGCGCAAGAAACAAATCAGCAAAAATACAATATTTTAAAGACTGAACTGGCAACAATAGTCTTACTTTGAAGCACTTAAATGAGTATTGTTTAAAACAGTTTATGCTCCTCTTGTTTCTTTCCTTTTTCCTTTGCACCCCTAGGACATTTGCTCATGCCTTTTCATTTGACTAACCGACACTGCCCTTTAGTCAGTTTTTAATGAATTCTAACGCCTGATACACCAACCTCTTAGGAAAATTGTCGTTCGCCACGATATGGCAGAAAATTTGTCAATGTGCCGTAAAGCCATAATCATTCAATCAAAAATATCGTACAAAGAGACTGCCAGCGACTTCCCTTATGTAAGCACTTTGAATGGCTTCTATACCTTGTAGATCAGGCTGGACATGCTCTTTCATCTGTGAGTCATATCACCTAGACTATATCTACTAGAGTGTTTTCTGTGTTGTTTAGCCCCGAGGGCGTTTCAGTATCCAGCACAACAGAGGTGTGAACCAGACAGTAATCAGCCTGACCATCCTTCAGGCCGTGCCCGAGGACGAGGGGTCGTACAGGTGTTCGGCTGTCAACTTTGCCGGTAGTGTAGCCCAGCTCTTTGACATAGGGCTTCAAGGTAAGCTGTCAGAATTTTACTGAGAATTTCCGTCCTACATTTACTTCCTTCGAAATAGACTGAGTATTTATTTCACTACCCACCGAATGGCAACTTTGGTTTGAAAGTGAGGCGTTTCCTTTGTCAGATGCCGTGGCAAAGTATCGTCCCCACATTAGTCGCGTCCATATCAACTGGACCGGAATAGAGTATGACGATCTCAGGGTGACCTGCGTAGCCAGTGGACCAACGGAAATGAGCTTTTGGAAGAAGACTGACAAAGATTATGAAATTGTCCTAGTAAGTCAGTGATGTTTGCAAACCCTTGAATGTCGCTTGAAATATTCTTCCTCTCCACTGTTATAGTCATAAAATAAAATTTAGCCTGTGTTCAGCGAACTGCACTCTACACAAACGTTATGATTTAGCCTGTGTATAAGCGAACTGCACTCTACACCAACGTTATGGTTTAGCCTGTGTATCAGAGAACTGCACTCTACACAAACGTTATCGTTTCGGTTTTGTTCCCTCAGCCATTCGACAATATTGAAATTGCTGACGATAAGAATGAGGACCGGACGATCCTGACCATGGTGCTGAGACGCCCCACCCCGGAGCAGGCGGGGGAGTATCAGTGTCTGGCCAGAAACCCTGCAGGAGAGTCCACACAACATTTCACCCTGGAAACAGAAGGTTTGTTCACTCGCAAAACCTCTCAGAAGAACTGAGTTCTTACTTCGCTGGTTAGCTGTATTGTCCCAGCTGAGCACTGATTGTGTTTGTTATTTACAAATTATTGGTGTCAACAATTCAGTAAGGGATGATTCATATTATGTGAAGGAGAGTCCTGAGAACGTTGATTCTTTTGGAAACTGTCAGACAAAACAGTCAGTTTGTGTTTTCCCCCCTATTAGACTTCTTTACGGGATATCATCTGACCGTTCTTGTCTTATTTTAAGTCTGGAACTTTTTTCACGACAAGAAAAATGCCTAAGCTACTGGAATTAATACACCTGAGCCTCAGCCAGATTTTGGGTATTACACCAGCAAGGTGTGAATTGGTGAAAACAAACTGTGAGATACATGTAACAGAATTATTTCTTTTTATATTTTTAAATGTTACCGGTATTAAACCAGCAATCTTTTTAAAATAACGTAATTAGGGCAAGTGAAAGCTGACAACGTGTCTTCGTTACAGTGTTACCGGTGCCTGAAGACTCCGTTCCCCCTCATGTCTCTCGTATTCACGTGAACCGCACAGGAGAAGATGACCGTGACGTAGCAGTCATGTGTCGTGTTGATGGCATACCTGCACCGGCCACAAACTGGCTTCGGAGAGACAAGTCTGGACAATTCGAGTTTGTCTGGGTAAACTTGCTTCATTCTCAACCTTGATGATTCTTCCTTGTTGGTTATTTATCGTGTGAGACATTCACGCCTGTAGCATCCGAGTAGTGTAATACAGAGCGTACGGAATCTGTGTCAGGAGGCCATGTCAACGTTTTACAGCATAGCAGCACAAAGCTCTTGTTTGAGCCAAGATGTGTGCTCACAAATTTGGCTGTGATCAACAAATGATTTTTCTAGTTGCCTGAGCTGTTTTCTTTTAAAATGACTTGGCAAAAGTTAAGTGATTAATACTAATATTTGTCACTAATCTTTATGAGTTCATGAGTGCTGATCGAAAGGCATGCTGACGGGTGGTCTATCGTCACCATTCCCAGGTCGTAATGGTTTCATTATACTAATATTGCATTTTTGCATTCAGATTTCTTTCTTCAAGGTACGTTCGCTTTTGAACTAAAATATCTTAATCCTTGTTGGTGTATTTGATCGTAAAATGCTTTTGTAAAGAACCAGTTTTTATATTATTTTGTATGAGAACCTCACTCTCCGAATGGAAAAGTCTCCATAGGTAACATACTCAGATGTAATTATCTCTGCTTTGGCTGCGTGTGGATCCAAGCTTAACGTGAGAAAAGAATCTCCCAGTTAAGACTTGTGTTTTTTGCAGTCGGATGAGCGTTATGCTATATACGAATATCGAGACTCCAAGGGGACCATTCTGACACTGACCATTTCCCAAGCGACCCCTGCTGACGATGGCATCTTCCTCTGCTCAGCCTCTAACATTGCCGGCAATGCACATCATCCCTTCACTCTCAATGTATTTGGTATGTGTCTACATTTGCAGAGCATTGCCACCCATCTTCAAATAGACATATTTAAGACTTCACTGTACAAAATGTTTGTATATCTGGTTGTACGTTACGACAGATAATAGCACGGTAAATACTTCAAGTGTAATGCTGTACATCTGCAAAACTACGACACATATACAAGTTACTGCTGTGAGTTTACTGAACTCTCTTATAACAGGCTTAACTTTTCACCTGTTGTTGTATATTTTACCGGTATTTACACCTTTACAACACTTTTTCTCCCTCTACCTTTTCAACACTTCGCCAACTTAAGTACATGTACTGTAGCCCTAACTGCTGGACAAGGTTTCCGCAAAAATAGGTAATACAGTATATAAAAGTGTGCTAACTGACGTATAATGTACGAATGATGCTACCAAGAAGTCAGTTAAATGTTTCATCCTGACATACATACGCCTTGGCACTGGCCTGTGGGTTGGAAAACAATAAAGAGCAGTAGAAAGCAAATTATGTCCTTCCAGCATTATTAATTACATGTACCATCTGATATCTCAGAAAAACCTCCCCTAAACCCGAAGCCGCCGACTGTGCGCTGGATACACGTGAGTCGACAGGGGCCGAATGACGAAGACGTGGTGGTTACTTGTATAGGGGCGGGGTCTCCTGCCCCAGAAGTAGGGCTGTGGCGACGCGACAAGGAGCAGGGCGACGACTATCTCATACAGGTATGTAGCACAAACAGCACCCTGTCACACAAAGTGTGAAAGTAATCAGAACAGCCCTATTTGCAAAAAGGAACTATTTGTGTGATCTGTTACAGTTGCTTTCATTCGGTGTCTTTTCCATGGCCAGGTGGGCGGGAGAGTGTCGGTGAACTACACAAAAGGCGAAGACGAGACGACGCTCAATGTGAGCTTCCTGAAAGCTCAGGTGTCGGATGAAGGCACCTATGTATGCTCAGCGACAAATAGGGTGGGAGCCGTCAAACAAGCTTTTGACCTTCATGTAGAGAGTAAGTATATTCAACTAAACGTTTCGTCTGTTCAAGTCGGATTGTGTACTCTCTAGAACGGACTTCGATGTGCTTATTAGTGACGTAGTTTAGTGTTGGGTTCAGGAATCAGGTTTCCATTTCTTTGGACAGATACCCTGCCCACGAGGCGAGAACTACCCCACATCAGCCGGATTCATATCAACACGACGCACGACGGGGATGTCATGGTGGTTTGTGTGGCCAGTGGGCTGCCTCGGCCCCTCATGGACTGGCTAAGGCCTAATGATGAGGGCGTCCCTAAATCCATGGAGGTAAGGCCAGAACGTCCAGTGTGCACAATGTCCAGTGTGCTTGTATCAGGAACGCACGGACGAATCTGTAGTCGCAACTGCGAAGGGCTGTGAAGCATTCCTGTGCAATAGCCATCTCATTATACTGACATTGAAACTGGATTTTTAAATGTCCGTCACAAACACCTTTCTGAAATTAAAAAACTAGTTTCGTTTTCTTATAGGACATTGTCTAAGCAGTGACGCAGATCATGATTCTGCCTTCAAATTGACTCGGGGCCTCCTTGGCCGGGAGTTGGGGTATGGCTATGCGGCATATGTTGTTTTCTTAGACCTTTGTCTTTTTATCTCTGGTACGTTCAGACTAAGGCTACAACTTAATTTTCCGTTGGCTTTTATTTTAGATAAAGAACTACCACGTGGTAGAAGTTAACCAAGTGGACAACACCAAGACCTTTACCTTGATCATCCAGCAGCCCACAGCTTTGGACCGCGGGGATTATTATTGCTCCGCTCGCAACTTAGCAGGTCGTGTCATTCAGAAATTCACAGTCGGTGCTGAAGGTGAGGCTACACTTAAAACAATACGCACCAACCCATTGATTAAGTTGCTGTTAAGTTTGACAGTGTTGTGATGGTGTGCGTTCGTGGATATGACTATGCGACATGTTCTTTTTCTGCAGATATTCCAAAGGAGAGTCTCCGGCAGCCACAGATAGTTCATGTGCACATGAACATGACGGGTGAGGAGAGCGGTGACATGATGCTGACGTGCGTGGTGACGGGAACACCCCCTCCGCTGCTGTCCTGGTGGAGGAGCTACGGACCCGGGGACTTTAAGAGGATCTGGGTAGGAGAACCCTCCCGAGTCATCAATAATTATTTTAGTCAAATTGTAGAGAAAAATGTAGTTCGACCTCACCCTAATTTACAGTGAGGTGATTTTACTTTCGTGTAATTCAGTTAAGGTTTATATAGGAAGTGTTTTGTCGAGAAATACCAGAACATCGTTCAGGGTATCACATCGATTTTGGCTGATCGTGAGAGCGAGCTCTAACATTGATCGAAAAATATGTTTCTGGCATTTCTTTGGATGTATTTACTTGTGTGGGTTTTCTTACATTTTGGTCTTGCCAGATATAATACAGCGTATCTGTCTCCAGATCAAATTGACTTTTGACGTTTGTACCTTTCGGTCCCCCGTGAACAACTCGACAGATCAATGAGCCTCATTTGTTGCAGCCCGGCCCTCGACACCAGATGGACGGTTCAGACACCGCTGATGGCTCCGTTCTAACACTAGTCATCCCCAAGGCTACCCCGGAGGACGACGGGCTGTATCGGTGTTCGGCAGTCAGCATTGCCGGATCGGCCGGTCAAGTCTTCGTGGTACAGCTCCCAGGTAAAGATATCTGTACACTAGAACATGTCTTTCTTATGGATATACAACTTCTTGGTTTATTATCACGACGTTTCGATATAGATACTAACATCGTTATCAAGTGAATGAAATCAAGACATCAACGCTCTTAAATATAACAAGTAGAGATACAAGTGTCAACATGTAGAACAATATTCATGGGGATTAGGTTCGACGGGGTTCCAGGTCAGCTTGGAGGATTAATAGGTCATAGACTGAGGGAAGGCAAATCCCTTGATCTCTGTTGGTATTGGTATTGCTGATATAAGGAGATACGAAGGCTGTTTTCTAGGGTGATACCATGACAAACTGATTGTATCAGACCTTAGTCCGCCTTTAGCAAGAGTTTCTTAGTAGCTTCCCACCACCCGTTATAGGTGTATCATCTGCTACAGGTATGTTTGCTTGTATCAGTCACATTTCTCTCGTCAGTATTGCTGTTATAAATTCGTGTATATACTTATCAGGCGAGCCTCCGGAGAATTTACGTCCCCCGAACATTGAACAAGTTCACATGAACAGGACGAGTGGACCGGAACAACACCTGATGGTAACCTGTGTAGCTAAGGGAACCCCCGCTCCTGAGATGAGATGGATGAGAGAGGAGGAGAATGGAGGCTTTAGAAACGTCGGGGTAACCTTCACGATTTACCCTTCTTGTCTGTCATTGTATACATGTCTGACGTGTAGCCTGCACCCTCAGATGTATTGGGAGTACGTGTGTCAACTTTTACCACCCTCTCAACAAACAGGCTTTATTATTTTAATACATTATCACATTTAGAAAATACTTCAAGCCACAGTTTCCAATCAATTACGAAGTCCATTGTACGTTTATCTTTACGTAGTAGAAATTGGTGACAAAATAGCCCATTTCCTGGCTAAAATTTATAACGCAAAAACTGGAGCTTCCTGTTTTCACGTCTTTCGGCGATGTTGACATACTTTTAACGATGTATTTATGCTTAGTTGATAACACACATCCTCTAGCATCAAACACTTGTTGGGAGAATGAAACGTATGCGAGAGCTAAAATGTAAATGTCAGTTGCAATGGATGGATATGATACAGCGTCGTCTTATGCGTTGTGATTGTTGGCAGGCACATGCTGAGGACGTCACTATACAAGATTATAAAGGCGAGAACAAATCCGTGCTGACCCTAGTCGTGGAGAATGCGGCTCCCGAGGATTGGGACGGCAAGTACAGGTGCCACGCTGTCAATTACGCCGGCAAGGCTCATCAAGACTTCAACCTGGAAGTTCAAGGTAATGTACACTATGTATTAAAGGCTAATGATCCGAAGAACAACGAGCTGTGTACACATTACCGTATTCTTCAGTCGATTAAGTTTGCAACGAAAAGACTAAGAATTTTTGCTTTGTTTGACAGCTTTGATGAAATTTGTTTTACCAAAGTGCACAAAATAATGCTAATTTCAATTTTTGAGCAAAGGCTGTTAGAAAGCGCTGGTTGTTTCACAAAGCCCCCGACTTGCTTACTGCTGTTACTGTTCTCTTCGAGGTTGTTATCCTGTTCTAGTTTCGCTGCCCGATGACGTCATCGCTCCGTTCATTGACCGAGTCCACGTGAACAACACGGGTCTTAATCAGGATGACGTCATGATAACTTGTCGGGCTCGCGGATTCCCCCCTCCTCTGATGAACTTGCTACGGAAGGATGACCAAGGAGAATATCAATTCATGAAAGTAAGTCTTGCTTACCAATTTGTCTCTGGATGATAAGAGAGAACAAAAAAATTGATTTATTGTGTAAATGTATAATTGCTACATGGAATATAGTATTTTAGGTATTACTTTCTCTTGTGTACCCGCGATTACGGTCTACATGTATCTAAAACTGTATTGAGTTTTCTTTTCCCCAGTGTATTTTCCTCAGTTCTAAATTCATTTGGGCCTTTCGTTTTCTAAAAATAATTCTTTTTTTTCCAATGTAATTTCCACAGTTCTAAATTCTTGTACGAATGACCGTCTTCAGATATAAAGCCTGACCCATTAGCCATGTGTTCTCTCCGCAGCCCGCCAGTGAGGAGGGTGCCATCGTGCAGGAGCAGAAGGACGCAAGTGTGCTTGCTCTCATCCTCACTAATCCTCCGAATGGCGGAAGAGGACATTACCGGTGCCAGGCCGCAAATATTGCCGGCGTGGTCAGAGAGGACTTCGATTATAACACTCCAGGTATATTTACCAGCTAGATACTTTAGTATGGGGGGATTGCTGCACACACAAATGAAGATAAGTCCTTGAAAGGCATATTCTGTGCTGCGGAACACACCTTGTACTAAACAGGTGTAGTCTGTGAAATGAACTTTGCAGTGTGGTGGTTTAGAAATAAATGGGAACACCATAATTGCCCTGAAGCTAAAATTATAATAGCGAACTGTGCATAGTATATTCTGTGTTGCCATCTAATATTTGTTGCGTGGGATATCATGTCTTGAATTAGAAGAGGGTGGAAACTTTCAGTAACACTGGAAAGGTGGCAAATCAGCAAAATGAGGCATGCTTTATATTCTATCAGAACTCACACGACGAGAATTAGCAGGAAATCATGGACGTTTTCCAGTGTCATTAATACAAGGCAAGTGTAAAAGTTGCGACCTATAGGCCTGCAGACTTTACTTCAACAAAGTCTGACGTAACACAAGCATAGTCACATTGAAGTAATGTATAACTCTGAACTAGAATGAAGACGACAATCCCAAAATACGGGAAAATAGACTGTGACAACAGCACACGGCCTCGGAATAGGTGTAAATACAGATATTTTTTACAAACTATAAGCGAGTATAAGAAGCCTCAACTTAGTCTCACTTTAATGGGAATGACACATTTGTCCGCAGTTTAATCGTCCTATGGCTTTTATTTATTTCTTAACTTTGTTAATCGTTTAGTTAAAATGGCCCTTTACTTGTTGACACATGATGTCCTTGGGAAAATTTCTGTCTTTGGTAAATAACACCAGCGTTCGACCTTGAGCGACGATATTTAGATGTGGCTGTGTTTTTACTGATTTTTGCTCAACATTTGGCCACGTGCCCTTCATGGTAACTTCTACTGCGTGTTCGGCGGTGTAGTCACGACACTTCTACTTCACCCACAAACCTAGCGGCCGTCATGTAGTCGAAAAATGTTTGAACAGGGCGTTAAAACCAATGAAATAAATAAATACGCAAACATAGAGTTTGGGCGTGCTGTTTCTGGGCCCTTATGGCTCTTATGGCTCTTATAACGGCTGTTTCAGTATTGGGTGGCAAGGAGGAACAGCACCCTCACATAAGTCGCATCCACGTGGACAGGGCTGGCGATTTCAACGAGGACGTGACGGTGATGTGTAAAGCTACAGGAAACCCTGCCCCTCACATGAACTGGTGGAAGTACAAGGACGGTCAATTTCAGCTCGTCTGGGTAAATTATCAGACTAATATTCAGTTTTAACTTGTGCTACCGGATGTCATCTGTACATTGGTCGTCGCAGAATGCACAATTCCTCTGAAACATGTGAATTTGAATTCGCTAAATGGGTGGAATGTATGTGTTTCTATTTTGATTCAGTGTTATGTTACTTGATCTGACCCCATCGAACATTGCCTTTTGCAGCCTAGAGAGGATCTAATCATAGCACAGCAGGACATCCCTGACGGTAGCCAGCTTACCATGAGGATCCGCCAGGCCACACCGGAAGCAGATGGCGACTACCTGTGCTCTGCGGCCAATTACGTGGGAACTGCCAAACAGCGTTTCGATTTCAAGGTGTTTGGTAAGCTCGTCTTGGTATTATGAAACGTTGCCTTTCTAAAACAACTCTGGCAAAGCGGCGTGTTGTGCCGTCATTTTCTCTAATACGTAACCCTTTCTGCATAGTTATGCTGGGAAAGCAAGGACGTAGCTCACAAGCACTGCAGCGTAACACCTGTGGCCCGTCTTACGAAGAGGGTGTAAGTTATGTCAAACATAACTGTCATAACATCATATATTGTAGAGATATGTCGCCATGGTAGTTACGTTTGACAAAGCGGTACACCAACCACACCCCAGCTATGTTCTTGCGTAGAGGGGAAATGTTAAGCTATCAGGCCCATTATCTTGCCTGTATATGCTTTCTATAAAGACGGACAATCTTTACTTGTGATTTCCTGCACTGTACAGTAAATACATAACAGTCTATACGCTTCTCATTTGACCTGGTTTCTCCGTATAACTTCGCTTCATATGACATGTATATGGCTGCCTAAAATTTTACCAAAGAACGCTTATGTATACAAATCCAAATATTACATGCGATTTCTCCGTTCGGGTCCTGTTCTCGTTCTTGTAAACCGGAACGAAACATTTGTAACACAGTGTGTGAAGTACATAATCGCAACAAGCATTTTATTATTCATAAAACCTTTATGCATTGGATAATAATGCTACTCATTTATTCTGAAGAGTTTTACATCAGACTCTTTGATTTCAAACTTAACCGAAACAATAACTATTAGAAAAACTGACATTTTGCTCTGACCACTAAAGTCGATGTAGTATCACGTGACTATATTATTAAATGACCTTATCTTTTCTTTTTGAAAAAGTGAAATTCACACGAAAAGTAAAGTGGCCCGCATTTCAAAGACGCAAACAACGGCTTAGATTCAGTTCAAACAGGTATATGGGAACAGTTTTTTTTGTTAAGATTACGTGACAGGTATTACAATACACACAAAGGTAAGGAGGATTTGTTTTCATCTCTTCATTTTTGGTTATTAATTTCATCAGCTGTATTTTTATCCTTACTTGCATTGCCATGTAAAAGTAACAAACGGTATCTAGATGTAATCATTATATAGCAGTTTGGACTTTTATGGCTGGAGGAAATAAAACCCTTTCCTAAGTAAATTTCTGTAACTATGATTTATAGGACAATTTAGCTAAAAAATAAAATTTTTGTGTGATATAATAAATTAATTAACCCATTTAATTTAATGCGCTATTTTCAACATATTAAGCGAATTATTTCAAGCATTTTCAACATATCACACGAATTATTGAAAGCCCCACAAAAACTGATGAAATCTAAACCAGTCTTCATTGGCTTGTCCGCTTTAGGTACAAATGTAGATCTGACACTACTTTTATTCGCGTTTTACACATGTACGTTTTTTGGTAGCTTACGTCATACATATATAGTCGCTGTATGTTTTTTGCATTTTCTTTTTTTTTCTTATTTTACACTCAAGAGGTTTATGTAGTTACTTTAGTACAACCATTAATGTTTTGATCATAACATTTACACACCTTGAAATGTGTCATTGCTTACAGTGTATAGAGATCATCTAGTCGTACAAGTAAAGATAGTTTCACAATTTCAGTTCTCTCTTCTGCAAACAATTACAATATTTAGACTATGTCCAGTAAAGACCGGGACATTAAACCTCGATACCTATACATGAATGACTGGCCAACAGTAAAATTTGTGGCTTAGGGAAAAAAAAAATAAATAGCTAATGCAATTTATAGAGATTCACCAAACGCCTCTCACTGGCGAGTGTATCTATAAGGCTAGGTTTTCTTATAGAGACTTGGGTGTAGGGGGATTTGTGTAGGGTAGGGCAATTTATTGCTTACTCCAGAGCTGGACAGATTGTACCCGGGAAGTCCTCGGTTGTAAACAGAGAGGTGTATGATGAGGAACAGCAGCCGCACGTTGGACTGCCAGTGATCGCTACTTAATTCCTGAAATGTGGCATAAAGTTTACCACCCATGATGAATGGAAATGGATGTAAACATATTCCTGGAAAAGGACTTGCAAAATGAAAGCTTTTTAGCAACGTGTGTAAGCTGTGAGTATGATATTTACATATGATCAACATTTCAGTGATTCCTAAAATAAAGCTGAATAAGTCTTTCCACTGACTAACATGAAAGTATAAATATGATGTCATCGATTCTGTAGACACGTGGCAGAAAGTGATGTGTATCAGTGGCAACAAGAATTGGGTGTTGAAGTTCACTGAGATGAAGGTTGTTGTTTCCGGGATATTTTTTCATTCCATGAAAAGAAGTGTGAAGTTGTCAATATATTTGTTGGTATTATTTCAACCAGAATGCTCAGAATATCTTTTGATTATGAAAGAGAAAACATTCAGGTCTATGAATGTGTATATACTTCCAATGATATACACGAAGAAAGATTATTCCTTTTACCATGAAGAAAAAATAGTTATTTAGTAAATATACCTTTGAGGAAAGCGTACGTATTATCTCCATGGGAGATTTGAACAAGATGGAGAAAGTGATAAACTATCGGCTAATAATTTTTCACGTTATGAATATAAGCTTCCCCTAACACGACACGACAGGACACGACACGACACAACACAACTATAGAGTTATTTGATGTGTGACGTATGCACCACGGTCAAGGAGAGAAAAGTAACATCCAGCGCCGCATTAGTCTTTGACCTCCAACTCATAACCTGTTTGGGAAAGGAATATACGGCTGAAAGATTGGATTTGTGCCCGCAGTCAATTGCAATCATTAGTTTTACACGAAAAATATTTTACTTATACGGCTGCGACCAGCAATATTGTCTGAGGAAACAGGGCAGAGCCCGTGGGAAACTCCAGAAAATGAGCAGGTTTCTGTCAGGCCAACTCCCAGATGCAGTCACTGGGGAATTTGTGTCCATATTTGGTGATGATTTGGAGACTACTTTCTGTAGACAAAAACAAGAACACATTTCATCTATATCCATACTATATTCTTGATCCAAATATTTAAAAAAGCTAAAATGACGTCATAAGGCTGTTTTAAAATGGCCAACGACAGTCAATTTGGCATACGGAATATCCCCGATCTTCGTAAAATTGTTTTTTTTTTCATTAAAGCGCAAATAACATGTTTTTGAAAAGTATACACCATGACTGTACACTTCTGATATGCAACAAATCCGACCATGCGCACAAATACCATAATTAAGGTATAATTACAACACGGAAAAGCACACAGGGTAATATAAAGGAAACTGTTGGAATTGTATCATATCATTACGGGAACTACCAAAACTACGCCATATCAGAATCTCGTGGTACAAAACTTGATCTAGATTTAACTCGGCAAAATTAAACATGGTACATGCGAAACAATTATTTGAATGTCTCGTAAATCTGTCATGTGGATCCCCTGATTACCAACAAGTATTTTTTGGGACATCTCTATCAAATAAAATTGTTGTAATCAGTCAGAATAGGTAAAAATGGAGATACGATCTGGGTAATTGTATTAATGGTAGACAAATACACGGGAGGTAAGGTGATGCACGAAGCACCTTTGTCGGTAGGTCATACATGTAGCAAAGCTCTAATGGCGTTAATGGGTTAAACTCTTAGATACATTTAACATCGTAGCTGGCAGATGACAGGACCTAATTTGAAACTTATTGGCTTTATCGACGGTAGAAATATTTCGGTAATTAAACAAATATATCATGCCTATGTATAATGGGATTCTGTGAAATACTGAGATATCAGGGGTCATTCTAAGAAGTATAACATAAAACCCTGCGTAGAATGCGAGGCGATGTCATCAAGCCAATTTTAGACCCACAGTTAGAGTTAGCTATCGTGTCAGCCGATTATAAAACCACCATAAAAACAGTCCTAATTATATATAGCTCACATAATTTGTACAGGCTCACATGCATCCACTAGCCACTAGCTATGTCTGAGGGTTACAGCATACACATTTTAAATATTGCAATTGTCATAATTTAATGTGTGTAGAAAGTATTATAGTCGTCCATTATAGGACGATATAAATAGTTACATCAAAATTTCGTTTGTGGTTTCATTTCTGTAACTCTCCAATGTGTTGTATGACGATCGTAATCCGTAATCAAATCCAGCCACCCAGGTTTGTAGATTCCCTCGTCATGACTGCTTGTGCACGTAGGCCCTTCGTTACAAAAGATCCGGTCGACGACATTCGTGCGATCACTCCTGCAGTCTAACGTTCATTGAAGGGCACTTTTCTTTCGCCGATATGGTGCACATATATCTGTAGTGCACCTGTGCGACAGTTCTAATGGTTCCTCCACTCATAAAATTGCTGATGTGTAAGTGAGTAATTCTTGAGTGTGGCGCTATGGAACAGTGGGGGAAAAAACCCAACAAAAAACCAGTATTACACTATATTTGTAATGCTGGCAAGAACTGATTTCTTCCACACGTAAGAGTGTTTGAGAAAGATTTCACCATGCATAGGACAATTCACGTATAAGTGTACACTCGATATATATTTATACCGATGCCTTTCAGGATCTGTTTTCACATAAATGTTCCAGTGATTCTGGTAAGCCTCTTCAATATTTATTCTCTAACTGTACATGTTTATCCAATACCTCTGTACGTGAGTAAAATATGTAATTGCTAATATGTATTTCATAATAAATTCAGAATTATACATTTGTAGACAAAAGAATTTGATACACGCATGTGCAATTGTTTAGCACCTGTAAAATTCGATAATAACAAAAGAGCTCACTTGTTGAAATGGTGCCGATTTGCCACCGGCCATATCCGATTCGGCAGAAGTAAATTAGGCGTCTCCTGGTCGAAAACAAGGCCTTGGTAGAGCAGCTCATTTTGACTTCGACCACGTTCGAAAGATTTGAAACAGTTCAGGACAAAACAAAGCTTTGACAGTAGCAGTGAATGACGGTTGTAAACATTCAGACGATGAGGTGAAGAAATTGAAAATTTGAGTTAATTTTAAAGGTTTCATAATTCCCCCAAGGTCTTGAGCCCATAATTAAATTAAGATTTAAACTGGACATTCAATTTTCATCCATTTCATACAAATGTAATTGTATCCAGTGAGCGCAAACAATTTTCTCCGAAATTAAATGCCATAATGTTAGGTATACAGTTAAAAATACTACATGAAGAGTGAGTCGTTATGTTTATATGAATGTTATAGTAAGGTTGTTGGTCTCTTTACAAGACCTATGGCTGGCCAGTATATAGACCATATATAGCCTACAGTGGCGAACAGTGTAAGGCTGACTAGGAGCGCTATTGCCGTAGTAACCACTACGGTATAATAAACGAGTTTTGGTGGGTTTGGGGACTGTAATATGATCTGTTGTCCACTGCTTTTGAGTGAACAAGACTGGCGTATTTTTAGCCTAGGCTACAAAAGGACCATTTATTAAATATCAAAGGATTACATTATGGAGTGATGTGTTCGTTCGTTCAATTGTTCGTTCAGGTGAAACATGGTTGTGCTCTCAGCCAATAACACAAGAGGAGTTAGAAACTTTGGGTGGGTTTTCCAAATAACTGAATCATGATATCAGACAAGAATGTCTTTTTTTCTTCATACTGTAAATGGAAGTGTTAGCTGAATGTGGGACAAATGTCCATGTTCAAATGTAACACTGTCATGACCACAGGGACTCGTCAATGGGGTGACATAGAAGTGTTCATTACCAACAAGCGGTACAGTGTCGTAAACTGTCGAGACAACTAGAGTAGTCTCTCTTGTTCCATGTACAATGCAATGACACATTACGACATCTCCCCCTTGAACACGACAAACATAACTCATAAAGAAAACACCTTAACTGTCCACTTTGATTAGCATCAGTTAGACTACAAACTACAGCTTACAGTCACAAGTCTAATCGCTTGATCGGTTTGATATGACGTCCAAATGATGACATTTGATCAGATGCTCCAACATTAGAATGATCTGGTGACAACCGTTGTGGACTAGAGATTGCTGTCGGTACACTAACATCATTAGTCACCTTCAAATCAGGTGGTTCAGCCTGATTGATCGACACATGAGTATCCCCAGGTACATGAAGTAGATGTGTAGGATCTCGGAAATTCAAACCCTTTAACAACAGTACCGGCAGGACTCCACTGTTTGTCGTTGTCAAGTTTCATACGAATGTTGTCTCCAGGTTGTAGCACAGGCAAGTCTGTGGCACCATGCCTTTTGCTGAAATATTAGGCCTGGTCAGATTTGGCTCGGCTATCATTATGCTGGATCTCGCTTCTGTTAGGCCATTTAGGCTGTAACATACTGGGCAGGGCAGGAACGGTCGTCCTAACCTTCCTTGACAACATCAGTTCATTAGGACTGTAGCCTAAGCTGGGTATAGGCGTATCTCTGTACGACAGTACTGCAAGGAAGGGGTCCTTCTGACGGATAATGTTCTTTGCTGTCTGCAAAGCTCTTTCTACCTCACCGTTTGACTGGTGGAAGTGAGGGCTACTAGATACATGCTTGATGCCATACGTATTCACAAAAGCATCAAACTCAGTGCAAGTGAGCTGAGATCCGTTATCATTTACCAATGTCTCTGGGATACCCCAACAAGATATCATGTTCTTCAGTTTCCCAATAACTACACTGGCCTTTGTAGTGGGTGGATAAGCTGTCTCAATATATCTCGAAACTACGAGATACTTCTCGTGATTCAGTTCACACAAATCTGCACCAATTGTCTGCGAAGGACGGTCCGGTAGTGGTGTAGATCGCAGTGTTTCACGGCGTTAAGCAGCTCTCTTAACCTGACAGTGCTGGCAGTGTTTCACGACACGTTCAATTGCGTCATTAAGCCCTGACCATATGCGTTGGCCACCAGACTGTCTGTTTAGCTCGCTCACGACATTTAGTCAGTCCCTGGTGTCCATGATGAAGTTTCTCCATTGTACTCTCCCGCATACACTCAAGAATAACAATGCGCGTCCCACGCACTAATAGTCCATCAACGACATTAAGTTCACCAAGGATACTGTGAAACTCACGAACATCATTATCAATGCTGTGCACGAATCTGGGCCAACCTTCAATGGTGTAGTCGATCACCTGCTGCAAGTCGGGATCGTTGTCAGTTGAAATCTGATTTTGTGAAGCAATGGATCTGTGATCTGCAGATTAGCTCCAACTGATTGCACATAAGCTACAACCTCAGACTCTGTATCTGGTACATAGGTAGTATTCATGGGAGATCTGGACAATACCTCTGCTTTGACTAGACTTTTCCCCGGTACATACTGAGCCTTAGCATTGTACCGCCTAAGTCCGATGTTCCGATCATTGATCAGTGGAACCAGTCGTTTGTGGTCGGTCAACAAGCTGAAATGTTCCATCCCACAAATGTACTTGTTGAACTTTTCACATGCCCAAGTGCTAGCTTAGCACTCTTTCTCGATCTGGGCGTATCGTCGTTCAGGGACGGTCAGTGGACGAGAACAATAAGCCATGGGTTTCAGCCCGTCACTGTGTTGTTGCATTAACACAGCTCCAATACCGTACTGACTAGCGTCAGCACTCACTGTTGTCGGCTTATTAACATTATAAAAAGCTAGGACCGGATATTCAGAAATCAAGTCCTTTAGTTTCTGAAACGCTCGCTCCTGTGGTTTATTCCAGGACCACACTGCATGTTTTTACAAGTCATTAAGCGGAACTGCTATCTCGGCCATTTGAGGAACATGTCTCCCCAAATAGTTCATCATACCCATTACCTGCCTGAGCTGTTTAACGCCGGTAGGTGGGTGCAGGTCCTTTATGGCCTGAACTTTATCAGGATGAGGCTTAATACCATTCTTACTCACCAAATGTCCTAAGAACTCAACACTACTCTGTCTAATTTCACATTTCTCCTTATTGAGTTTCATGCCAGGTTCACTCACTTTCTTAAGAACACTGGACAAATTGTCATCATGTTCCTTTACATCTGGACCAAATACCATGACGTCATCCTGGAATACCACAAACCCGGGTAAACCATCTAACAATTTAGCCATTTCACGTTGGAAGATTTCATTGGCACTTGAAATTCCAAACGGCATTCTCAAGAATCTGAATCTGCCAATAGGCGTTTTGAAAGTTGTTAATTTACTACTTTCTTCATCAAGACCCAACTGCCAATAACCAGACGATGCATCTAACTTAGAAAATACCTTAGCTCCTGACAGTTTGTGAAGTATGTCATCGACAGTTGGTAGAGTATACAACTCACGCTTAACGGCATTATTAAGCGGCTTTAGATCAATGCAAATGCATGCTTTACCACCAAGTTTAGGTACAACGACCATATATGAACACCAATCAGTCGGTTCTGTGACAGGAGGTATCACACCTGGACGCTCCATGCGCTTGAGTTCTTCCTCAACTTGCTTAAGTTATTGACTATGTACTCGCCCAGCTGTTTGTAGCACAACACGGAACAGCATCATTTCGGAACTTAATTTTAACCACAGTGTCTTTCATTTATTTATTATTTACATTTATTAACTGAAAGATTTGTGGTGGCTATTATGACAGAGGAGAGAACAGAGACTTTAGATTCTTACACCTGTGTTTCACAGACCTATTCCCCGAAAATGACGCCGCCTTTATTGAACTAAACGAAGGCAGTGTAAATACACGGAAAAACAATCTTACGAACTTTGTGGTACTGGCCCATCGTGCGCCTGCGTGTATGACATATGAGAATGTTCCAAACGTCACTGGTTCATTTACAGGGGCACCCCAGTTTCCTTCACACACAATGGTGAAAGCCATCAGTATAAACGGAAAGTTCGTGATTATATCATTGCAAGAATTCAAAATAATTTAAATCGTGCTTCTTGGTGTTTGCCGTAATGTGTCATTGCATTATACATGGAACAAGAAAGACTACTCTAGTTGCCTCGCCAGATTACGACACTGTAGCGCTTGTAGGTAATAAACACTTCTATGTCACCCTATGACGAGTCCATGTGGTCATGACATGATGGCGGCGGTGAAAAGGCGAAATTCGTGTTAAACCTGACAGTAACGATCATCTGAGTGAAACATACTTTGATTGTGAGTCATTTTCTTTCAATAAATAAGAAAAGCGAAAGGAGTGTTAATTGGTGGCATGGGATGTATGTGGACATTTAATACAGAACATTGATTTCATTACAAAACCAAATTGAATGAAGATAAAGCTTTGTTTCATGTAGTAGCTCTGAAAAGGCTTCTAACAAAAATCAGAATAAATTCTAAGAAGAGGACATTCTGTCAATTATCTGATGTCATTTAAATCAAGTTGTTAAAATGTTTTGCGCAGGAAATTGTGTTACATACAGGACATCAAACATGTATGTTATTCTGACAGAAGTTAGAAGTGTATGCGATGTTTCCGCCACCAAGTACTTGTTGTGCATTGTTGGGATTTAAGAACAATATCCACGCAGTAACCACCACCAGAGGATTTAAAGGTTAGTCGCTCATTAAAGCAAAAGAGAAATTTTTATGTGGACGTTGAACATATATATAGATGCTGAAAATTGCAACTGAAAGAGATTAGTTCTTGTATACCCTACAAAGCAGATATATATTAAAGTGTAATGATGTTTGTGGTTTCACAACTGTATGTAAATGCAATTTCTTTCTGCTGAGCCTAACACTGGTAAAATATTTTGCGTCGGTTGCCACGTAATGAAAGGGCCATATTTCTTCAGATCTTCATGACGTCCTGAAATGGTCAAATTTAAAATCGATGCAGAATGAACACATATTTGATCTCATAACATTTACTCAGTGATTGTTAGATGTATCATTTGATAAGTCTCAACACAGGAAAAAGGTGTGAATTGTTCCAATGCATGTCTGACTTTATGTCTACCTATCTCTTCAAATTCAGTACCCGCAAGGAAATTTTTTTAACATATTCTTGCGCACGGCTTAAAAAGGCAGTAAATAAGTTTCTTGACTGTCCTGTTTTTTTACCGTTCTGTTGTTTTGACCGTTCTGTTTTTGTTTTCATTATGAAAAGAGTAAACAACAAGCGATAGTATAAATATTTTGTGAATCACTAGCACGCAAGTCACGCTTATCGAAGATTAAGGAGGATATCAATAGATGAACTGATAATGTAACTGTTAACCTATTACGTTTGGGGGAATCTGTAATGTAAGTGGCACACGAACAAATTCTGTTGTCCGCACCTTTAGATGCTGTAAATGATCTTCAACGCTGTTGGTAATTTTTAACCGCTCTGGTAAATAGAATAAAGAAACATACGCCGTGTGTAGTTTCCAAAAAAATTGGAAAAATGGACCTCTAGTCTTCAAGTGCATATACTGTCAACACAAGAATGCTTTACAAACCTGTTTAACTATACACATATACTTATTCACAAAATTCCAGAGAGAACGGCCATTCCTTTTAAAAACTCTGGTTAATGATCGCTTGCAATGTATTGAAATATAGGATGTATATGACGACTGTGAAGTTGTATAGTATGATAATTGGTGTTTATCGCCTGTGCACCCTTCGCCTTTTTTGAAGTTTATTTACTAAAACTTGATTTCACACAGCCATCAACTTTAAAACCACTCAGTGAGGATAGGCTGATCAAAATTACATACGGTAATCCCAAATGTTTCCCATAAATATGAGCAAAATTTCCATTTCTCCCCCAATGTGGCGTTAAGCCAAAATCATTCATTCATTCATTCATTCCATTTCTCCTTAATTGCTCGAAGAAAAACAAAATTGAAAACTAAATTCAAAACATATTTTTTGGATTGATCGAATGGATGAATAACTATTGCATTCTCCTGCAAGCCACTGTGAAATTATGATGCACTCAAATGACCAGCAGAGATTTCCACTCCGCTGTAAACGTTGCCTACAAAGTAAATAGCCATTTATTTTCTCCACTCTGTTTTTCGCTAAATGTGATCAAAAAAACTTCACTGAAAAAAATGCATGGGTCAATTTTGCGTTAATAAATCTCATCCTAATGAGTCATTTGTTTTCGATTCATTGAGGTTAGTCACATTACCGTTGTTGGAGAAAAAGTGAGTCACATGCGAGTAATTTTCTTCGACAATTGACTCATCGCAGGAGTGCTAGTAATCGTCCTAGTGATTTGTGTAACTGAATGAGTTCTTTAACCAGAAGGAAGAGTCGGTTAACCATTGGAATGAGTCCACTGTCCAATGGAACGAGTCCTTGAACCAAGTAAGTACGTTTTTGGCCTCGTAAGCGTGTCTTTCGATTAGCAGAGTGAGTACTTCGACAAGGTGCTCCAGTCAACTGACTATACTTCTGCGAGTTTTTCGATTGTCCAAGTGAGTTATGACTTCTCTGACCTGACCTTGACTTAGAAACTCATATTTTTAGTCATTTGAACCACTTAAGCTTTTCTTTCAGAAAGGACTGCATACCGATAACAACCTTCCTCAAGTTATTGCTACATGTGGAAAAGAAAACATATACAACCTCATCAATATCTGGCTTCAGTATTGAGCTTTTGCATCAGCCCAGGTTGTGTAGATATGTAAATTTGGAACTGCCCTTTAACAGAGACAGTTAAAAATGAAAAACTGTTTTACCATCGGACCCTAAATAATAACATCATACCCTATACTTCTAATCCACCACCACCACCGCCGCCACCACCACCAAAATATTAATAAATTGTATCGTAGGCCGATAAGGAAATTATTTATAACAAAATAACAAAGGTCCTGAATGGTGTAAGAGACCCAGTGTTCGGTGCTGTGTCTTGATATCTAAGTAATACATATATTTCTGTTGTTTTCAAATATTTATTTTTGTCTAATCATACAATAAGATATAAATGGGGTTACATGAAGATGTAACTGGGGAATGTCTGCCAGCAACCTGTGGATGGCCGTGGGATTCGACTTGGCTCTGCCCGGTTTCTGCTGCAGTCGTATAAGTGAAATATTCTTGAGCACCGCGCACAACCCAACCCCCTAAAAAATCAAATAAATATGAAGATGAGCAGGATTCATACACAAATACTACAAGTCTCTCTTTATCTTAAAATCTCACTTAGTATTTTCATTTCTGTCTTATTTAGTGAAACTGAACATTTGTTATGTACTCCCATGCGTTAAATTAGAGTATGCTCTTTAGAGGGACAAGGTTAGTTATGAGCCAGTATATAGGTAGCACTTACCTTAAGGTACAAGATAATTAACACATGTTAAGAATCCTACCCTACCCACAATGATTCGTGAGCTCTTCAACTCTTAAAATGATTTTCAAAAGCACAATCTTATTGGACATTCGAAGAGGGTATGAGCAGTACTGGCCTCAGAATTATAAAATGAGCATGGTGGAGTAACTAATATCTCATGTTAAAGATATATTTTTTACAGGTATATATATTGTGCAACATCGTAATTTTTTTTGTATGATTCTGCTCTTAATAAGGGGTGTTATAAACATTAATTTCAGCTGGCTGCATTATTCACTGAACTCACAGTTGCTACACAAGCTGTTTTGAAGCAAACCATAAAAATACTTTGACTTAACTGGAATAGTATTCAAAGTTATAGAGGCTTATTTTTGCATGCAGACACATCCATGTGTTTAATTCAGCATTTATTATGCTCTTTCTAGATAAATGCTAAACAATCTGAACCTCAGGTGTTTATACAATGTAAAACGACCCACGCTCAAGGCGTTTAATGGGTGATGTTTAAACAAGCGTGTTTAAAAGATATTCCTTTATATTTAAATATTAAACATAAGTGTCTAAAACATGTATGTAGGCCTATACTGAAATGTTATAATCTAACTGGTGTTTAATATGTGATGCATAAATGTGTATGTAAGTTGAACATCGAAATTTACAGTGTACATCTGCTGAACACTCAGCATAAAAGTAGTGTTTGTTTTCGAACAGTAAATTTCAAAGAAAAATTTTGTACATGCAGTTTAGAAATAAATGCCCCCCTCCCCAAAAAAATTTAATGTATTGTCAATAACATACTCTCAGTGAAAGATAAATTCCTTTCGTGTAGGAACCAAATTCTTCTATTTTGTTTTCATATATGTAACTTGGAAACAAATTTTGAAAAACACACACATATTACTGAACGTGTAACAAATCAGAATAGTATGTCATTACTTCACACTGAACAATGCACAATATTTTTACAGGATATCCCAGTATTGTGTTTCATTCCACTATAGCTCTAGGTATTCCTCGAATTTGTCCTGCTGAATGTTGCAACCATGCATTGCTGCTTTAAACTTCTGTACACCAGTCTTTGGAATACAGTGTATTCTAGTTCAATATTGTAAAACCGCCCAAAGTTTCAGGGAAGAGAGTTGCGAGAAGTGGAAGGACCCTACTGTGGGTAGAGATATCAGATTGTAATGACGAACATCCGGAATTCATATGGGCCTCTCGTATCAAGTTACCCGAGTATAGTAATGCGAGTCGATCTCACTCCATAATTTAATGACCATGCTACAAGCTTGTTCAGTGATCAAGCAGCAGTTTAAGCGATATATACAGAACAGCCTGTACGGCAGACAGGAGCCCTGTCCACACCCTCGAATATCTTAGAACTCTTAAAGTAAGGTTGATTCATGTTTGGTTTGATCCTGGGAATAGCGGTTAACACACAGAGTGATTGTGCATGGTGATTTGTGTCTCTGTCAACGCATTTCAATGAAGCCACACAGTAGTTCGATACATCGTTATTGTGACGTGTGCAAGCCTGTGAATATGACGTAAGTAAACGTTGAAGTCATGTTAACCTAAATCCATTAAACGGATAATGATTGTGATTCTGTTGTATACAGCTGCAAATCTAGAATATCGGACCCGTCCCCTACATCCGTCAATGGTGTACAGAACACTGAATCGTTCTTCATGCTCAACTTAAAGACATTGGTGTACGAGACCATTTGTTATGGACTATAATTTTGTCGTGCTGTATTTGAATACGAGGTTACATCTGAAGAACATGGTTGGCATTTAAAATATACCTGCCAGCTACATCACCGCTCTTTAAAAAACTGGTTAATACGATGAGCTTTAAATGTGAAATGATTGATTCAATGTGTTAAAATCACCTAGTTTGGCACTAAAGTGTTAGACATCCTGCAGTTATGGAGGGCAACGAAGATTAGGACTATACATGCAAATGGGTGAGTACATAGGTTCCTAATATACACGTGTATTGAGTTTATTGAAAGGCCGCGTTCACATAAATGAATTGAAAGAATGATACAAAGTACGTCAATAAATATGTTATAAATGAAGTTCTGTTTTAAGGCTAGTTTCATTTCAACGCCATTTGTCAACAGTTAATATTTGTAACACTGAAACGATATATATTCCAAATGCATGTGTGCCTTTAAATGCAAACAATGATGAGTTTATTTCTAATATGTGAGAAACACTGTGGTTTGTGCAGTTGAGTTTGATTTCATCTTTTTGTTTGACATTTAAGTTCAATTTATGCCCAAAAATAAAGCGATATCATTCACTTTTCAAAAGGCAAAAGTTTAACATATACCGTTTAACAGTAAATCAAAAGCACATAATGATAATTGAATTCTGTGTTAAGAATTTATAGACTTTTCCCGTATCTACAATTGCCCTCTTGTTGGCGACAATTTGAAAATGTATTCATTGAAGGACACTATCGCGCTGATGATTTGTTGTTACGTTTATCTATCAATCGCCATCAGGCGCCTAATTTAGGTACGATGGAATTCTGTTATATCTCCGATACCAGAAGTGTTAGCTTTAACGAATAAACCTGACGGAGCAACTCAATCGCCATACCTATGTCAAAAAGGGGCGAAAGAAAGCAAAACTTTACCTTTATTGCATGGTGGCAATACACAAGTGAGCAAATATGGGCCATATTCAGGATACGTAGTTTAGTTTTCATATAACTATCAAGTATATGTATAATGATAAATAAAGTGCACAGAGTATGCAAACGGATATAAATAATTAACTTATATAACTTGTGATTTCCAGAATACTGATATTGAGATATTTGTTACCGGTGTCAGAACCTTTAAAATGCGAACTATAGCTGTACATTGATTCTAACGAATTTCTTCATTCTGGTTTGGGGGAATTCGTTGAGCATGTAAAATCAATTAATGCTCACTGATTTCCTGGTGAGCGATACAATGAACCACGAGATCTACCTTCCATATATTTGTACAGTGAAATTCTTGCATTCAGAATCACCTTTGTAGGTTAAAAACTAAAATAACTAAATTATTTATGCGTTTAAATATAGAATCACTTTAATTTCTGAAGTAAATGACTGCACTTACAGCCAAAACCAAGCAAGTAAAGAGCGGGGCCTATTCGGCGAGGGAAGCAACAAAACCTAGTTTCCGATAGGTCCGCAGTATATGTATACCTGCCTCCAGCCTGCTCACTGATCTCAGCTCTAAACCACTGGCGAACATGGTTATACACATGGCACATCAATTAAAATTCCACTAGTGACCTGGTTTTATTGGCAAGGTATGCATACATTGGGGAAGAAGGTCCAGATCCATAATTCTATATATTAACTGAATGAATAAGCCTCTTCAGCGCAAATTTCTGACACTGTTGTTTCACTTGTCAGATGGGGCACAGTATTAATCTTTAATAATTTTGTCCAAATTAATGCATGATGTGAACAAATATGTAATGATTTTATATGTATAGTGCATCTTTAAAACTGCTTCAAACCTTAGTTAAAGCTCTTTTCATTTTTATACATACATGTTAAATCAGCTGAAAACCATTTCCAAGGGAATTCTCTGTATCAACAGTGCTTCCTGTCCATATGCGCGGTGAAATAATGACAATCCTTTTCAAGAACAATTCTGGTGCTGTTGGAATTCACGAAAGGAAATGCTAGCCGTGGGATTTCGTTAATTACTGCTTGATGACAAAACTTTTGTAGCCGGAGAGAAGGGTCTTTGTTAGCAATCTTGCAATATTTTAAATACTGACCTCTATAAAATTATATTTTCTGAAACGAATGCTAAATTTTAAAAGGTTTCAGCAAAATGTGTTATTTGATTCCATGGCATGTTATAATACTGGGCATTTTAGATTCATTACATTCATTTTACATCTGAAAATGGCAGACTCAAGAGTCTATGTACATACCGGAGGAAAACAGGTAACAATATAGAGATGAGCCCTTTTTGTGCTTGTCTCCAGCTAGAGTGTCCTTCAAGTCTCCTATGTTGTTAATTGTAGTTGCGATTATATGTCAGATATAAATTCAACAACTTTCCAAATGTGGTAAGAATTGCATGTAACTGTGTTATTCACGCGCGATTCTACTGCTGTGCTTCCGACGAGAATAGCTTTAAATTAGACAGATTACTCTGTATACACAAGCAAGGAAAAGTATAATGTACAATTTTGTTTGTACAGGCATTCAGTCTATCCACCTTGCTAACTACAACATATCACTTTTGACACTTAAATTACTACTGAATGCACATTGTCATAAATTGGAAACAAACAAGAAAACATAATTTTGAGTGCAATAAATCGTCCAACTCTTTTTTTAGTTAGATCTCATTCATATATCTTTACAATTCTACCACGCAATTTGCTGAAAAATTATCTTCCAAAATTATGTTCACACATGAAAGGAAATATTTAAATGCCTCAAATATACATTGTTTTTACTCAAGTCATGTTTAATACCAACAGCCGTTCGGCCAGATATTAGTACATTTCTGATGAACTTCAGTCTACAATTTATTATTAAATGGGGTGCAAATTTTGTTAAATGTTAACACAAAGTGTAACCCGGATATAAGAGTATGCATTTTCTTCATAGTCGAAGTTCGCACGAGCATATTCTGATGAATTAAACGTGAAAAAGCTATTCGTCGTCATACGAAATCAAACCAATTTTTTTTTATGAGAAAAATATACCTAGATGTACCACGTTTATATATTCCAAACGCGATACAAAACATAAACATATTTTCACCCAGATGAAAGTTTAAAATCGAAACTGTAATTTTGCTGATTTTATAAATTTAAAACGCACAGCTAAAATTACGCTACAGCTCATTGTGACGGAATTACAAGAGCAAATTTACAAAAAGAACCAGCAACACAAGGATAGCTAACCAAAAATTGTACAGGCCTTCAAAGCGTAAGGATAAAGTTTCAGAAGCGTGCGCCTATCATGGACAGACGGCTCTGCCTTCCTCTAGGAGACAACGTTTTGACGCCGTCTGTAATCCACGGTGTTACTGGAATATAAAACTTGTCTTCGAAGTATATCGTGTGTTTTTCTGTATTTTAGTTTAACCGTTAACTTAGTTCCTTCACATGGTTTAGCAGACAGGCCCATTTTGCCATGGAATAAAACCGAATTTGGTATTTCACTGTACATGTCAACATCCAGCTTTGGCTCAACCTGCTCGGGTGTATGTATAGCGACTAGCGGCCATGTGGAACGGGGGAAGTTATTCGGTGGTCTCGGCTGTGGTTTATAGTATAGCAGGGCAATAAAATGAAAGCGTTTAAAATATTTAAGGGAACGAAACATTTAGAAGACACAAATAAATGGTAGAAGCTGACCGCAAAGGGGCCAGAATGAAACGGTTGTAGAGAAACGGTAAACGAAAACGTACCGGAATGAATCGGACTGAAACGGAAAACCATAGTAGTCTGTGTACCATTTAAAGAAACTCGTACGGTAAATGTCAGAACGAAAGTACATATCTGTACAAGTGTGTTTCGTGCTTCCGGTACGTTTGTGTGCTTAGACTTTCCGCAATTCCTTTGACTGACTTTAATAAGTAGTGTTAATTGTGCCCTTTGATACGCTTTGGTTTGTGTTGCCAGAATCGCCCCCGGAGGATTTGGTCCCTGCTAGCATCAGCTGGCTTCACTTCAACAGAACCGGACCCTACAAGAAGGGTTTCCTGATCACGTGCCTGGCAAATGGGAACCCCGCCCCAGAGATGAGGTGGTACAAACGGTCAGATACCGGCCACGACAGACTCGTCCTGGTCAGTGGCTAACAAATCGTTCATTCTTTGACTCGCACTGGTCAAGGAAGTACAAATAACTTAGTCTGTGGTTTAAAATTGTCTAAAAACGATGACTTACTGGCTACGATAGGCTTAACTTGGTCAGTGGCGTACAAATCATCCATTCCTTTTTTATTTAACTTATCTAACAATGAAATCTCTTGTAGCTGATTCCACCATTTCACAAATTAACGGTCGATCTCAGGGATCTGCTTTATAGCAACTTACCGCTTTGTTGTCATGTGAGTCAAGAAAGTTTTCTGCTTGCAGCCCACAAACAACGTCATAATAGAGCAAGTGACTGAGGGCCGGAACACCCAGTTAACCCTGGCCATAGAGAACCCCTCTGAATCGGACGCTGGGCTGTACACGTGCGAAACTGCTAACGCAGGAGGAACTGTCAGTTACCAAGTCAAGGCTGTTCTCTCTGGTAACCATAGATACTCAGACAAAAATTTCAAAATCAATTTCTGTTATTGGTGCTAATACAATACAAGTTGGTTTATATGACGAGAAATGTCATATATTGCCAGATCTAGCATGGAACTTTCACGTACATTTACGTCTTCTCCAGATATATGTTGACGCCGCTCCCTGAAGTTCTTGATGAAGGATGCTCAGTTTGCAGTTTACGAGTAGAATCAAATTCCTATAACGTGGCTTCAAGAAGGATCTCTGTTTTTGTGTAGAAACTAATAACCGTTCTATGTTGTATGCAGAACAAACGTCAAGCATCATATCCTCCTGTCTTAGTAAGCTTTGCTGCCTATCCCTTACTCCTGATTGTGTAATTGTGACAGAGGAGCCGATCAAGGACAAACTACCCCCACATATCACCCGTATCCACGTGGACAGGGCGGGAGACAACCGAGAGCACATGTCTATGTACTGTCAGGCCACGGGCTTCCCCCCGCCAGATATCAAGTGGATGAAGGACATGGCTCCTCAGGGCAGACAGATTGACTACCGTTATATCTGGGTATTTATGACACCTGTTCTGTCAGCTTGCAAAAACAGTTGTTGTATTAAAAGTCCCATGTACTTAAATTGATACCCGGTTATTCGACTTTACCAGAAATTGGTAATAAGGTGTCCATACAAAGGAAACAGTGTTGTCACGTCACAAGTCATACAGCTTTTACCTAAGTAACAATGACATTGCTGTGGTGTACTACAGTGTACCGAGATTTAATAACGATGCGTCAGTGTTTTGTGATTCGCTGAGTATATGTGATCTGTTCTGGTTAACACTAGCCCGTGGGACGTATGGATGCCAGAGAAGAAAAAACCTACAACTCTACAACAGTTCACCTGCTGATTAAGTATGTGGAACCAGAAGATGCTGGCAACTATCTGTGTCTGGCGGCCAACATCGCCGGCGAGGTGCAGCAAGCCTTTGACGTCGACACATCAGGTAATTGATCCCACTGTGCCTCCTCAATCAGTACCATGTTTAGATTATTCACACTTTTCAGAGAAAGGTTCAGACCATAGCAAAGATTCTAGGTGAAGCAAACTCTCAATGTTCATGAAAATACAGAGACCTTAACACAATTTTTATCTAAAGCGTTCTAAGTTCACGTATTGTATGTCACGTTAAACTGAAGCAAGACTATCAGGAAAATACACGCATGCGCCCTTTCCCCAGACAAACTTCCGGAGCATACGGAGACCCCTCACGTGGAATGGATCCATATGAACAGGACAGGCCTGAACAACAACGACATGTCGGTCACTTGTGTAGCCCGAGGAGTGCCTCCGCCGACAGTGTGGTTCTACCGAGGTGACCCGCGTCAGGGAACCGAGCTCATCACGGTAACCGAAACCCCCCGATCACAGTCAACTGGCATGTTCAGTACAGAGGTTAACATTAAAATCGATATGTTTGAGTTCTTGTGTCTGTACAGTGTATTATATAGAAAAGTTCACGTCAACTTGGAAGACAATTGTGGCCATTGTGTCATGTTTCGGGTATTGAGGGCTGGAGGGGAGGGGTGCTAGCAAGATGTACAAAAGCAACAAAAATCAAAAATCCGAAACTGTGTAATATTTGAGAGCAAATATTTACAGCCGTCGGAACGAAACAGCTTCTACCAGATCCAGGGCTCCGCCAAGACAACACTGAAGCTGACTTTACGAAATATTAGAGAGGAAGACGCTGGACCTTATCTCTGCAAAGCCACCAACTTAGCCGGCTATCGCAGCCATCCGTTTGAACTTGTAGTAACAGGTAGGTGTAACCGAGCTAGATCAAGGTGGTCTACCTTAACGTTAATAGACAAAATGTCCAGATAACAAGGAAGGTTAATACTTTATCAACAGTTTTGCCTTCAACTGTATAAATTATGCTGTTTGTGAATAAAATCAGTGTCCAAATCACTTTATTGTATTTGGTGTTGATTATCAAATATGTAACTCTGTGCCATTTTTACGGGAACTAAAGCATATCTACGCGTCGGATATGTAACGCCGGGTAAGTAACGCATAAAACAGTGTGTATCAGAATGTGCAGGTGTTATTGTACTAATTCCCTGTCTTTTCTAGAGCCGGAGATTCCCAACCAACGACTGCCACACGTTAGTCATATCCGGGTTAGCCGAATCGGTATCCAAAACCAGCACGTGCTGATGACGTGCGAGGCTGAGGGGAATCCCGCCCCGGAGCTTAACTGGTGGCGTAATGAGGGCACAGCTGACACGCCGCAGTTCAGACTGCTCTGGGTAACATCACCTCTCTCACATTATCTTCTTTGGCTTATTAATCAAACGTCTGCATGGAAAAAGCCCTACCTCACAATATAGCAGATATCTAATGTGTTAGCTTCTCTCGATTCGGATCCAAATCAATTTGACCAATATTGTCTTGCAATGCTTAAATAATACGTTACAAGTTTGTCCGCCTAACACCATGGCAAAGGTAGGAATGGACAATGATAGGCCACACAGCCTAGGCCCCAATTACTGTGGAAGAATGACAGCCAACACTTTTTAAATGAAACCAGTGTGTAACAAATGTATCCTAGGCGTCGCTTTGGATCGCCCCCGGCCAAGCCTCATTGCATACGACAGGCAGAATTAGAGAAAACAACAGTATCGTCTGCATACAATAGTAAAACATTGCCATCAGAACCATCACGCTTGCCCGAATAACTTTATTCTGAATTTGCTAGCTGTTTTGACCGTTTCAAAGAGTTATGTAAATTTATTCTCTGGCAATTTCTTTTTGTTTGATATTTGAAAAAAGAGGTTCCAATTTATCGTACTGCTGTTTGTCTCAATGACGATGTCTAAAACATGGCAATCAAATGTCATCATAACTACATAGATTTTGGGCTTTCATTAGACCAGTTTGTTGCTTGACTGTTTCAGCCCGGCGATAAGTATGACATTCACCAGGAGCAGGAGGCGGAGAAAACCTCTCTCAGTCTGACCATTAAGGATGTGGACGAGGACTCCTTGGACACTTACCTGTGCTCAGCTTCCAATATCGGCGGCCAAACCCGACAGAGGTTCGAGCTGACCGCCTTACGTGAGTTCTATTATCACATGCTTACATTAAACATCTTCACTTGTTGTTAGATGACACAAAAAGCAGATAAATCCCTACCATTAATTGAACTTCGAAGGAAAGGCGGTTGTCCGCCACTGTTGTTGTGATATATGTATGTTCTCTCTTGATTTTAACTAGATATCCGGTCAGTTAAAGATGTAGTGTTACGTAGTGGGAGAAGGTGCGTTGTTTCCCTGCAATATAGTGTACTTAATCCTCTTTCCGTTAGTCTTTTATCTGGTGATTTATTTTTATATATAAGCATCTGCCACGGAAGATGAGGACGAGCCTCACGTGGAGCGCCTCATTGTGACACGAACGGAAGACAGCGAGCTTCAGTTGACTTGTTCGGCTGACGGGTTACCTCCCCCTGAGTTACATATGTACAAGCTGGATGAAACAGGCGCATACCAGCTGTTGAAGGTGAGTTACAATCCGTTGTTACTCGCCTGTTACCTTCATGTACCATCTAATGGTTTGCTTGAACTGTAGTGCAAACAAAAATGTGCTAACAATCCGATTATGGTTTTACTTAAAGAAAATGTGTTTAGTTGTATTCTACATTTTCTTTGTTATGGTGTTTTACTGAAACCAAAGAAGTAATGTATGAGCGTGCAATGTGCTCTGACCTTACCACATTCTCATTCATCGTTCGCTATTCAAATCTTTGACGAATCATGTTCAGTACATAGGAATCATTTTTTTTCTTTGTCGTTGTTTCAAAAGCCAGTGGATCGTGTACGTTTCTTCGAGACGAATGGAGTTGACAGTACCGATTTACAAGTGACAATTCAACAAGCGACAGAGAAGGATGCGGGAAGTTATCTGTGTTCTGCCGCTAACCGCTTGGGAGCCGCCCGAAAGGCCATGGACTACACCATACAAGGTAACCCGCCCTCTCGCTATGAGGTTTGCCAAAAAGTGTAATCCTTTGTGCATGCGCCACAAGTCTGTAAAAACCCACGTGCTGGTCTAAATACACAACTGCAACACTTCAGGAGAATGCATGGCCCCATAGGCTGCAGAAATCCATATTCTGGTTTAAATACACAACTGTAACTCTATAGGAGAATGCTTGGTGCTATAGGTTGCAGAAACCCACACTCTGGTCTGAATGCATATCTGTAACCCTTCAGGAGAGGTGTGGCTCCACTGGCTGCAGAAACCCACATTCTGGTCTAAATACATAACTGCACCCTTTCAGGAGACCCACATTGAGGTCTAAATACATAACTGTAACCCATCAGGAGAATGTGTGCCCCACAAGGTGCAGAGACCCACATTCTGGTCTAAATACATTTCAGTAACCCCTTAAGGAGAATGTGTGGCCCCATAGGCTGCAGAGACCCATATTCTGGTCTAAATACATAACTGTAACCCTTCAGGAGATTGTGTGGCTATATTGGCTGCAGTGACCCACATTCTGGTCTAAATACTTAACCATAACTCTTAAGGAGAGTGTGTGGCCCCATAAGGTGCAGAGGCCCACATTCTGGTCTAAATACATAAATGTAACCCTTCATGAGAGTGAGTGGCCCCATGGGTTGCGTACACCCATAATCTGGTATAATACGGATCTCTAATCCTTCAGGAGATCGCGTGCCCGAGGGGCCTACAGGAACTAACATTTTTCTCTACATGCATAACTGTAGAAATAACTGTTAAACTGTAGGGGAAACGCCTCCTTTGAATCCTGTCTTGCACCTGAGCCGAATTGAATGTGAAGTATTGTATGTTGAAACAGAGACTGACGCGAAAATTCGCCTACATTATTTTAAATATAATTTAACTTCACAAGTCCTATATGAGAATCTTTTCTATGCAGATGCTCCTTATGACGACGAGATACCACCTCACATCAGCCACATTCACATGAACCGGACCACAGAAGATGGTGCCGACGTCATGGTCACGTGCTTAGTCCAGGGTTCGCCTGCTCCGACGGTGATGTGGTTGAAAGATTACAGCGAACGTGGCGGCCAGGATTTCAGACTGCTGCCGGTGAGCGCCTTTGGATATTTAATATCATGAATCAAAGACAAACATTTGCAAAGCACTTTTTTTATACTTGTACATTTTTAGAATATACTTTGATCAATAAGAAAGAAACAAAGTGTACTGCCCATCCTGATGGTTTCCTCTTAAAATTTCAGCCCGTGGGTGCCCATAGAATTCGCCAGGAGAAATTCTCGGACCATACAGTCGCTACCCTGGTCATCCCTGAGGCCACTGAACGAGACGATGGCTGGTATAGATGTGAAGCCACGAATCCCTGGGGAGAAACCAACCAAGAGTTCGAAGTGATAGTTCATGGTAAGCTAAACCCTGTTTGAGGCTGACCAAGAGTTTGACGTGATAGTTCATGGTAAGCTAAACCCTGCGCGGGGCTGACCAAGAGTTCGACGTGATAATTCATAATAAGAGTGGAGACGCTAAACCGTGCCTGAAGCTAGCCAAAAGTTTGAAGTGATAGTTCATGGTCAGATTACAGAGGCTACACCGTGCGTGAGGACAACCAAGACTTTGAAGCGATTGTTGAGGGTATGACTGAAGAAGCTAAACCGTGCGTGAGGAGAACCAAGACTTTGAAGCGATAGTTGAGGGTATGACTGAAGAAGCTAAACCGTGCGTGAGTTCAGCCAAGACTTTGAAGTGATAGCACGTTGTAAGAGCGTTATGCACGATTTGAATTCGTAGTATACGTTATGACCTGAAAGATCTGGCTATGAGGACTTTGGCAACAACACGAAGTTTGAAATGATTGTCCAGTGTTGCCCAGTTTTGCAATATAAGGCGTGGATATCCGAAAACTTGAAGATAGTTTAAGACAAGGTGTGAGAAATGTATCCATAGCTCGGGAGGTACCCAAAATTTGAATTGATATACCAAGATAAGATGTGAATGACTTGTCACCTGGACGGGAACGTCCCAAAATTTTTAGATGATACTGTAGGGTAACGAGTGATGTAGGTGAGCCAAGCAAAGTAACACTAAGTCCGTGGAAGGCGACCAGTGCTAAAGGTGAGATGAAAAGGTAAGGAAAGCCTGGAATCAACTGAACAAAGCGATAAATATTTATGACGAAACAAGACACCGTAAGGAGAGCTTGCTCCAACAAGAACGAAATCTCAGCTGAGAGTTGAACACGATTAACATTTGAGGTTGAATCGCCGAATATATCTAATCAACGACGTACTGTACGATTACGTTTCACATGATAACACTGGACAGCCAAAACAAAGCTAAACAGGAATATTAAGTAGTAGTTAATAGTTTGTATAGCAAGCAGATAAACTGTGAAAACAGACAATTGCAAAATCAACGGCGACACGGCCAACAAGGTATGAATTCGAATTCCGTTCCCAAGATGAACGCAATTATCTGTCTTCTACACCTCGCATGCCTGGACATATGAAAAGGACCTGTGGAACGAAGATTACGGGTTTAATGGTAATGAAGAAAGTTCATTTTTATATTTTATAAATGTTAATGACCTCTGTTTTTTTCCACAGAGGTCTTTTCTATACAGCGCTGTCACCGTTTTTGTCACGGCTGAAGGTTACAAATACTAAATTTAAGAACTGACAGCCAGAGCATGGGCACAGTTAAATCATTTGACGCTATAAGAAGAGAGCTGGGAGGCTTTCCTGTGCATCTGTATGTTAGGACTGTTGCGTTATACTGTGTGTTATGTCGTGATAAAATGCACATTATGGAATACAAACCAAGCGTTTCACGCTTAAGGAGTGGGTAGATACTAGTCTGAACTATGTGTTTGTCAGCGCCAATGCGTTTGACAGTCAGTTCACTGTGTCTTGTTCTTGTTTTTTGCAGCCGGCTTGCCCAGAACCAACCCGCCGCATGTCAGCCAGATTAATGTGAACAAGACTGGGGTTAGCAAGCAGGATTTGACCCTAACCTGTGTGGCTTCCGGGGAACCTGCCCCTGGCATGAACTTCTACAAACAATCTGACGACGGCAACTTCTACCTTGTGCTGGTAATGTACCAAAACAACCGAGCCGTTTTCCAAGATACCCTCACAGCGTCTCCACACTTGTCTGCGGTGATAGCGCGATTAGATATGTTCTCCTTCACTGATAAGTCGAGATCAGTGAAAATACTGAGGTGGAAATCAGAGCCCTGTTCCACAAAGCAATTGTAAGCTAGTCACAATAAACTTATTCTACAACAGCTTTGTGGAATAGGGGCTATGTCTGTTCCTTGTATTCCCTTACGTTGATTGCTAATTGCCATCGCGATTTTGTGACACTAAAATGATTCTATTATCTTTGACCAAATTTGTAGCACACTGCATTACCGACATGTTTATCCATTGTTGTTTGCTTGCAGCCGGTCTCCGAGGAAGACATATCAGAGATGCGAGGAGCAGGGGAGACAACCCTTCGGCTTGTCATCAAGGATTTCACTTTGGAGGACTTCGGCTTGTACAGGTGCGCTGCGGCTAACCTCGCAGGAAGGGTGTCTCAAACCTTCAACGTGCAGATAGACGGTAAGTAATGTGTCTGCGTCTGCAAGTCATAAAACTGCGTGTAGCGTTTGACTTTGAAGTTTGCACAAACGGAGCTTTGGGTTAATACCTGGCAGATACTGTATGTTGCATTGTTGACAGAAATATTTTATTAGTAGTAGATATTTTTTGTTGTTGTGAGATGTGTTGTTGTCAGACATGTTGTGTTTTTTGTCAGATATGTTGTATTATGATATGTTATGCTTTATTATTGATGGATATGTTTTATTGTTCATTTATATGATGTATTGTTGATAGTTATGTTCTGTGCTTGATAGATAGCATGTAGTGTTAAACGATAAGATGTATTTTTGATAAATATATTGCACTTTTGTCAGAGGTAACATATTATTGTTAGATATGTTATTTTATGAATAGACACATTATACCGTTAACAGATACCCCTCAAGAAGATCAAGAGAGGCCTTATATTACCCGAATTTTCGTGGATCGCTCCGTTGAGGACCCTAGAGATGTTACACTAACCTGTGTGGCTAACGGCGTCCCGGCACCGGAAATGCACTGGCGTCAGAGGGATTTGACAGGCTCCGATGTCACCCTGGTATGTGTTGTCTGAGTTAGTCTTCACAACTCTGCAAAACCATGACCAGTGAGATTTGGAGTTTTTGCAACTTAAGGCTTAAAGCATGCAGAAATGTCATCATTGTTTCTATTTTCAGCCATCAAGCCGCTTCGATATTGAGCAGATAAAGTTTGAGGATTATAGCGTGATAGTGCTGACAATAAAACGGGCCACTTTCGCCGACGATGGCACATTCATTTGTGAAGCAGCCAATATCGCAGATCGCGTGACGCAACCCTTTAGCCTCCGTGTCTTTGGTAAGCTATCTGTCAGCTACTTCCCTCTCCTCATTGTGCCTTATTGTGTTGTCATGAGATCAGTCTAGATTTCGGCGCGGTCTCACAAATCTTAAGCTGGATAAATTGGCCATAGTTAAACTTCAGTGCGTTTTAAAAAAAAAAACTTATGTCAAACACTTAAGTGGGATAAAGATGCTAAATCCCATTCCTTGTTGAAAAACTTTCATGATAAAGGGCTTTGATAATAATAAGGTCTGTGATTTTTCTACAAATTGTAATTTCTTTAATAGTTCACACCTTGATGAAATTAACCTACAGTAGAAACACTCATTTTTAGTGTTAGGCAATAGTTTCCAGGGTATGGAAACTGTCGGTGACGGCTTTTGATATTTGCTTGTAGCTACGCCACCTGAAGATCTGCTGGCGCCTAAAGTGTCGTCATTCTACGTCAACCAGTCGAGAGCGGACGTGAATATGTACTGCGTGGCCCGTGGCCAGCCTCCGCCGGACCTCTACCTGTCCAAATTAGACGCCACAGGCAACTATGTTGCAGTTAAGGTAAGATACGTGTAACATGGCTCAAACATGCCGCAAATGATCGTTTGTTTATTGGTGAACACTATACTCCGGTAGACTGGAAAGTTTTTACCGTTACTGTCTTTGAATCGTCCTTGCAAAGCGACGTGCATGTAGTTTGCTGTTGTATATTTTTATGTTGTTGTCCACTCCTCCCCCAGCCTCGCATTGGCCTGGACTTCACGCAGAAGAAAGAGGATCAGAGGACGATTCTCAGACTACACATTAAGGACGCCTCCGAGGCCAACGTGGGCAGTTATATCTGTACAGCCTCCAGCTTGATCGGAACAAGTCGGCGCAAGTTTGAATTCACTGTGAATGGTGAGTGTTTCCCATGGACTGAGATATGGACAAGTACGTTAGGTCAGCTGGGTGGACAGTTCGTGAATACTTTTGTCACTGTGGTAACACACTGAACTATGCATAGACGAGATTAGCGAGATTCCATAAGGAATCGGAGATATCTCTCCTAAAGTACTAAACAGTCCATTGTCTGATTGATCCCATATTGAACTGTGGAATGAGAGCTACCGCCAGCTCTACCCAGATTTCTGCTTAACCCCACAGAAATCTTGCCGGTGGAGGTACAAGGGAGACCGTACATAAGACGAATCCTAGTGGAGGAGCCCCAGGCAGACGGCAAAGTTCTCACTGTGAAGTGCTTTGGGGAGGGCGATCCGGCCCCAAACATGATGTTCTTCCGGAGGAACGCCATTTCAGGCCTTGATGAAAGGATTAAGGTAGTATCTTATAAAGCTACTGATTAAGATCTTACATGTGGTTACCTCATCCTTTCCCAGGTGCATTTTGTAGTTTAATGAGGGTGTAACAGAGATCTCCTGAACATGTGATGCATCAGCGTCATGTTCACAGTAAATGTCCTGTTTTTCGTGGTCTCTCCAGTACACTACATCCATTTTAGTAGACCGCCCCGTAAGGTGGTGGGCAGGTCTGTTTGCCTGTCGTTTTGGTACGGTGGTGTCTTGCCACCCACAGATGTGATATCCCATACAGGTGTTGCCATGATAACCACATCGCCGTTAATCTCTCGGTGAGGTAAATGTAGACATATATTTTAGCTATGACATGCAAAGTTCATGAGGTGAAGACTTACTTCTTGACAGACAGATGTTTGTGATGCAATCTTTTCATTAGTTTAGGTTTCTATGGCAGTCACATTAATATTTATTTTCAATGGCACAAATTGCATGTATATATTTATGTCTACCTTATAATTCATGCAGTTTCAATAGTTTAGTATATAAAAACTGAGACGATACCTTTTTAAGTGGATTATCGTTTCCTCATTTCACAAGAACGCCCATACATGTTAGTATCCAAGTTCTAACACACACACATAGACCTACCATATACTCTATTTACCGAAACCAGTCGACAGAATATCATGGTAATATTAGATTTACAGTGAGCTCTTGTTTATGCTGGTAGCGTTTATTCTACACCAGCATAATGTTCAGACAGTGTTAATTTCAAATTCCGTTTCCAGACACTACCTGCATATGCTACATACTGTACTGTTTTGAATTGCTTTCAAGTCTGGTGGTCGGTATAAGGTACGAAAACTGAGTGTACCAGACGGTGTACTGCTGGAGGTGAAGGTGAAGAAGGCTGGGCCCAGCGACACTGGGGTTTATATATGCAGAGCTGTCAATAAGAAAGGCACATATAGAACCAAGTTCAACCTTACTGTCGAAGGTATTGAAAGGAAATTGCCGTGTGTTGACTAATTGGTTTGCATGCAAAACAGAACTGTTTGATTGTAAAACATATATGTGGATAAATATGACCATTAACTGATGGCATAACTGTAATGTTAACACTCAAATACTCACAAATACATGTAACTTAAAGATGTTCTCAGGACCTCTGTCATTGGCGCTATGTCAAATGTGTCGTTTTGTTCCAGTTGGCCGTACAAGTGCCCTCTTCATTTACATTTAAGATGACATTTTACAAAAGTAGCATACAAGAGTCCCAGACAAACCTACTCCTGATATGTTATCGGTTTATAGCTCAATAGGAGACTTGAGGTGAGTGAGTACTTAATAACGTTTCAGTCATATGGCGACGAGGCGTCCTTCTGGTGTATGCATATAGGGTGGCAGGGAGAGTCCATGCAGCCAAAGTGTTGCGGCTACTGGAACATCATGTCGGAGACACCCGAAATGACACCCCAGCCATTGTACTGACACCGGGCTGACCAGTCCTGTTTTCTGGCTCTAACCTCTCAATACTTAGCGCCAAGCGAAGCAGCAACAAGTACAATTTTTAATGCCTTTGGTATGATCTTTGAAACTGTATCCCCCGATCTCGAGGCGGACGCTCAAACCTCTAGACCACCGATGCGGTCAAGAACACTTGCAAATAACACCACTAAGTGCATAAGTATGATAGCCATCGGGTAGTCTGTATATGCGAAACAGAAAACAGCAGATTTCATCATTGGAAATGTCTTGCTTGTGCAGGGTTATTCTCTGAATACATGCAAACACTTGGTTTTACCTGTCTGTTTACTCAGAATACAGCACTGTGCGAAAAGGTGCTCCCGAGTTCATTCAACCGCGGGTGGAGCGGACAGGGCTTAATGGCGAGGATGTTCAAGTCACCTGTAGAGCTCGGGGAGATCCTGCTCCGGACATGTTGTTCCTCCGCCAGGAACAGGACGGCCCAGAGACCAAGTACAAGGCCATTACGGTCAGTACGTTATCTGTCCACACCTGATACCAACCGGGTTAGTAACTCTTAGAACCAGAGATAACTTCGAAGGCAACTACGGTCAGTATCTATCAGGACCTGAGGCCAAGTACCTGGTAATTACGGCCACTATCTGTCATGCCCAGAGACCAAATATAGGGCAATTACGACTTGTATCTCTCAGGACGAGAAGCCCAACGTAGGGCAATTATGATTTGTATTCGTCAGCATAACAGACCAATTTGAGGAAAATAACGGCCAGTAATCCACCAGGACCACAGGCCAATATTAGTGCCTGTATCCATTCGGTCCACATGCCAAATATACGACAGTTACCGCCAGTATCTGTCAGTACCACAGACCAATGTTAGGACAATTACGGCCTGTATCCATCCGGTCTAAGGGCCAAATATAGGGCAGTTACGGTCAGCATCTGTCCAGACCAGAGGCCAGGTATAGGGCAATTGCGGTCAATATCCGGCAGAGCGACAGGTCAGTTTTAGAGCTATTACTTCCTGTATCCGTCAGCATCACAGACCAATTTTAGGACAATTACGACCAGTATCCATCAGCACCGCAGACTAATTTTAGGACAATTACGGTCTGTACCCATCAGCACCACGGACCAATTTTAGGGCAATTACGGCCACTATCCGTAAGGTTGAGTTGCCAAGTATAGGGGAGTTACGGTTATCATCTGTCCAGACCCGAGACCAAGTACCAGGCAGTTACAGTTAGTATTTGTGAAGGCCCGAGTACAAGAATCAGACAATGACGGTTTGTATATGTCAGGACGAGAGGCCAAATACTATACAATTACTGTTAGAATCCATCATGATCAGGCAATTACGGTTAGAATGTGTCATCTTTTTACACTGGTATATTGCTTTAAAACTGACGACAGCAGTCATGTTTTACACTGGTGTATTGCGTACAGCCTGTCGGCAGCATTCATATTTAACACTGGTGTATTGCTTACAATCTGGCGGTAACATTCATATTTTACACTGGTGTATTACTTACACACTGACGGTAGCATTCATGTTTTACACTGGTGTATTGCTTACAGCCTGACGGTAGCATTCATATTTTACACTGGTGTATTGTTTACACACTGACGGTAGCATTCATGTTTTACACTGGTGTATTGTTTACACACTGACGGTAGCATTCATGTTTTTCACTGTTGTATTGCTTACAGACTGACGACAGCATTCATATTTAACAGTGGTATATTGCTTACAGCCTGATGGTAGCATTCATATTTAATACTGGTGTATTGCTTACAGGCTGACGGTAGCATTCATGTTTTACATTGGTGTATTGCTTACAGACTGACGACAGCATTCATATTTTACATTGATGTATTGCTTACAGACTGAGGGCAGCATTCATATTTTACATTGGTGTATTGCTTACAGACTGAGGGCAGGTACATAGTGGAGGAGAAGAAGGGCGAGGTGGAAACCGTGCTCAAGGTCATAATCCGACAAGCCACACCGGATGACGCCGGAACCTATGTGTGCTCGGCCAGGAACAGTAAGGGCTCCCCCAGACAGCAGTTCACGCTGAGTATACAAGGTAAGTGTCGGCTGTCACCATACTGACAGCTCAGGCTACCCTGCGTCCAGGCAGACAAAACATATCTGCTTTTCGCACCCAAGAGACCACGGGTGCATGTGGTTCCAACACGAGGTTGCTTCCTTTGCAGGTTTCTTTTATACTGAGATAGAGAGAGCTTTGTTGTTCTGTTTCTGGATTGCTGTGTGCTTATTTCAAATAGTTGGCTCAGGTTCGTCAGTGGGGATTCAAATTCTGTGGCCTTCGCACCGTTGTTGTTGACCGTTGTTGTTGTTCCGTAAGTAGGTCTGTATATTATTTGAACGTCGATGCTTGATCCAGAGCCCTTTGTATTGAATGCCTGATCATGCAACCACGAAATAATAAGCACATATGATATAGTATATGGCTACTTTGAATTTCGGTGTACTAATAACATAACACAAGAAGACAGTGCGCCCAGTTCATTCTGAAACACAGACTGGGTGACACTGTTATCCCCGAATGTTCTGCAAATAGTTGACCCCATAATATGGATGCAGCATTTCTGACCCCTACGGCGCCATTGTTTTTCATCCATGGCTGTCACTACCACTCGGTGGTTGTTTTTCATCCATGGCTGTCACAACAACTCGGTGGTTGTTTTTCATCCATGGCTGTCACTACCACTCGGTGGTTGTTTTTCATTTATGGCTGTCACTACCACTCGGTGGTTGTTTGCGACCTTATATCGGGAGCTAATTCAGATACATGGTAGAGGTGCGGTGGATTTCTCAGAAAATTTTTCCCTTGTTACCTCGAACCATACACCTGTGTGGCTTCATAATGGTGAATTAATTTTGAGAATGATGTAAAAACAGCCATGAGTTTAAATACCACCTATGCCTACATTTTCCCTGCCTCTGCATGAGACACTTTGTTTATACTGACAGCTTATGAAACACTGACCTTATGAATTGATGAAATCCCTGCATGAATTATGTTCCCACTATATTCTGTCTGCATATAAACGACTCCAGTAGCCGTCACGAGGATTATATACCCTGGGCACCGTCCTTAACTTTATCTGGCGATATAGTTGACAACCTGTTATCTCCACATTGTGCACATCTCTTCTCCAGACACGCATGAGTTGCCTGAGAAACCGCAGGCTCTGAGGACACTATCCTTTGAGCACTCTATCTTGGTACTCTGGTCCCCTCCAGCAGATCCCAGGAGAGCCCCCAGGGGCTACTATGTCGGGTATGGCCTCGGATTCCCCGACCTCTTCCAGGTTAAACTTCCGGCTGACCAATTATCGTATGTCATTAGAAATCTGAGTAAGTGGACCATATTCTTTCTTGCACAAGAGCTATGTCATCTTCTTAACTGTAGATTAACTGAGAAATACATAGTCCATTACTGAGTACATTTCATACTTTCATCAGTGATTTGTGAGTAGACCCCGATCAGCCTTGTAGGTCGAATATAACTTCCGATAAAAGACCTAAACTGACTGAAGCTGCCGCTAATTCGCTATTGTCTACCCATTAGCAATCTGAAGAGTCGATCGTATTCCTCCTGCAGGTTAGACCTGCTTTTGTTAGACCTGTTTTCAATATTTATTTGATTATTTCTTTGATGTTTTACATCTGCTCAAGAATATTTCACTTACAGGACGGCGGCCAGCATTATGGTAGAAGAAAACCGGGTCTGGGGAAAACCCACGACCATTCGCTGCTGGCAGGCCCAGAATTATGAAATAAATTCTACGTTTTAGTCACCATTCCCTGTATCACAGATTCTACCATTCAAATGTTTTTGACTTATGTAAATTTTAGAGCATTCACAAATTCTGCACTGTATGATATGTTCTTGATGTTTTGTAGACCCTAGTACGGAGTACATCCTCTCTGTTCGGGCATATAACGATCAAGGGGAAAGCCTTCCTGTTTACATCACCAAACATACCAAGCCCAAGAGTGAGAACTGACGAAGTTTCTGTCGTTTTTAAGGGCCTTCCATGACTTTCTTGACAACTTCTCTCGTCGATTTCTTACCCTTCCCATTCTCTTTTTCACTGTTAAGTACAGGACAGGTTAACAGTTCTTTGCACAGCAAATGTTGCCTATGCGTGGTTCCAACTTACACACTGACCAATACATTTGTCTTTTGGGATGTTGCCTTATATCATTATTTTGTACGGATTTCCAGCAGTTACACCTGTGTCTCTTTCCAGGAGAACAGTCGTCGTCAGTGCCTGTGCTCCCAGTTGTCAGTGTCGAGGCTGAAGCCCTCTCCCCGACCAGTATAAGACTTATTTGGCAGGACATTTCCCCGCAGGATACCGATACAGTGTACAGTGTCCGTTTTGTCAGCCGAACTGCGAATAACCAGAGATATGAATACTTGAACACTAGTTTCCCTTCGGTGGATGTCAGCAACCTACAGCCTGGTCAGTTGTATGAGTTCAGTGTCCGCTCGGAGCGGCGGGGCCACAGGGCGCCCTGGAGTATCGCAGTCCAGGCTAGCACCCCTAATATTACCTCAGGTCAGATGGCAGTATTTAACACAGTCACACAATGTTTGACAGCATACATTCCTCCAAGAAACTAAAGATGAAGTCATTGCAGTTTTGTCACCTTCTTAAAAATTTAACTTCCCTGTGTGACTTGATGAGAATAATTCTATGATAACCTGAAGGGAAAATATGTATGTATTCACTAATTAAAATAATCAAAACATTTATCTGAGATAATAGATTCTAATCTTACTTGCACCTTATTTTTCAGGTCATTGAGGAGTGATTTTGTTGACTGTCCAGGTTTTGATGAATACTTCTACTGTAGCCTTGTGTTGGAAACTTCACGCTCTCCTATCTCTTGGGTGCTTCCTAGATTATTGATGAAGATGTATTATAGAAATGTATTTTGTATATTTTGCATACTTACCATGGTACGCAGATTGTGCATAAAAAGGATTGTATTTGCCTGATTTTTTCTCACTGGTGATCTCCTTGTGTGTACACAGAGCGTGTGATTCCCATCCACTCCCAGCAAACTGTGGACCAGGAACAGGATCAACAAACTACAGGTGTGTAACAGTATGATGAACGCAATGTAATACTGGTGCCCATACAATACATTGTCGGCGTCACTACAGTTCTGATGATATGAAGAACTAAATTACCATCTATCCCATGAACTGATTGGGCAAAGGCTTAGCAGCCAACCAATCATAACCTGGTCACAAGGAAAAAAATGAAAACAGTACAGTTTCATATACCCTTCGCCACCACATAAGATAAAATCGTGAATATCACCTTCAGAAACGTGGCAGAAAGCCATAAAATCCACGAGTCAGCTCAATATTGATTAGAGCTGGACCTAAGATGACACACTTGTGATGTCACAGCCACAACGGTGAAGTGACCACAGTTAACTCACTAGCGATGGCGTAGACACAACGGTGATGTGACCACAGTTAACTCATTAAGGATGGCATGGACACAACGCTGATGTGAGTACAGTTAACTCACTAGCGATGTCACAGACACAACGTTGATGTGACCACAGTTATCTCACTGACGATGTCACAGACACAACGCTGATGTGACCACAGTTAACTCACTAGCTATGTCACAGACACAACGCTGATGTGATCACAGTTAACTCCCTAGCGATGGCATAGACACAACGGTGATGTGATCACAGTTAATTCCCTAGCGATGGCAGAGACACAATGGTGATGTGACCACAGTTAACTCACTAGCGATGGCATAGACAGTGTATCAACCGTATCGTTCATCTACCAGTTGTATAGAAATATATTTGTTACAACAGGCAACCGATCAAGTTTATCCCAGGAACAGCATTAATGCTACCCAATCCTTCTATATTTATCCTTCATCGAAGTTAGCGTGTTTTTTAATAATAAGTCAATAAATAAATGAATATATTTCTTAAGAATTATCCTGTCTCAAAGGAGTTATTTGATAATATTGTAAGACCAGGAAATAACCGTACTATGTGTTCTCTTGGCCACTTGTGTTGCCCAGGCCGTCCCCGGTTTGGTGGCGTCCAGGTCCTGCGCAGTGGGGCGAATGACGCCGACATTACCATCACCTGTCAGTCACAGGGTAGGCCCGCCCCTTTGATGGAGTTCTTCAGGGAAGTGGACGGTCAGTTTAAACAAATCCAGGTAATGCAGACACTTTGATCGTCGTATTCCTGTAAACGCTGACGTTACACAAGCGCAAGCTTTCATCTGTTGTTGCTGATAACACTTGCAAGAGGTTGAATACCTGACAAAATTGCCTGACTTCAGGCAACAATGGCTCTCTTATGGGCAAAAACTGTTCTGCCCTGGGCACATATTGCATTGGCAGAGGCGCAAAGTGTTCACCACCTCATACGTGTAGCCCAGCCTCTGACAGAGTCTCTGTCTTCTTTATGACAGAGTGGTGGTCGGTACGTCATCTACCCCTCCTATGTGGATTCCGGCTCTACCATGCAGGTTGTCATTCGCCAAGCCACTCCCGAGGACGCAGGCAACTACATGTGCACCTCCAGCAACACCCACGGCAAGATCGAGCAACGCTTCACTCTCACTATCGAAGGTATATGTTAGCCTAGAGCACGTAGTGGGTCGAGCAGTCTAACTGTGACGAGCAGTGCAGCTGTGACGAGCAGTGCAACTGTGACGAGTAGTGTAACTGGGTAGAGCAGTGTACCTGTGTCGAACAGTGCAGCTGTGACGAGCAGTGTACCTGTGTCGAGCAGTGCAGCTGTGACGAGCAGTGCAACTGTGACGAGCAGTGTAACTGTAGTTCACATAACAGATCAGTAGGAGTGTTAGTATTCTAGTTTTACGGTCAGAGGTAGATCCGAAAAGTGAAGAAAGTAACATGGTATTTGACTGTAAGGAGGCTGATTTGTATGGAAAACTTTGTCTGGGCAATCTGTGGATTTATTTCAGAACAAGAGATTCAGCAGGGACAACAGCCGTCTGAGGAAGATAAGGAATGGTTAGAACAACAACAGCGCCAATACCGTGCCACGACAGGTGAGTGCTACGTACAATCACAAAGATACTAATCATCCGCAGGCCGGATTACAATCTGAATTGCAGAGTTCTGCTCCTAAACATGCACGTCATCAGAGAATTAATAGGGAAGTCGCTAGGTCCCGGATTTTGCTTCAATATGCACGACCCAAGGTGACGGTGGTGAATTGCTGGGAAGTCGGCTAGATTCTTCTCTAGTACCCAGTCACTGACAACTTTGGCCAAATTTAACCTAGAGACCATTTCCATGTTACAGGACCGAGATTCTTTCAAGTCCAGATAATACAAAAATTTGTTCGACATACACCTTACCACACCCCCTCGTCCCGGAGCTGATAAAAGATTTATTCTTGCCGTAGGATCTATAGTTTATAGCTGGTCCCCTGGAGCTAAGCAATTTCAATCCATGTACAGCCAATAACATGGTGGTGGTGCTCTATTACAGTTCCGCCCGTAGCCCTGGGCCGGTTCCCGGAGTTCCGGGATGTCCTGGTTCAGCGATCGGGTCCGTCAGGCGCCGACATGACCGTGGTGTGCGAGGTCAAAGGTGACCCGGCTCCTACCCTCGAGGTGCGAAAGTACGGCGCCTCTGCAGCGCAGAGTGACACCTCTATACGGGTGAGTTGTGAAGCCATACGGTAGCGTAATAAACACGATGGCGCAACGTTGGCTGACCTTAACACTTAAGTGATATCTAATAAAATAGTTTCAGACTTCTTGTTAAACATGGTGTTATTGTTTGCTCTTTAAAATATTCTTTACATTTTAAAATATAAGAGCTCTTTAAAATATAAGAGCAATCTTTATGAATATTTGGAGCGGATTGCAAGCTTCTTGCTTGCAAGCAAACACTCACAGCTATGCAGGGGAAATAGGCCAGTTCAGCTTGGAACATGTTTTCATTGCAGACTGGTGGTCGGTACACAGTTACCCGGGCGGCCATACCAGGGGGCTCCAGGCTTACTCTTGTTGTGTCGGACGCCAGCGCGACCAGAGACAGGGGCACCTATGTCTGTATAGCTCAGAACCCTTACGCCACGACCCGCCAACAGTTCACTCTTAATTTCCAAGGTACCGCTCACGTTGAGAACACTTTTTTGTCCTCACCCAAATTCCCTCAGGACCTTGCTGTGTTATATTTTGCGGGCCACTTTTGTAAGTGCGATAATGATATGAATGTATTGTCAAAAGAATGACCTCTCCTAAAACACACACATCCTGAACGATTGTCAACAGTAGCATGATTGTAGCTAAAATGGAACGCAGGTACTGGAATGGTTTGGAGAAGCTCGACTCAGCTATCTCTCCCCATTGTGACTATTTGTGTTGTTTTTGTGTGTGTTTATAGAGACTGATGTCACTTACCGCCAGACGGAGGATAGAGTAGACAACGGTAAGATATATGTGTCTTATTTCGTGTAAATACATGAATACAAGAGCATGATGATTGCAGTACTCAGGGGCTCATGGGTGTGTTCTATGTGCTAACGGCCTGGATACAGTTCGTCTTTCTGTCCAGGTCTTGGTTCTGTTTGTACTTGCCTGACTAATTTCATGACCGATATTTCGGAGTCAGATATGTGTGTACAGATATTATCTTCAGTGTGGTGTCTGAGTTTGGTATGTCGTATTATATGTCTGTATTTTGTTTCGTTACCCAGTGCAGGTACTTTAGATGCAAATCATGCTACGAGAGGTTTAGCAGCTAGCATATTTCATGCTCGTTCTGCCGTTGTGCTTTTACATAAAACGATATTGTTATATGCAATGTCGCAGGTTTCTGGTATTTTGTTTCTAGTTCCGCCCAGATTTCAGGACGTTCAGGTCGACCGGACCGGTGTGAACAAGGCACATGTGGTGATCACATGTAGAGTGAGTGGCTCCCCTGCTCCCGACTTGCGTCTATGGCGAGAAGTGACCACGGACGGACGGACGGACTTCGAGCGCATCCAGGTATGTCCACATCTGTGGCAGTAACGTGACGCCTGCTGCTCTAATGTAAGCGGCTGTAAGTGTGGGATTCTTCATGCTGAACTTTGACCTTGTCTGTGAACGATGGCCGTGAGGCTATGGATCCCATAGTCGTACGTTTTTGTAGACGACTTAATTTACTAGTGAAATCAGTAGTTAAATTCTTGTATATCTACCACGAGATTACTGCGTGTTCTGTACCCTTTCAATGAAAATTGAAGTGTTTCAGTGCAAGCTTCCTCCAGCTTCTGGTCGCTTTTAGCCTCGTATTTATGAAATGTTGTGTATGTGTAGGCGGAAGGCCGTTACATACTGGATGTTCAGAAACACACAGGCTACAGTATCCTGCGAGCGGAGATCAGGGACGCCACCGCGGACGACGCCGGCACCTACATGTGTGGCGGGAGCAACGAGGCCGGCTCCAATAGGCAGCAGTTCTCTCTCACCATTGACAGTAAGTGAACCTATCGGCTCCCATAGGCAGCAGTTCTCTCTCACCATTGACAGTAAGTGAACCTACCGGCTCCAAAAGGCTGTAGTTCTCCCTCGCCATTGACAGGAAGTGGACCTACGAAGGATTGCCGGTCAAGAAAATGGTCAATGTTTATATTCATTCCATGAGTAGGATTTTGTTCTGCATTAGTTTCTTAAATGAAGCATTTCTATATTGCAGTAATGTCCTTTCATGAGCCGATGTCAGTGAGCTGATGTCTTTATTTTGCAGCGTTGACTTCGCATTGAATTCGTGTCACAATGTGTGAATGTTGGCCTTGCAGTAAATTGATGTCGCCGTGTGTCATTATTAGCCTTGCTTGAGCTGTTGTCGTTGTCTGGCTATGTCGGCCTCCCATGGCCTGATGTCGCTATGTGGCAATGTCGGTCGTGCATGAGCAGATGCTTTTATGTGGCAATGTCGACCTCTCGTGAGTTGATGTCGCAATGTCGGACTTCCCTTGGCTGATGCCGCTCTGTCGGCCTCTCATGAGCTAATTTTGCTGTGTGGCCATATCGGCCTTCCACGAGCTGATGTCGCTTTGCGGCAATGTCGGCCTCCCATGGACAGATGCTTCTATGTTGCAATGTCGGCCTTCCCTTAGCTGATGTACTATGTTGGCCTTCATTGAGCTGATTTTGCTGTGGGGCAATGCCAACCTTACACTGCTGTGTGGCGTTGTCGGCCTTGTATGAGCAAATCCTGCTATGTGGCAATGTCGGCCATCCCTTGGCTGATGTCACAGTGTCGATCTTCTCTCAACTGATGCCGCAATGTCCGCCCTCCATAAGCATTGTCAGACTTACATGAGCTATGTCGCCCGCACATAACTTGGGTGACCGTCCCTGGCTATAACGTTGTCTTGACCCATGCCGTCCATCCCTGAACAAAGCGCTCAGGCGCCATCCAGCTCTCTTTGTTCTGAAGCAGATCTTTGTCTGTAGATTTGCGAGGTGCCTATGAAGGGCGGTGACTTATATTGGTATATGTGGCTGGCAATATCCTCCTCACACTAACTGATATCAGAAAATTCTCTCCTGAACTCTGTGCAGTTTCCCTATGGGCTCGTTTTGGCACATCTAGTCAAATTATTGCCGTAGGTTTGAAAGTGGAATGTTTGAGCGTATGACCTGCTTTTTCAGAGTCTGACACTGCCGAGGAAGGCGCGCCGACTTTCGAGGACCTGCAGGTGGATCGTACAGGCAGCCACGGGGAAGATGTGTTGATAACCTGCTCATTCCAAGGCTCGCCGGCCCCAGACCTTCAGCTGTGGCGGGAAGGCACAGGCACTGATGTCACCTCGTTCCGGGGCATTCAGGTAGAATCAAGACATCGACCCACCTTCTGTCGTTAACAGGCGATCCGGTCGGGGGCTTAAAGGATTTTATACAGTTGTTATGTTGTTTTTTTATTATGTTTTTTTAAAATTTATCTCTTTCCTTGATAATTTATCGTTTTCCTTGATAATATTTTATCACTCTGCTATATCAACATCTAGACCTCTCATATGAAGGGAAAGCTTTATTTGTGACCCTCACAACTGTGAATGCTTTCTGGTTTCAGACAGGGGGTCGTTACGTCGTCAGTCAGAATACATCGGGTGATAGAACAGTCCTCAGAGCTGTGATCCGCCAAGCCACATCTGCTGATGCCGGCACCTATTACTGCTCTGCTCAGAATCCGAAGGGATCTCTTCGTCGGCAGTTTTCTCTGACAATTGACGGTTAGTCCTTTACACCGCTCCTGTCGTCTCCACCCCAGCTTCAGGTTGTGTTTGTGTAGCTCTGCAAGGCTGTGATTACGTACACGGTCATAGCCTTGTCGTCTTCCATAAAGTTATCATGAGTATCTTTATTCAAGCCAATATATCTTGTCTGGGGCCATTGAAATTGCCTGTCCGTACTCATAAACGTCTTAACCGTCAACTCTAGATTGTTGTCCCCATGTACCCTCACCCTTAAATCCACATGAACGTAAAACTGTTTGAAATTTGGACAAATTTTTAGTCTGTTCTCTGTGTTTGGTTTTTTGGTCTCCCAAGTCATACTGTCTCCGTTTGTTGTATGAGAGCATGTGAAGGACCAAAGAGATGACCAGTGTGGTGATTAAAACAACTTTACATCCCACCATCCTGAAGGCAAGCGCTCAGGGAGCTTGTAACTCAATATAATAACAAGCTGTCCTTGTTTTCTGTGGCAGATCAACCTTCACGCCCGGAGGGCCACCCCAGGTTCGAGGACGTCCAGGTGGATCGGACAGGTGTGAACAGAGCTGACGTAGTGGTGACGTGTAAAGTGCACGGATCCCCGGCCCCTGTAGTTAACTTGTGGCGGGAAGTGACCGGCCCGGACGGCACCAAGTACCAAAGTGTCCGGGTGAGTACCATGTCAGTGCGGACAGTGCAGTATCCACATGGATTCCACTGGATTTGATTCATTTATTTGATTGATGTTTTCCGCCGCACTCAAGGATATTTCATATACACTATGGCGGTTAGAATTATGGTAGAAGGAAAGCTTCCGAGTGAACATCACAGTTTTGCAGGTGAGTGCAAGAGTGTCTGACTGGGTATCAGAATTTTTCAGCGAGCACCAGAGCTTTGCGTGAGTGCTGGTGTGTCCAGAATGGCTCCAGATCGAGTGACCAAGGACGTGCGAGTGTGTGCGATGTTTACCGAACCATTGCAGCCGCAGCAAGTATGTCTGGGGTGTCTGAATGACTTCCAGCCAGTGTGTACGTATGTGTGCTGTAGTGCCCGAGTGAGTGCCAGACGGTCTGGATGTCTGTGAATGCCGATGAATGCCGGGACATTCAAGTCATTGTCATATTCATTGGATGAGCACCAGCTGCAGAGACTGTGTGATGGTAGAGTGTCTGGATGGATGGCACAGTCTTCTGGTTAGTGCCAAATTCACGTAGTCAGGGCTAAAGTATGGACAGGGATAACTTGGTGTACGGGTTAGTACCTGTATATACAGATGGGAATCAGTGTTTGAGTTATTGCTAGAGAGTCGGATATGTGCTGGATTGTGCGGGTGAGTACGCTGCCAGAGGCTCGGGGGAGTGTTACTGTGTCCAGATTGGCATTGGAATATCCGGAAACAGGTGAAGGATGTCTGGCATACCTCTGAAATAAAATGGTTCATTTTTAAACATGTATTTTCTTCTTAACTCTATATAACCTATTTTTAATGATCAGTTGATTGTGTATGACACTAAGTTGTATGCTTTCAGAATGAGGATCGCTACAGCGTCGAACAGAACCAGTTCGGAGACCACTCGGTGGTGAGAGCGGTGATCCGGTCCGCGTCATCAAGTGACGCCGGCACCTACCTGTGCTCTGCCCAGAATTCCCACGGATCCATCCGCCAGCAGTTTTCTCTGACCATTGGGGGTACGTTAACACGACCTAGGAAAACTGGCGCTGGACTAGCGACTGAGTATGGGTTTTTATAACATGGTGTTACAGCCTATTTGACACACATGGGCGTAGTTTTGGATGGAGTAACGTACATGTATAATGGTAAATTGTAACATTTAGGTTAAATCACTGTAGAAAACTATGAAATTTCCTTCCCGCTTTTACAAAAGTGGTTCAAATGTGTGTAGTCTTTGCTTCATTCCTGTTGCACGTCACACTTCTCGCTGTTAGTGTGCTCAAAAACACCTAGGTAGCACAAAAGGATTGCTGCATTAGAGAAGAAAAAGAAATCTCTTTATTGCAATTTGCACGGCTCCGAAGAAAGCGAACGTGTTATGTTATGGCGTTGTCCGCCCGTCTGTCCGCCACGCCTCGTCCGGACCATAACTTTTTAGTGACAACTCTGTAGAAGCTTATGCTTGACATAAATGTTCCTTAGGCCAGAAGGGTGTTAGCTCAAGGTCAGTGTCTCCATAGTACTTTATACTAATATAGTGGTCCCGGCCATAACTTGAAAACTATAACTTTACAGAAGCTTATACCTTGCACAAATGTTCCTTAGGTATGGAGGGTGAGTCATGACCTTGACAAAAGGTCGTTCATGTCTGCGAGTTATGTCATGAACTCCAAAGGTCTGCCCATTTCTCTCTCTATTCCCATGTCCGCATCATGTTCTCCAGGTCGTATCGCCTCGGGAACTTATGCTTTCCAGAGACAACGTTCCTTATGCCTAGAACCTGTATCATAACGTTTACCTCTTCACTTGCTGCTCCATTAGAGGTAGCAAACCAACAGTTTGCTGAGGGCGTATGTAGCGCCAGTTTACCGGTGCCCTATTTTTATTGTTAAATCTTTTCCTTTTTTGCAGGTGAATCCACTCAACAGACAGGTCAGGACACGCAACAAAACCAGGTGGAAAGTACGCAATAAATAATGGAATGACATTCAGTGTATTATTGAGTTCTGTGGGTTACCTTTATGTTTCCTATAAGACTGTTATTTTTTCGCTGTAATATGAACAAAATAAAGTCTCTCTGACCTTGAGTCCTAATGATTCCTTCGGTCTCTGTCTATTTCCCTTACTCCCAGTAGATAGCTTTGATGTGTAAGTAAATTAGTTTTTGTCACCTTGTCACATGTTATGGCCAATCATGGCCTTAAGCAATCGTACAAAGCCATAACATTGTGAAGCAGCCTCATTAGTCTTACTATGGCAAGGTGCTCATCCCAGTATGTCAAATTACCATAACGTAAAGGTCGTCAGTCCTTGGGAAGTTCGTACCATCCAATGTGTAATCATGGGTTATCCTGTTGTAGCCATTGCACCCAGTCGCCCGGAGGGCTACCCCAAGTTTCAGGAGGTCCAGGTGGATCGGACAGGTGTTAACAACGAAGGCGTGGTGGTCACGTGTAAAGTGAGTGGCTTCCCGGCTCCCAACGTGCAACTGTGGCGCCAAGTGCAGAGGGACGGAGTGACGGACTATCAGCGCATACGGGTAATTCAGCTGTATTCCTGCTAAGCATTTGAGCATAACATAAATGTTCTACATGTAACATCTGCCATTGCCTTGTTCACTCCCCTGAACAACAATGTCTTTCAGGGTATAAAGACATCCCTTTCCCACTAGACAAATAACCATGGCATGTTTTGGGTACATGACATACTTATGAGCTAGTTCACCTTAAGTCTGCTGGAAGGATTATTTGAGGGTGTGGTTGATTGTGGAGGAGATTAGGGAGTTAGCCTCACGAGGTGCTCGTTGAGCTAGCATTGGATCCAGCTTACCTGCAGCTTTAAGACAGGCGGTTTGTCAAGTAGTTTATGATGGTTTTCCCCCCGGAAGTGTCCACGCTCATCCAACCATAATCTTATAAAATATCTTCAGTGTGTCGATTTTGGAGACTTTAAAATAAATCCATTTTATTGCATAGGTCATTCCTTCCATGATGATGGTTTGTTGTGCTTCCCTCCATGATTCTTTACTCAGCTACAACAGGATGGCCTTCTCGGTTACCATACACCATATTATAACTTCTACGTGTGTCAGCCTCTTCACGTCCAAGGGATACTTATCAGTATGCACATATTATCTACTATTATAGACAGCGTAGCCCTATCGATGTATTCACTCTGCTGGGAAAAGTTCTGTGAGTCGGTTTGATATTACCTCATCAAATATCCTATCACATGTTATTGGTGTTTGACAGACTGATGGTCGCATAATTGTTGATCAACGGAAGTATGACCGCCACACGCTTCTGCGCGGTGTCATCCGAACAGCCACTTCCGCTGATGCCGGCATCTACCTCTGTTCGGCGGACAACAGCCTGGGCTCATTACGTCAGCAGTTCCGACTCACTATAGGAGTAGGTAGGTAACGGAACTGGAAGTGGCTATGTGAAATAGCGGGTTCATCTCACCTGTATGTACAAAAATGAATTTGGCCTGCTGGATAATACGGTGTGCTTGATATGATAAATGGTGATTGTTTGCTGTCTGAAACATGAACGAATTTGTGTATAATGAAGTGAAAACCGAAAACAAGACTGAGAGCGACATGATGCTCCGAGTTGTAGAAGATCCGATTAAGTGTCACACATCGGCATGTTGGCCCCATACTCATTTGACTGGTGCTGTTTTGTCACCCTTAGTAATGTTGCATTGTATTGTAACTCTTCTTGATCTGGTCCTGAGATCCGTATTGGTGCTGCCTTCTGAGGCAAGTACGTGTTGTCCTCAAATTATAACCAATGAAGTGCTTTCCTTATGACCATTTTTGTCCAGTGATACTGACCTGTGTTGTCCTGTGATAATGAGCTGTGTTGCCCTGTGATACTGACCTGTGTTGTTCTATGATACTGGCATGTGCTGTGCTGTGATAATGAGTTGTGTTGCCCTGTGGTACTGATCTGCCTTGTCCTGTGATGCTGATCAGTGTTGTTCCTTGATGCTGATCAGTGTTGTTCCTTGATGATGAGCTGTGTTGTCCTGTGGTACTAATCTGTCTTGTCCTGTGATGCTGATCAGTGTTGTTCTTTGATGCTGATCTATGTTGTCCTGTGATACTGACCTGTGTTGTCCTGTGATACTGACCTGTGTTGTCCTGTGATACTGACCAGTGTTGTCCTGTGATACTGACCTGTGTTGTCCTGTGATACTGACCTGTTATCCTGTGATACTGACTTGTGTTGTCCTGTGATACTGACCTGTGTTGTCCTGTGATACTGACCTGTGTTGTCCTGTGATACTGACCTGTGTTGTCCTGTGATACTGACCAATGTTATCCTGTGATACTGACTTGTGTTGTCCTGTGATACTGACCTGTGTTTTCCTGTGATACTGACCTGTGTTTTCCTGTGATACTGACCAGTGTTGTCCTGTGATACTGACCTGTGTTGTCCTGTGATACTGACCTGTGTTGTCCTGTGATACTGACCAGTGTTGTCCTGTGATACTGACCTGTGTTGTCCTGTGATACTGACCTGTGTTTTCCTGTGATGATGACTTGTGTTATCGTGTGATTCCAGAGTCCGAGTCGCATGTTGGCTTACCTGTGATCGGTGACATAGGGGTGCAGCGGACAGGAGCAGATCAGAGAGACGTGGAGGTCACGTGCTCAGCCACAGGATCCCCTGTCCCTGCCCTCGCGGTCTGGAGAAGACCCACGCCCGGTGCGGACTACGAACTTCTTCAGGTCAGTCTACCTGCAGTCCAGTCCAATCCAGTCCAACTAAAGACTCACTAGCCCCCCTCCCCATGGACCGTCCCTCTAGCCCTGTCAAACCAAGCCCGTCACTCTGTCCCCTTCCCTCTAGCCCTCCTCAAAAGTTCTATCTGATTAGCCCCGTTCCCACAAGCACCGACCCACTAGATCCCTCCCACTAACAATGGCAACTCGGGCCTAAGTTCAATATACTAAGCTGTTATACATGTGTCATAGGTAATTGGTTACCTTTATGGGCAAACTGGTTACCTTTCTGAGAAAACTGATTACCTTTCTGGGCAAACTGTTTACCTTACGCCGTACTGAAGAATATTTCATTTATAGGACGGCGACCGGCATTACGGTGGGAAGAAGCCAGGCGGAGCCCGGGGGAAGCCCACGAGCATCCGTAGGCTGCTGTCCGGCCTTCCCACGAATGGCCGGATAGGAAGCCAGCATGAGCTGGACGTGAACTCACAGCGAGTTACCTTTCTATAAAAATGACCTATTAACTTTTCTCAGGGCAGAAAGGTAACCAGTTGCCCAGAGGGGTAACCAGTTTGCCTTTACAGGTAACTAGTTTGCTCAGAAACGTCATCACAAAGGCAGGAATGAACAGTAGGCTACATAGTATTGGTCCTAATTATTTTAGGCAGGAAAAGATCCGTTTTGATGTAGGAAAATAATCAACATATGTCGAGAATTCCTTCCTCGTTATCAGTGATGTGAAAGAACAAGTACTGACGCATCCATGCCTCTACCATATTATCTTGCTCATGAGTGATTCCAGTCATCATGGATTGGTGTTGCTATCTGTTTACGCAGGGAAGCGATCGCATCACCGTACAGAAGCGGCAGGAAGGGGACAAGGGCTTTGTAACGGTGACAATACGACGAGTGACAGCCAACGATGCAGGCTCCTACCTCTGTACAGCTATCAACGCCCGAGGAACAGTCAAGCAAGAGTTCAATCTTACTGTTCAAGGTATTGCATTCAGTACTTTAACATACATGTCTCACTAGCTGTCAAAGCTAGAGGAACCCTCAAACAAGAGATCAGTCTTACTGTTCAAGGTATTGCATTCAGTATTTTAACCAGCCACCAACTATCAGGGATAGGGTGGTTAAAAGCACTTACCATTCAATCGCAAGGACGCAGGCCTTGGACGGGGAATTTCGGCGATCTTACAGTTCATGGAGTTTTTGGTGACTATAAGTTGTAGACGATGCTCATGCTCACCTGTGTAAGTATGGTTTTTGTCACACGCCGGAAAGTTCGTCAGTTACCCGCAAAAGGTCGATTGTTTACACAGAATGTTCCGGTTTCCTCCTGCTTAAAATTTAGCCCAATCATATTAGTGACAAATTATTCAGCATGGCCTTAAACGGCATTAAAAATAAATAAATAAACATACCACCAACTATGAACACTATCTGATCCTTTATCATTTTATCAACAATAGATTTTAAACCAACGTGCAATTATAGAGATTTACAGAGATGTAACTATAAATCAGCTATTATAAAGTCGAATACGGACGAAAACTGCGAAGTATCGTCGCATATGAAGACAAGGTATGTGTTTACTATTTTTCTGACTGCCCATCCACGCCTTTTCACCGATTAGTCAGACTTTATCTCGTGACGTCCATGTGATGTCCTAACATACATTTGATCAATGGACACTTTGTTTTGGCTCTGTAGAGGGTTCTGCAGCTAAACAGGCGGGGCTAAGCATTGACGGCGTAACAGTGGACTCCACTGGCGAGAATAACGAAGACGTAACGATAACGTGCAAGGCCTCGGGGAGAGTGGCGCCTAACCTGAGACTGTGGCGCTACACGGCCGGCAACTACCAGGTCCTTGTGGTAAGGCCGCAATAACAATTCATTCCAGTGACTCATTGGTTGGTGACATTGCTGTTCATGAATCCCGGACCAGTTTTTCTTTTCACCTAAGCAAAACTACATGCATACGAAGAAACAGGTGTAGTCTTACGATTAAGTACAGATAAAATCTATTCATATCACGCCATATATTCCAGAAACATTGTTTGGTTAATTAGCTGTTAATGATACAGCACAGAAAATTGTAAGGTGGAACCACGTAATGTTTCATATACTTATTATATAGCCTTTTAGTCGTTGTTTTTTACTACATATATACATGTACATGCGGAGTATATTTTGGTTTTCAAGAACTGATAAGTGTGTGAACAACTGGTCTAAGTTGTAAACTCTCATATGAAAAGGTTAGCATTTAAGGCAACCTTGAAAAATATTTTCATGTGTTTATATGTTTGGATTTCTCCTGGTAAAAAAAGAATGTTTGGTATCGGTTGTAAAACATGAACTTAAATTCAGTATGAAGTTTGTAGGAACCTTTTTGCAAGAATAAGGGATCAGTACGAAGTTTGCCAGGCCTTTAATGCACTGATATACGGGTCAGGTAATGCCTATACTATAGCTATTGCTATATCCCAACACATTGCTTTGTGGTGTAATCTCCACTTAATTTGCCCTTCGACCTGTTTGTCCTTCTCAGCGGAGTCGTAGAGTTTCCCTAAATCTACAAAGGGGGGTCACGAAGTCCGTGTTTAAGGTGACCATCAGGAAGGTGACCCAGGCAGATGCTGGTGTGTACATCTGCTCGGCCACCAACACCGAGGGTACAGTCCGCCAGCAGTTTAACCTTACCATACAAGGTACGCAGGTGCCCTCAACGATCAGTTTTCCTCAAATGCAATGTCTCCACTATTCTGTTCTATATACATACATTTTTTTCCAGAAATTTTGATTTGTGAACAAATAGTATTTCAAATAATCCAATGTTGTCAATCGGTCGAAGCTTAGTTGAAAGAAACACTAACACCAGAATATATAGAGAGAGAGATGTACAAAGTGGTTCATGTAACGGTTTAACATGTTTAATGTTCCAACATGCATATACGGCTAGTTGACGGAAGGACTTCATCTTCATGACTGTTTGATTTTTAATCGTGTTCATGTCTATGGAAACCGTTAGCGGCCAGCCATGCTTTCGTCCTGTCTAGTGATTATTTAGACCAGGCGAAAATGCGAAAGGACGAAATAAAACTACAAGGCAGAAGTACGAAAGGACGATACAGAAGGGCGAGGCGAAAGTAAGAAAGTGAGAGGTAACACAGCGAGGCTTTGTCAGCTCGCTGTTTTGTACTTTCGCTTAGTCCTTTCTTACTTTTGTTTTGCCCTTTGTTCTTTCGAGTTTTCCTTCATGTAAGAACACAAAAGAGCCTAAGTTCGAGACGCCATCAAACCTCGTCCTTTTCTCCTTTTGCCTTCCGGTTGGCATGCGCCCAGCGATTTAAAAGCGGAAGGCACAAGGACGAAAGGGCAAGGTTTGATGGAATCTCACACTCTCGTTGTTTCGCTCTTTTGTGTTTTTACATGAAGTAAAATTCGAAAGAATAAAAGGGTGAAACAAAAGCACGACAGGTCGAGGCGAAAGAACAAAAGAGCTAAGTGACAAAACCTCGTTGTTTTGCCTCGCACTTTCTTATTTTCGCCTCATCCTTTCGCACTTCTGTTTCGTCCCTGCATTATTTCCTGGTCTAAGCAACCACTAGAAAGGACGCAAGCACGGATGGCCGCTATCGGCTTATATACATGCCCATCAAAAATGGTTGTCTTCGATGATCATGCAATGCGTTGCAGATTATTCGTTTTTCTAGTACAATGCCATTATAGCACTTTATGGTACATTATAAGCCTAGCGGAGAAAATCATGCACAGTGCCACTGGTGTACTTTACAATACACCATAGGCCAAGCGGATAAAACCATGTACATTGTCGTTATAGTACTATACAATATACCATAGGCCTAGTTGAGAAAACCATGCACAGTGCCACTGGTGTACTCTACAATACACCATAGACCAAGCAGAGAAAACATGCACAGTGCCACTGGTGTACTCTACAATACAATGCTGAGAAAACCACGCCATTATTTATGATAATGCGTTATAATACACCACTGACATGTTGGAGAACGTTCTCAGCGTCAGTATTCACTTTGAATAATACCAGATTCATCCACTGATAACTTTACCGTTGTAGAACATAGTGTGACCGGCAAGGATTTACCAAAGATGAAGGATGTAACGGTTGTAAGGACTGGACCTGGCAATGAAAACGCCCTGATCACGTGTTCTGTGACCGGAAGCCCCTCACCAGATGTCAGATTATATAGACAGGTTTCAAGCGAAAAGGGCAAAGAGTATCAGCTGCTTCAGGTTGGTCATCCTTAATCAGTTTGCAGAGGGCGTCCAGTTGACATTGACTGAGAACATCCTCTAACTGCTCTGTTACTGATGTTGTCAATTATAAATTTACAGTGGACATGCCTTGCTCTTTCACTAATGTAGTGGTTATTCCGTTGTCAGTGGACATCCCAGTTTCTGTATTGTCACTAATTGCTGTTAGTCAGTTGACAGTGAACGTGCCCTGTTCTGTCAGTGAAGTGGCTGTCAGAAAGCTGGCAGTGGGCATGCCCTGCTCGGTCAGTAAAGTGGTTGTCAGACAATTGGCATTTGGCATGCTCTGCTCGGGCAGTGAAGTGGCTGTCAGACAGTTGGCAGTTGGCATACCCTGCTCGGTCAGTAAAGTGGTTGTCAGACAATTGACAGTGAACAAGAATTCCTCTCTCAATAATGTAGTCGTTATTCCGTTGCCAGTGGACATCCCAGTGTCTGTTTTGTCACTAATTGCTGTTAGTCAGTTGACAGCGAACGTGCCCTGCTCTGTCAGTGAAGTGGTTGTCAGACAACTGACATTGGCCACGGCTTGCTCTGTCAGTAATGTTGGTATTAATCAGCTTATCATGGATAGTAATTTTTACCGAAGAGTCGTCGTCTTCTCTTTCCCATAAATTGTTGGCCTGACAGAGTACTTTTTCATTAACTCGGATATTTATCATTGGCAAACTGTTTGCTACCCACTACACTGACCTACAACATCTGCAATCGTATATTGGGAAGAGCATGACTAAGTAGGGCATCTTGGGTAGAAGAAGAATGACACAGACTCCTTCCACGACACACCGCGTATTGTCAAATGGCCCTTCGGCCAACACGCAATTATTATAAATCTTTGTAAACTATCTCGAAATTATGCTTTACGTTCTAATACAGTTGTTGTCAACTGCCTTTCAAGGAACGAAGGGTTAAAGACTACAACACAACCTAGGTCGCTCAGGAAGAACCATTTGCGTGGTATTGCCATTTTATGTGACTCGGTGAAATCATGTCGGCAAAAATATCTTGTACAAGGAGTCAACTGGCTGCTTTTGAATGAAATGTGTTTCAACCTGGTGTTGTCTCATTCCTTAACACCTGATGTACCACCTTTGTTTTACAGTCGGGCGGTCGTCTGATCCTGAACGAGTCACCGGAAGCCAGTGGCACAGTTTTGACGCTGGTGGTGATGAACGTTATACCTGAAGACTCCGGGATTTACATGTGTGAAGCCAGCAACTCAGGGGGCACTGTGCGCCAGAGCTTCCGCTGGGGCATTGAAGGTGGGGACCAGCAGACTGCGCATGGCAGTTGATCTCTGACTCTCTCGGGCTGTGTTTCTCATCCACAGGGCTGTGCCAGAAAAAAATACAGAAGGGAACTGGAAATACTCTCTTGAATATCAAAGACACTCATGGACTAAAACCTGATGGAAGATAGTTACACGATGTTCAGGAAATACCCAACATTCTTAGACTGTTTGTTACTTAAAATACGTTTATTTTGTAGGCTGATTAGTGCATTTTTCTGACAGACAGGACTGTTCCAGTATCAGAAAACAATGTTAATTCACCGTTTCCACTAACGGAGTGCAATACAAAATTGTCAAAATTAGGCCGTTCCCTCCTCTGTTCTCGTTTTTTTTCTGGAACAGTCCTTTTCTATAGCATTGTCTATTGTCAGTTGTAAAACATTTCCGGTGAATACTCAACAATGGCTGTAACGAGGAAAGCATTATATGTGGAGGCATTTCTGAAATACATGTTTCCTTTTTTATTTCGATAAATGTCTAGAGCAGTGGTGTACTGTTTTCGTTTTTGTTTTCATTTTGTTTCTCCAAACAAAGATGCATGCTTGTAATGCTTGGGTGAGAAGTCTTTTTGTTACTTCCAATGTATCTTACCAATATGCTTTAAATTATGGCGGAGATCTCATGAGTTACCTACCACTGATTTGCACCTGTCATTTGCCTATGCGACTTACACATGTAGTATGGTCAACAAAACATAGTTGTACTTACTCATTACAAAGTCCACTCCCATAGATCTGTTTAGGGTTGATCTGTGTCAACATATTTTCACGGCACTCTGAGCGGTTAGGCCTGTGTCTATTTATAATGGATACAAGCTTATCATAGAACTTCATGACCATTAATATTCCATTTTGCACAGGGTCGACATTTTGTGCTCTGAGCAAATGCCGTTTGATGTTCTGTCATAGATGAATTAACTCTTCTTCCAGCTACAAAAATAAAGCTCTAATCACGAAAAGGTTTTGCCGTTTGTCATTTGCATATTGAGTCACCAACATAATGCCACCTGTCTTGGCCCCGCCCCTTCAACAAACATCATTCACACCAGACTTATTCCACAAATTTGAACTTGAAACCAACCCGTCCTTAGTCATTCCATCTATGTTCTTAAGTAAAGTTAAAGCAGTTGCTGAGCTTGAAGAATTTTGTTTTGTGGGTTTTCTGACCTCGGATGACAATCGAACTTTTCTCTGTTTCCTGTATCTTTGTCAAGGTACCACCCTCGGACGCGTCAATCATATGCGTTTACCATTCATTTGCTTTGTAGCTGTACAGTCAGACAGCCCTGATCTTCCACAAATAACCTCTCTGACCTCTGACACCGCTGACCCCAATAAGGGTCACGTGGTTTTGAGATGCGTGGTGAGCGGCGTGTCGAGCCCGGAGATGAAGTGGTGGAAGCGTGCCTCCAGTCAACCGACGGCACAATATGAAATCATATTTGTAAGTTATCTGTACTAAAGAGTCGGTCTCCATAGAATGTGGATAACATGGTCATGCTTTCATAACAGTATGAGGTCGGCAACAGTTTTAAAAAGAGGTTACTTTTTGCTTCGCAAGTTGATTAGATTTCTGGTGAAAACACTGACATGACACCTTGTTTTTGTGCACAATGTCTACAGATAACTAAAAATACGACAACTTGATTGCGCGCAAGACGACGAGTTATTTCAGAACAAACTGGACTGCGAATAAAGTGCAAAACAATTCATGGATTGCTTATGGGGACAGTGATTACAAGTAATTGGCAATACTTCACAGTTTCTGTCCGGAGACTTTGTTTCTTTGCAAAATGTCTATCTATGTCTGAAAACACGACACTTCGTTTGAAGACAACACGACACGTGGTTTCGAGGTAAAATAGCTGCAAAATAACGGTATTATTTTTTCCAATATGACAGCAGATGATTAGCAACACAAAGTATTGGTTTTCGACAACACCTCGCATGTTTTCAGGGCAGTATGACTGCTTATAATTCATTAAATAGTTTGTTTTTGGAGGAACCATTGTAGATAATTGGCAACACCACAAACGGTTTCTGAGCAGAATGACACAAGATTCACTGTAACTGGTTACACGACATATGGTTTCGGGTCAGAATGACTGAAGATAATTGGCAATACCACACATTGTTTCTGACCAAAATGACTGGAAATAATTGAAAACATCAAACATGGTTTCGGGTCAGAACGACAGAAGATAATTTGGAACACTATACTTTGAACCCGAAATCCCTGGTTTCAACGCCGGAAAGTCCACGTCGATCTTGTAGATTTTGTTCGTGTGTTTTATATCAAGTCATCGTTTATTCGCGAAAGTCAGGATCGTTATCGAGTGAGCTGGGTATAGGTGGCCGAATGTGATACAGATGTGTTCTGGGAAGTTTCTCTTGTATATGCTGCGGAACAAGTCGGGAATATTCTCTGAGAAATGCGCCACAGAAATTATTCAGAATGTCTAATTATATAAACAGTTTATCATTAACGATGAGACATCTTATGAAGAAATTAAGTGGTTCTTGGATGTGACGAGTGGAAAATAGCCCAAGTATTCAACACGCCTTCTTACCTTGAAGAATCAAAGTCGTCAATATTGTGTGAATTCAAATTCTTGATCAAACAGCCAGCATCAGCCTGGTTCATCCCAATCCTCCTCCTTCAGCCCAAAGCGATGTTCCCGAAAAGTGGTCGGTGGTTGTTGACGCTAATGAACACACTTGCCTAGTATATCTCAGACATGTTCAGTGGATGAAAGGTGTGGAGGTAGTGCTGGGTATTGTGAAGTTGTCATGTTGTTGTTGATGGAAGTGGGCGGTAACAGTGTTTGCCCTGCACGTGGGCTTTAGCATTGCCATCTTGTAACACAAAACAGCGTCCATGAGTCGACGCGCAAATAACACCACGTGTGGTTCTGGCAGTACTGGTTATCGACACACTGTGTCGCGCCCGTCGGAAAAGGTTCGAGTGAAATCGGATTCATTCACAGATATGATCATTCCAAGACGATTGTTCCAGTGTTGCCGCTGTGCACTCAAACGATGTCTTGGAGTAAAATGACGACCAGTGAAGCGTTCGCCGTGTTGCGTGAGTGTCATGCAATCAAGTTCTCTCTGCGTTGCCCATTACGAATTACCTGCTGAGTTATTTAGAGGAGGATCAGCTTCTGGCGGAAAACGATATACAAACACGTTTTCGTCCTGATTCAGTCAGTGTTGAGTTGGATCGAAAATTTGGAAATGCATACGTCAGATTCCAGGACATGTTACACAAAACCCTTTGCACAGGTATTGGCATATTTTAGTGATTTTCGTGACACGCCCTCAACTGTTGAACTCTATTCATTATTCACTCTCATTTATGCAATATTTTCGAGAAATATCAGCAGGAAGTGGAGTATCCACTAACTTTAATTAATATCATATAAAGTCTTCGTCACTATGTGTAAATTCGCACTGAAAAACAAAGCATATGGTTTAAATTTGTTCGTACGTGAGAAGAAAATATATACCCTAACCATTTTACCAATATGATAATCGTCATCCTGATTTTCTGTTAGAATGTCGATCACAAAATGTTGATCGTCAGACCCATATAGTAGCGCTTCATGGTGAATGTTACAACCACATCTTAGTGGCTATGCGAGTCACTTTAAGGGCCATGTCTTACAGGCTGTACCAGGGAATGTAAGGGCCATATCTTAACGACTATACGAGTGTATGTAAGGGTCATATCCTAGTGGCTGTGCGAGTCACTGCAAAGGTCATATCTTTGCTGTTATACAACTGAATGTAAGTGCCATATCGTAGCGGCTATACGACTCTTTATCACCCGCTGAAACCCAATAATGTGGATCCCCTCTTCAGCCAGATGAGCGCCTGGTCATCACTCAGAAGTCTGACCCGTCTAACACGACCCTGTCGCTGACAATACGGGATGTACGACCAACTGACGCGGGCGAGTATCTGTGTACCGCTCAGAATTCGGCCGGCTCCGACCAGAGGACAATCGACCTCCACCTCCAGGGTAGTTACCGTTACTAGACATCCAGTTGGTATCCACTTCCCTGTTAACATATCCATTAAAGGAATGTATACCCCATCTTTGTATGCATATGATTTACCATAGCCAGTGGAATTTATACCCGTATATCTGTTTACACACGTCTTTACTCTGGCCAAGGTAATGTATACCCTATCTCTGTACACACGTGTTTTACCCTCGGAATGTATATCTCATCTTTGTTCAAATGAATTTCAGCTTGGCCAAATAAATGACTTACCCTAACCAATGGACCCGTCTCTGTACACATGTGTTATACCCTGGCCAGTGGAATGTATGCCCCACCTCTGTACACACGTCTTCTAACCTGGTCAGTTGAATGTATACCTCATCTCTGTGCACACGTTTTTTACTCTAGCCAAAGGAATGTATACCCCATCTCTGTACACACGTGTTTATTTTATGTATACCCCATCTCTGTATAGGAAAAGGTTCGTTTTAGCCTGGCCAGTGGAATGTATACTCTATCTCCGTACACACGTGTTTTACCCTGGTCAATGGAAAGTATACCCCATCTCTGTACATACGTGTTTTACCCTAGCCAGTGGAATGATACCCCATCTCCGTACACACGTGTTTTACCCTGGTCAATGGAAAGTATACCCCATCTCTGTACATACGTGTTTTACCCTAGCCAGTGGAATGATACCCTATCTCCGTACACACGTGTTTTACCCTGGCCAAGGAAATGCATACCCCATAACTATACACGGGTGTTTTACCCTGGCCAGTGGAATGCAGACCGTATCTCTGTACACGCGTGTTTTACCCTGGCCAGTGGAATGTATACCCCATTTCTGTACACAAGTGTTTTACACTGGCTAATGGAATGCATACCCCATCTCTATACCTCTATGCCTCTATACACACGTTTTACAGTGGCCAGTGGTATGTATGCCCCATCTCTGTACACACATCTTTTAACCTAGCCAGTAGAATGTATGCCTCATATTTGTACACACATCTTTCATTCTAGCTAAGATTATGATTATTTATCTGTCTATCGATGTTTAACGCAATACTCATATATATTTCACATATACGACGGCGATCAGCATTATAGTGGGAAGAAACCGGGCAAAGGCTCTTGAGAAACCCACGAATATCCACACATTGCTGGCGAAAATAATGTATGCCGTCTTATGGTACATACGCTTTTCATCCAAAGAAAGATGTAATACACCGTATCTTAGTATGATTGTCCTTCGTCTCGGTCATAAACCAGCCAGTTAAACAGTTTGGTAGTTTAGCAGTTTGACATATACACCAGCATTGTTCATTGCAGAGAATGTAGGACACCACAGCCGATGAAAGTGGTGGGAACCGCTTGAATTTCTGTTTGCAGAGCAGTTTTCCATTTTCCGGGAGATTGTAGTAGTAATTTCGAAGTGTTTTTTATTTTTTGGGTAGTAGCTTCGGAGTCCCCACCAGTTATTTCCTGGAAGACGGAAGATATGGAAGTGGAGGCAGGTAGACGGGTGAACTTGACGTGTGTTGCCTCTGGGAACCCAGTCCCGGAGATAAAATGGTGGAGATACAAGCCATTCAAAGACTTCCAGCTCATATTGGTAGGTGATTTAATCCAGCTCATATTCCCATAGATGTAACAGTTTTCCCAGCACGCACTGATAGGTGAATACCTTTTCTCGTTCGAGACAATTTTGAACAATTAATGCTGCATTTTGCCACTAACCTTTGTATGATTATGCACATGTATATGCATAAAAATGATAAGCCAAATTTGTTTGAAACTGTTTCAATCATTAAACAGCCAAACGACCGTTATATTCTGACAAAGAAAGACATGAATGAAGAAGTTATGGGCACGCTGAGAGTAAGGAAAGTCAGTCCAGCTGATTCGGGCCAGTACGTGTGCACTGCCATCAACCAGCACGGGAGTGTGAAGGGAAATATCTTTCTGGAGGTGAATTCTCCAGGTATGTAGGGTAAATGTTGGAGTGTGGGGGCAAATATCTTCCTGTAGGTAAACTGTCTCTGTTGCAAACGTAGGTCCTACAGGTAAACAATCCATGCAGCAAATGTAGATATGTGTGGGAAAATATGGTCCTACAGGTAAACAATCCATGCAGCAAATGCAGGTATATGCGGGGAAATATGGTCCTACAGGTAAACAGTCCATGCAGCAAATGCAGGCATGTGCGGGAAAATATGATCCTATAGGAAAACATTCCATACAGGAATGGTATGTGCGGGAAAATGTCTTTCTGCAGATGGAATCTACAGGTACGTACAACAAATATTTGTGTTTGCGGGGAAATACGGGGAAAGGCAAATGTGGTGATGTGGGAGGAAATATTCCCTTACACGTGACAACTTTAGGTAGCTACAGCAAATATGGGACTGTATGGGCAAATATATCCTTTTGGGTGAAGAATTTAGGTAAGTAGGGCAAATGTACTGGTGTGCGTGGAAATATGTCTCTTTAGTTGATGGCGATACACTAGAGGGAATTGTGCTATGATCGTAAGACAACAGACACATGTGTATGTATGTCGTCTGTTGTCGTCTGTTGTCGTCTGTCATCGTGTAGATTACATGGGCTTTGTCTTTCACCACAATCTTTCCGTGGAAAGGGATATAAATATGCAACTTTTACTTCTGATTTTGAAGACAGGTCTATTTACCTCGGCATAAAAAGGTACAAAATGGTAACATCTGGTGATCCTCCGCAAGCATGTACAGGTAACGTCTTAATTCAGAACCCCAGTGTTATCGTATTTGTGATCTCGCCCTTAAAGCCCGTGTTTCAGATGTTAAATATTGCAAAGATATGTAGTTTTAATTACCAGATGGCTAATGTGTCATTATTATGGGGTCAGTTGCACCCTATTTGTGTGGCTTGCCTGAACAGAGGGAAAAGGGAAAGCAGTGGTCTTTCATAGTTGTGTCTGTACCTTGTAGTTGTACAAACGATCCCAAACCCTCGAATCCTGGTCCATCCACGGGACACGGTGGTAGAGAGGGGTGAACCCGCCAGCTTATTGTGTCGGGCGAGGGGAGTCCCCAGGCCTACGATCAGCTGGTATAAAGATGGCCATCTCGTGATGACAACAGTTCAGGTGCGACAACTCGTCCATTGTTCATTGTTCACTTCAGAAAGAAATGAACATATGCTGCGTTCATTTCGTCAGGTATACATTTTTTCACCCCGAGAGGTGAACATCCTTTATGAATCGCTCTTTGTACAAAAGTTTCGAACTTATTCCTCTCAGTTTTGAGGGCTATCTAGTAAGATAACCTTTTAATCATCACTACGGCACCAGAGCAACGTGATTAGACCAATATACAGAACTAATCAGTTGTAATTCTTGCTAAGAACATTTTTCCCTCGAGAATGAAATAAATTACTTGGCACTCTCCATTGTATAAATTTCACCCCTCTTTCCGGATCCAGACTTAAATTATTTCTCCGTAAACATTTTAACATAGGGCGGAGTTTTGTTTACTCATGTCGATCAAATAAAACACATAATTTTTTCCTTAAATACATTAAAAGTTTTGGGACACAAGTTTTATTTTTCACCAACATGCACAGCTTCCCTGTCTACATAATCAGCATTATGTTTTTTTTTGGGGGGGGGGGGTGACAGAGCGAACTCTTATGAACTTTATTCCCGCCACATTTTTCAAATTTATATTATGAATAACATGAAATTAAATGCCACATTCTATTTCGGGGTCGCGCACCTAGATTTCACATCTAAGGTGGAGTGGCAGTAGTTCACCCTCTCCACGACTTACAGACACCTTGATGGTGAATTCTGAGCTGTTGCGGTGTAACACGAGTGCTCGCTACATATACCCCATCTTCATTTTATCAAGTCAGATACTTCGCCTATAGCTACATTTCTGCCTTGATCCAGCAGGCAGAAATAACCGATTCGCCGGACTCGATAGTTGATGAATATTATTGTTAATATATTATCCAGTCAAATAGCAGTTCCCCTCTTTAATTCGAGAGCAAAGGCAAAACAACACGTGGTCGCGCACACAGCCAGTGGCAGTTAAAATCTTAGCAACACAAGAACTTTCCACACCTTTAAGCATGGGGACAAAACATGGCCTGTTGTCATATTAAGACGTGACATCAACATACTTCCTGAAGCACTCGATCATGTAGACAGAACAGTATGAAAACTTTTAATCATTCAACGAAGACCAGAGCGAGAAGGGTCGGACTTTAGTTACCCGATGTGCCATTCTTCTCTGACTTAAATGTTCTATATACGATCCGTGTTAGAGAATCGGTACATGACTCGGTCAAACTTGCAATGTTCGCCTGGCATGTGTTTAAGACCTTTCGGTGTATTTGATTGACAGGCCTGAAATTTACTACGCGTATAAATTCTGTTCCAACCCGAGCAGGCAAGTATCTGAGCGGATAACGATGACGGCCTTTCATTTTCCGGTTGGAGTGGATTTCGCCTGATCAATTGACCAGGGCAGAAAGCCGAGTCATATAGGTGTAAGCGATACTCAGGGTGCCTGGCGTGATATTGTCACGTGCCGAGTGCTTGTGGTAGCGTAGGTGACGGATAACTCCCAAACACAGGGCGGATATATTAGCATGCTCAATAACCCTTATATCCAAGGTGAGAAGAGCAAGGGTGCAAGACTGAGATAACAAAGTACTAATAAAATAAAACACCACATATAAACATCTATATTGAACACAGCACACGGCTTAAACGAATATATACCATGCAGTCTCCGTATCTCCTCTGCCAGCAAAGTCCCCTCGGATTTACCGCTCGTCGGCCTGCTTGACCAAGGTAAGATGTCCGCCTGTACCCAGTCCGATTACCTAGACGCGGTCGTCTCTCCTGTGGCGTGATGCAACCTCAGTAAGCCGTGTTTGGTCACCGACCAGTGCGGGTGCATTGAAGCTCGCTCGTAGCCCAACAGATACTGCTGTTGTCACCGAATGCTCCTACTTACATAGCCCGGTGCGCTATAATACCTGACCGGTGATGCTCCAGACATCAGCCAATGACTTGTCGGCATGTTGGGCAGAAGGAGTAAACCGTTTCCACACTGCGCAAGCTCGAAATAGCTTCCGACTCCACTAAGTGAGAACGTCGCTGTATACGCAGGCGATATACCCATGTATGTTTTCAGTACCAGTATGTTCAGTAGGCAGTATATGTCACCGGCCGCGTAGAATACGATGCAACGAAGATGCATATACCCTGGTTGAAGTGTATACTATGTCAGTAGCAAAACATCCTGTTTGACAGATGTCCGACCCTTCGCTTGTTGTGATAAGATATGAGAATTTTACCCTACTCTACACTGCTTCCTACATAAATCTGGTACACTGAGAACAATATCCCTTTTGAAAAAAAACTGATAGCCAATTTAAGGATTCGTTTTATGAAAAAAATAACTTAATGTAAACAAGCAAGATTTCCTCCAAAGCGTTTTTTTTTCACTCTGACTGCGAACTTAGCCATTCGAACTCAGAAGTGTGAAATTGGTCTGTATGCCACAGGACCCTGCGGCCCATAGGCTACTCCTACACGATGGTAGCCTGTTCTTCCTTCGTGTAAAAGGAGGTTCTTCCGCGGATGAAGGCGTCTACCACTGCCGGGCTACCAATGGAGAGGGCTCCGTCGTCAGCAGGAACGCCACTCTGCAGGTTAAAGGTACTAGTGCAATGGCCGTTAAAATTATTTAACCAATCAAAAAAGGTAAGGAATAAATATCACTTAGATTTTTAAGAGAACCGATGAATGTAGTCTTGTGTATAAAGAACCCGGTATGTTGAGAACAGCCCTCCGTGAAAAGATTTGTTCCGTGATCACTGCCTAACTCACGATACGGGGCCGTGCAATTCACAAGCAGTTATGGGCTCTCTCAGATGAAGTGATTGCGGGCAAAGTCGAAGGACACACAAGCACATTCGATCGGCAGAGAATCTTTCCTTTATAGTCAGAGAAAACGCCTGAGTACTTATCCTAAAGTTTTTGGACTGAAGGACTTTACTTCGGTCGTCTGATTGCTCTTTACAGTAAGTCACGATGGTGTCTCGGCCATTCCACGCATCATCACAGTCAAACCCACGATGTCATCTAATGGAAGCGTCTTCCTGTACTGTGTGGCCTCAGGCAGGCCTGCTCCAGATTTGACCTGGTGGCAAGTGGAGGAGAGGGCGGGAGCCACGGAGTATCATCAGCTACAGGTAGGCGGGTACTGTACAACCATTATACCTCACCATATCACATCAATCCCAATCATGAGTGATAGCCACGGAATATCATCATCTACAGGTAGGTGGTTACTGTACAACCATTATACCTGACCATATCACATCAACCGCAATCATGAGTGATAGCCACGGAATATCATCATCTACAGGTAGGTGGTTACTGTACAACCATTATACCTGACCATATCATATCAACCACAATCATGAATGATAGCCACGGAGTATCATCAGCTACAGGTAGGTGGTTACTGTACAACCATTATACCTGGCCATATCACATCAACCGCAATCATGAGTGATAGTCACGGAGTATCATCATCTACAGGTAGGTGGTTACTGTACAACCGTTTTTAATTCAAGTTGTACCAGCGTGTTGCGTGGGTATACGGCCTGATATTTTGTTGAAGAGATCAATATTTCCACTCGCCCTTCGGGCTCTTGAAATTATTCGGACTCGTAAAAATATTCGGGCTCGTGAAAATGTTCGGGCTCGTGAAAATATTAATCTTTTCAAGGAATTATCAGGCCGTATACCCACGCAACATGCTGGCATAATGAATTTATCACAATGAAGAGAATTCCGGGCGACTTTTGATTGAATTAATATCGGCATTTGAGCCAAATCACGCCGCGTTTTCACGGACGCTTTGCCACTGACTCTACGGCCGAAACCGATGTCACGGCTCGTACGTCGAGAAGATCACAGACTCGGATCGGTGCACTCACAGCACAGACGAAAATGCTTGCCTTTAGTCGATTGCTAGATAGTTATTTCGATTCATTTTACAAGGGTTTGCAATTTAATGGTCTTGAAAGGATGCTACGAGAAACTTTTCTACATGCTGTTGTTGTTAACTGTTGAATCATTAGAACTCTTTGGAAAATAAAGGCAATAATACTCGTTCATTGCTGACAAGCGTTGCTATCGGCTGACGCGAGAATCCTTCACTCCGTACGAGGGACGAGACTGTATCGCTTAGAATTTTCTCTGAATTGGGATAACTGACCATATCACATCAACCACATTCCTGAGCGGGAACCACGAAGTAACATCAGCTGCAAGTCACACCTGGGAAAGTTTTTCAGCGATATGCTAAAGTTAAATGGTTTCCCCCGAGCACTGTTCTCCGTCACCCATAAACTGATGTTTTAATCGTATAAATGAACAATTCTAGAGTATGGCCTTAAACGATAATCAGTTAAGGAATCAATCAATCAGTCAGTGACTAAAGTAAGCTTTGGGTTTTTAACACTTGCTTTTATTTTTGCGCTGATGAAAAAGACAGGTGGTAGAATGGCTATTGATGAGAGGAAGGATGGGGAGCAAGCAACTGTTGTCCTGCGGATAGACCATGCCTCACCCCAGGATGCCGGAAATTACCGCTGTATCGCGAGTAACGCGTTTGGGAGGAGCACAAAGGACCTCCTGCTAGAAGGTATATATCTTGTGATCAGAGGTGGTAAAGGACATCGTTTTGTTCCGAAACTGAAGTCTAGAGGGTAGATGTCTTGTCATAAATGTTATAAATTGACATATATACTTAAGTTACAAACACAACCCCAGCAGCTTACTACAGCCTCAAGTGGCAGGAGTGTTCCGCGCTTGGACAGCCTAGACAAAATGGCGGTGTTTCATGCTAGTTGATGCAGCACGGTCAAATGTCAGTTTCCGCTGTCGTAGCAGCTGTGTCGAAATGAACATCATGTTGTGCAACCTTTTTGGCAAACTTAGCTTAGAACATGCGCTGTCTATCACTTCAACACACAACGAAAACAGGTGAGGTGACAGGTTTTCACCTTGTTGAACTACAATCTCACAGCTGAAGAATGCTGATGAATTTTTTATTTTCGTGCATTCTTTTGACACGTATTGATTTTCCAGTTGAACCATTTTCTACGTTTAGTCCAGAGGCCGCCTCTCCGAACAGTGTTGCCTAGCTAAAATCGACAAAGGTACAATGAAGAACCGCTCCTCACGAAAAGCTTAGGAATACAATTTATCGAAAATAGGTAATCCATTATGCTATATTCCTTCCGGAAGCCGGCTTGGGATTCAGACAGAATATCGTTACTATTACAAAACTTGGCCAACCGTTCGTTAAGGATGGATGTAAATAACTTACCTAGGCACCTTAAAATTATAATTCGTCTGTAATTATCTGGTTCAATTTTATCCCCTTTATTTTTGTATATGGGTGTAATATGGGTTGTTCACACGTCCAGAGTCCTGTGAGTAACCTTTTGAACTAATGCCATACTGTTTCAGAAAATCAGCACCTGTAAAATACAGTGACAAATCACTTCCTAACTCAGCGTGCTTCAAAATCTGTTCTCCCATAGCAGTATAGTCAGGACAAGTATTAGTACGCGCATTAAGTCTCCCATTAAGCAGAAGTTACCCGTATTTGAAGACTGCTTGATGATCTCGTGTTCCAAATCTATGAAGCAATCAATTGTTACATAATTTGAACCCTCGTTTGGGATGTGCACCCCACCGAACAGGATATCTTCTCCAAATAGATATTTGGATCCTGTCAACCAGCTGACACACTGGGTTTCAGTTACTATTTCCTCCACGTAAGGCATAAGATCCTACTTTACAAAAACGCCAATTCCCCTAGATCGACAGTTTTGCTGATTACACGATTTAGGGATAAACACATAATCATGCATAGAAAGTATTTCTTTTGGCCTTGGCTCAGTTTCGGAGACAAGTGTAATGTCATATTCATTGATCATTAGTTCAAACTCTGGCATAGTTAGCTGTGATTTTAAGCCACAAATATTCATGCTGCATACACGAACCTGAGGCGGAATGCCAACAATGATTATCAGGATTCCTTTTTGTCGAAGCCTGTGAATTAAAGTCTGTTTGTGTATCTCACAGGATTGTTTTTTCCCCATTCAGTTCAGGTACTTGCACTTGTTCGTTGCCACCCTCGCACCCCTAATAGTACACGGTATCCTCGTCTTCCTCGGGATTGATCTCCTCCATGGCATTAGGTAATTGTTGCTCTCCACAAGGTGTGCTCTGACGGAAGACAGGCGCGGGCCTTCTCAATACAATCTATGGCGACGCAGCACTGTAATTCGCTCCTCCCTGATACAAGACACTGTCTATGTACAGTTTGTCTCCGACTACACCGGCATATCGCCCTGTCTGCCTGGCTTAGTTCATAATTGGCGTAAGCAGGCGTCTGATTTGCACCATTTATGTTGGATATTGCTCAATGACACTGAATTCTGATTTGCTCAATCCGACACGTTATTTTTCTCGGACTTATTCCCAGTCTTTGTATTTCGAGAACTTTGCGCAAATAACTCTAGGTCGACTATACGGATTTGGCCTACCATTTCTGTGAACCCTTTCAAATTCAATCTCCGTGTCACTTTTCCCGAATGGAAAGTTCAGGGTGTGTCCTCCATATATTTGTTGCTTTGCTATACTTTCCCATTTACAGATAGCCCCAGTGCACCACCACCTGAGAATGGGTTCAGCCCGGAGATTCCATTAACTAATGCAACTACCCCACTGTCCAGGAAGGAGGATGCGGCAAGTAGGTCATCCTATTCTTGCTGTACGTGATTGTCTACGAAATATCAAACTGTTGCTCTTGAGACAGAGCTTTACATTTGTGAAAGATCAGCTGGCTTATTGACAGATATAACTGATATAGACAGACATGACTGTCTAAATATCGCACTGTAGCTGCGGCTTCAGTTTTCCCAGAGCTTTATGTGTGTGAGAGCTTGGCTCGTAAATGTACCCAGAACTTTGTTTCTATTTGTGTTTTCCATTAATTACAGTTACAACCGATCAGACCCTGAAACACCCAAACTTGTTATATGCGTCTTTTATTCTGGAAAAAAAAGGAATTTTCACCCTGTTTTTATACATACGTAAAGATAGAACGATCCAAAAATGTTTACACTCCCCTGTTGCATTCGTTTATTATCTTTGCCAGTGATAGTGTTTGCTATCTTCATAGATATATCTTTCACACCTATAAACAAATGTGCGCTATTACGTGTATTTCGGCACTACGCCTTCCATTTGGTCCTAAAGAATTATGTATAGTGCACATTCTCCATAAGTCAGTGAAAACGACCTATACATTCACACGCTATCTGAGTACATACATTTTTCATCTCGGAATATGCTTTTTATACCTGTCAAAAATATTCAGTTCAAATGGTCATCTCGAGAAAAAGTAAGTCTGTTCTCCTTCGCAGTTTGTAAGTCTTTCTATGAACCAATAAAGACAACAGCGTGGCTGTTTCGTTGTGTTCCACCAGTACTGTCCATTGTACAGAATGTAGGACATCATAGCAGCGGGAACTATGTGTGTGTATGCTTGGGTTTTACATCGTACTCAACAATTTTTCAGTGATATGAAGACGATGAGTTCTTAGAATGTTTTTATTTGCTATGTCTCCTTGTGACAGGGAGGAGTCCATGCCGCCAAAGTGTTGACGTCACTTGAACATTATGTTGACGACACCAGACATGACACCCCATCAGTCACATTATACTGACACCGGGTCGACCAGTGCTATTTCCTGGATGTAACCTCTAAGTTTTGATAAAGCCTTTGGTACAGCAGGGAGTTGTGGGCATAGCTTGCATTCCTGCTCTGCATGGTACCGTTTTGTTTTTCAATTTTTTTGAGTGTATTACTAATTTCGAAATTTCATAGAAAAACCATGGATTGTTTTGAATAGCGGACTCGGAGAGACCACCAGTTATAACCCCGAAGAAGGAAAATGTGGAAGCGGAGGCAGGTGGGCGGGTGGATTTGACGTGTGTGGCCTCTGGGAACCCAGCCCCGGAGATCAAATGGTGGAGATACGAGCCTTTCAAAGATTTCAAGCTTATTCTGGTAGGTGTAGACCTTATCCAGCTCATACTGGAAGATGTAGACTTTTTCCAGCTCATACTGGAAGGTGTAGACCTTGTGTTCTGTCATGTGTCTTGTGTGTTCAAGTCACAAGTAATAAACTTTTGATAATTGTTTCCTGAAAAGTGAATGTGTGCTAACTTTTCCATGATCAAGTGCACATATTGTGTATTAATTTAATATGCAAAGACAAATGCATATCAAATATAGTTCGAATCATTTAACAGCCAAACGACCGTTATACTCTGACAAAAAAGAAGATGGGCGAGGAAATGATCGGCACTCTCAGTGTAACAAAAGTCAGTCCAGGTGATTCGGGCCAGTATGTTTGCACTGCCATCAACCAGCACGGAGGTGTGCGTGGAAATATCTTCCTGGAGGTGAAGACGCCAGGTATGTGCAGCAAATACAGGTATGCATAGCAAATCTCTCCGTGGGTAGGTGTGTGTGTTGAGGTTTGGGAGGGGGAGGGGGGTCAAAACTTCCCGTACGCAAAAGGAAGGTATCGAAGCGGAAATGAATACTCTAGGCAGGGACAGCAAATGAAGATTTGTGGGAAGCATCTTCCTATAGATGAATGCTCCAGATATGAACCGTGAACGAGAAATAAGCTGAGAAATATGGCCCTAAATGCACGTACTTCAAACCCGGGCATGAATGAAGATGTCACCATTACTGAAGACTCCGGGTACCCAGAGAAAAGTTGAAAATATGCACAGACGTTTCAATCTGGATATGATGAACCCAACTTCGTACGTCAAATATCGGAAAATAAAAGTCGGTGTTAATCTTAACTTTATAATCTGTGCTCTACTTGTAAAGTGCTATTCTGACTAGAGATAATGATGTTATTATAAAGCTAACTTTTGACTTGCATCTCCAATCCGACATATTCTACTCCGGGAGCTATATATTAGTAGCTTATTTACCATCATGTATTTGCCTCTGTATCGTGCAGTTACACAAGAGGTCCCAAACCTGCAGATCCTGGTCCACCCACGGGATTCGGTGGTAGAGAGAGGTGAACCCACCAGCTTACAGTGCCGGGCTAGGGGAGAGCCAAGGCCTACAATCAACTGGTATAAAGATGGCCGCCTGGTGGTGACGGCAGTTGAGGTGCGAAAACTCTCCCATGGTTACAAGTGGTTACGCAATTACGCCACACGACGTCATGCCACGTATGTACCGTGGCAGTGGCCAGCCGCCGGAGACACTTTCATATAGGGTCTAACTAAGGCATGCCAGTTCCTCAAAACAACTTTAAACTTAGCTTTGACATCTTGTTTCTGTAGAATATTGCTCACTGAAGATTGAATGTCATACATATTGTTCTCTTGAACACTGAAATGATAACCGACGAGACGTGAACCAAGAAAATAGTATATTAATTAACTTTCATATAGCCTCTATATCTGCTACAGGACCCGACGGCTCGCCGACTGCTGTTACAGGATGGCAGCCTGTTCTTCCTGCGTGTGAGAGAAAGCCCTTCATCAGATGAAGGGGTCTACCACTGCCGGGCCACCAATGAATATGGCGCCATCGTCAGCAGGAACGCCACTCTGCAGATTAAAGGTAGCCATAAAAGTGCAAATGCGCTCAAAGATATTTGTACCAGAAAGCGTCTTCCTATCAATATTCAGGCCTTTGGGAAATATGAGGAATATAGCTGTTGTTTACAAACAAACATTGTGCCCACAACAAAGGCTACCAGCTGAAGCCGTAGCTGTGACTTTGTGTATAAACTCTACACAGGCACTACCCAAAAACAGTCTGGAATTCATTGTTCACACTCCACACAGGCAGCACTCCAAACCAGCCCGGAATCCATTGTCCAAACACTACACAGGCACCACTCCAAACCAGCCTGGAATCCATTATCCAAACTCCACACAGGCACCACTCCAAACCAGCCTGGAATCAATTGTCCAAACTCCTTACAGGAACCAACCCAAACCAGCCTGAAAACCATTGTCCAAACACCACACGAGAACCAGTCCAAACCGGCCTGGAATCCATTGTCCAAACACCACATGGGCACCAGCCTAGACCAGCCTGGATTCCGTTGTAGAAATACCACATGGGAACCAATCCAAATCAGCCTGGAATTTAATGTCCAAACACCATAGAGGCACCACCCAAACTAGCCTGGAATTTCTTCCTCCATTCATCGCCCAATGGGGCATCTTCCATAACAACTGTAAAACAGCCTCCATATGGCCACCACAAACTTTATATTATTTGTATTTTCCTTCATATATAACAAAAACACAATGAATGAAATAAATCACCCAGCCTGTCCTCCAATTTTCACCCATTACCCACAACAGCGTTGGATGAACAAAATTTATACGTTTCGCTTTATCCAGACACTTTGCTTCGCCCCATAGGTTATCGGGACAACATATATGCCAGTGACTCATTAAAAATATTCACCTCATCTGAATTTTCCACTGACAGTAAGTCACGACGGTATCTCGGCCATTCCACGGATCATCACAGTCCAATCTGCGATGTCAGGTAATGGCAGCGTTTTCCTGTACTGTGTGGCCTCAGGCAGGCCGGCTCCAGATTTGACCTGGTGGCAGGTGGAGGAGAGGGCGGGAGCCACGGAGTATCATCAGCTACAGGTAGGTGGTTACTGTAAAACCATTATACCTGACCATATCGCATCAATCACAATCATGAGTGATAGCCACGGAATATCATCATCTACAGGTAGATGGTTACTGTACAACGATTATGGCTGTCCACATCACATCAACCACAATCCTGAGCGATGGCAACAGAGTATCATCAGCTACAGGTTGGTGGACACAGTACAGCAATTATACCTGACCATATCACACCCAACCGCAACCCTGAGCGGGAGCAATTGACTATCATTAGCTACAGGTATGTGGTTACTGTACAACCCTTATACCTGACCATATCACATCAACCACAATCATGAGCGGGAGCAACGGAGTATCATCAATTACAGGTACGTGGTTACTGTACAACCATGTCACATGAACCACAATCCTGAGCGGAAGCCTGGGGCTATGATCAGCTACAGGTACGCAGTTTCTCTGCAACCAATGTGCATTGTACCTGATCGTATCAGGTTTTGCCGTCATTTGTCTTCAACTGGCATACCATGACCGTCTCGTCAGTGATTTCCCTTTGGCACTTCGAAATAAAGCTGGTAATTTAATGTTATAAATGAACAATTCTTTGGTATGGCGTTAAACAATAACTAGTGAATCAGTCGACGCCTAAAGTAAATTTTATGTTTTGAACATTTGTCTTTATATTTGTACTCTGAAAAAGACGGGTGGTAGAATGGCTGTTGATGAGATGAAGGATGGAGAACACTCAACCCTTGTCCTTCGGATAGACCAATCCTCAATGCAGGATGCCGGAAATTACCGATGTATCGGGAGCAACGCGCTTGGGAAGAGCCTAAAAGACCTCCTGCTAAAAGGTATACATTTCCCAATCATGCTGTCTAAGGTGCAGCGGTTTTTTTATAGTCTAAAGGCTGTGTACATTGTTTAGTGTAATAACAGCAGTTTCCCTTGTACTTTAATTTCAGAAACATTTGTACATTTCCTCTCTTAAGCGTGGGATATTTGTTACAGATATGCAATACGGGACCACGTAAACGCACTACAGCCTCCGTATATTCTTTGTGTCAATGACTCCAGTTGCGTGCTTTTCTACTAACCGGTGGGGATATATCAGCTTTGATCAAACGCAAGCGGAATCTGTGTTTATTCCGCACGAGTTACCTCATGTTGGGAGCGTGATGGCCTGAATGAAATAAAACTTTTTGCACAGTTGCTTAAATAAGTCCGCCGGTGTTCACTGGTTGCACACCACAAAGTTGCTCACGCCTGTCATTTTCCCTTGACAGATCAGCCTGCAAGTCCTGCACTTGAGAATGGTTTCACCATGGAGACTCCTATAACAGGTGTGACTACCACGTGGTCCAAGGAGCGGGACGTGGCAAGTACGTGTTTCTTCTCGTAACATACGTGACTGTCTAACAAATATCACAACGTTCGCTTCGGTCATGAAAATCATCATCAGTAAGTGATCTATCCCTTAGTGTTATGAACAATATCACCAGTAAATCATCTCTATCTTTGTTTATGGCAACTACCAGCAGTTAATGATCTGTTTGGTTTATGAACCACGGGTAGATAATCTGAATCTTTGTTCATGAATAGTGACCGCGTTACCTGGTGGGGCCGCGGAGATCACCCGTGTTATTCGCATTGACCTGGACACTGGCGGGATACGCCTAGTGTGTGAAGCCATAGGCTACCCTACCCCGGACGTGAGCTGGTGGAAGCACGATACCTTCTCAGGAGCCCCATTGTACCACTTAATCACGGTTTGTTATCGGTGTTGCACTCACCATTCCCACGCCGTTAATTAGTGTTATCTTGAGAGATTTCATCAGCTAACCCCTAGGAGTTAGGGAGCGCAATATATCAAGCATTTCGAGGAAGCTTTCCTATTACAAGCGAATTTTACACACATCGAACTTCCGTGACGACAGTGGGACTCCTCCCCCAAGAGGTCAGTTACTTGCCCGATGATTGCAATAGTTTCCGAAAACGTGTATTGTAACCGTTTGCGCTTTGGTGGTAACGAAACCCCACAAAGACAATAAAACTCCTTTGGTGAGCTAACAATTGACAAGGTGAAATGAACAAGGACTACTGATTCAGAGTTTCGGTGACCTCATTCGTGATATTATGAGTCCGCCATGTCAGCTGAATATCGAATGGAAGGCGCTCTGTTAACTAGCGTCGCTGAGCAGCTAAAATCTTCCAAGGAAATGCACATAGAGTTCGTGTGGGTAGATTTCTGGGAAACCGATATTCTGTGAGCATGTTCCCTACATTCACGCTCGTACATTTGACAGACCACCATCGTCACCTGACCAAAGTAAAATCTTGTTTATAGGATGATGTAGTATTTTGACTGATAGTGGTAGTTTAATGAGTCATACTGCACTTGTAATTACCACAGATTGGTTTCTGTGGAGTTCGAGGACATCGCAACAGCTAGTGCCCGGACAGCCTTTTTCGTCTTATCGTGATTAGATTTTAACATCCATAAATGTCATGAGTTCTTACAGCCTTTAATTCTGACCAGTGACTAGTGTGATGACCATGCAATGTCACAAAATCAAATGGTTTTGAAATATATGTAAAAGAGAGCAGTGGCCATAACCCGTATCCACGAAAACCAGGGGTGTGATTGAGCTGGGGAATAATTCAAATGGCCAATTAGCTTCCATCCTTTAGTTGCATCCTTTCTAATTGATATTCAGTCGACTCCAGGCCATGAGATATACCTTCAGTACATAGACGGTACGTCTCGACTGACTCTAACACTGGCTCGTTTGACCACAGAGGATTTGGGGGTGTATCAATGCACAGCCGAAAACTATCTCGGACAGTCCAAGAGGACGCTACGGGTGACAGGTAACGATACATTATGCATGACAGCAAAATCCACGGCTTTGGGGGAATAATGCTAGGGAGTAAAACGCATTTCCTCCATATGGTTCACAAATGTGATTCGCTGCTGTTTTTTTATGGCTATGGATGGAGACCACAATTTCATTCATACATGTACTGTCTTTAAATCAGAAAATTGAATTTTGCCACAGCTACCACAATGCGTTTACCATCGTTAAAGGCTGAATTTTGAATTTAGTGGATTTGCATGGCACCATATTTCGGGTATTCAAAATTTTTTAAAATGCAGTTCAGTGAAACAGTGTATATATCAAAAAAATATATACAGATACTTTATGATGCAACGTATTGCTTGCTTAAGGTAAATTTGACGACCAACCTACCGACGACATCATTCAGGAACGGACAATTGTGTCCCCTACCCCACTGCCCGGCACCAGTAGGCCTACAACCGAGACGACAACCCAGGACAACTTTCTCGACGTCCTGGACACAAAATGTCGAAATTATGGTACGTTTTCAGTGTCAAGTGTAGCTGTTCCTCCATTCAGAATGACCTCTTCAAACGTTATTTATCCAGACACAGTTTGCTGCCCTTATTCCATGTTACGCCTTCCAGTAGTACCGGTAATTTGCTATTCAAATCTTTCTGTAACGAAATGAACAATATCTCATTTAAGAACCTAGTATGTTAAGAGATCAAGAAAAGGCGTCAATATGAGGACAATATAAACTCAAGAACAGAATAAGAAAACAACTCTGTGTAAGGTTTTGGCATTTGTTCTCCGAGCAGATAGAAATATACAAGTAAAACCATCAGCCGAGTTAGAAGCCAAGCTAGGGGAGGGACTGCTACTGACATGTGACTACCCTGGACATGACGCTGTCTTCACCCAGAGCCTCACCTGGTACACCCCGGAAGGTCAGCCCGTTAGAGAGACTAACACTAGCTCGAGGTAAGTGATACCTCACCGGTACTCCTGGAAGATGTTGTAGTGTTTCTGTGGCATGTATGTCCCTCAGTATTAGCTCCAGTTAAATGACACCTCACCTGTACTCCTAGAGGATGTTGTAGTGTTCTTGGGGCATGTATGTCCATCAGTACTAGCTCCAGGTAAATGATACCTCACTTGTACTCCTAGAGGGTCTTGTAGTGTTCTTGGGGCATGTATGTCCATCAGTACTAGCTCCAGGTAAATGATACCTCACCTGTACTCCTAGAAGATGTTGTAGTGTTCTTGGTGCATGTATGTACCTCAGCTGGTACAAGCCTTAAGGTCTTTCCTTTAAGAAGATCAATACTAGCTCCGGGCAAATGATATCCCACCTGCACTCCCGGCGGATGTTGTAGTGTTCCTGAGGCGATCCTGTGCATGTATGAACTTCACCTGGTACACCCCGGAAAGTCAGGCCCATAAGGTGACCAACACTAGCTCCAGGTTAGTGATACCTCAACATTACCCGAAAAGTCAGCCACTTAAGGTGACCAACTCTAGCTCCCGTTAAAGGATACCTCACCTGTACTCTGGGAGGATGTTGTAGTGTTCCTGGGGCGATCATGTCCATGTATGTACATCACCTTGTACACCCCGAAAAGTCAGCCTGTTAAGGTGACTAACTCTACCTCCAGGTAAGTGACACCTCACCTTTACACTGGGAAGATGTTATAGTGTTACTGGGTTGACCCTGTGCATGTCTAAACCTCACCTGGTACATCCCGGAAGGTAAGCCACTTAAGGAAATCAACACTAACGCCAGAAAAGTGATATCTTACCTGTACTCCGGGAGGATGTTGTTGTGTTTCTGGGACGATCCTGTGCATACATGAACCTCACCTGGTACAGCCCGGAAAGTCCCAGCTTAGATAAAAAAAATTTCCCTCAAGACGAAGAGCACAGATAGCCTGGTTTTGGTTGAACATAATTTTTATGCCTTCTGCAGGGTATTTAAATACGGTCTGATCCTGTATACGTATTGGTCATTTCATCACGATGTAATTCTGACAGCATCTTTTACTAACGTCCCTATAATTCCTTGCTGGCAGAGTTTCTGTGATGCCTGAAGGTGACTACAGACAGCTGCTGATTATTGACGGCGTTCGTCAGCAGGATTCCGGGGTGTGGATGTGCCGCGCTGTCCTGGGTGGTCAGATGACATGTGGAACAGTTACTCTAACTGTGTGGAGTAAGTGGTCATGACTACAACTCTATATGTAGTGTTTACCCATGCTCAGTGTGCCAGTGTTAATAACTTTATTGCTTTTGTCTGTGTCTTTGCAGAGGACATCACCTTCAGCAATCTGCCGCGGTCAGTGAATGGTTTATCCGGGCAGGATATTCTCCTCACTTGCCACGTGAACGGAGCGCCTCTACCGGAAGTATCTTGGTCTCGCAATGGGAGACAACTATCCCGAGGTGATTGGCTATCACGAATCACTATGGTCATTATAGTAGAACTAGTCTTTCATATTACTCTGTATTGGTTTTCAGTTTAATCCAGGCGTTACATAAAATAACACAACGAGCATCCGAAAACTTAATTTGAATATATGTTATGTTTTCGTTTGTGCTTTTTTTCAGATGATCGTTATATTTATACACATCGTGGTTTACTTATTCATGATCTGGAGAAAGGGGACGCTGGAAAGTATCTGTGTGAAGCCAGAGTGGTGTCCATGGGTCGGTATGACTCCAGAGTAATCTCCCTGTATGTTGACGGTTAGTATGATGAGGTCATGCTCGTTCACCGCTTCATCAATACACAGCGTTGTTATGGTTTACACTGATATTTTCTGAGTGGACATAAATTAAGCAGTTTTGGTATTTTGGATGAACTTTCTACTTGATCTGTACATGTGCATGTCACAGACGCTACATCATTGCCTGATTGTTCAACAGTCTGAACATTTTGGTTACACGTATTTCAGTGAAAGTGTAGAGTCACGCCCTGAGTGGAATCAAAAGATATACTTATCACAAGAAATCCTGCAGCTTAGGCCAAGAATAATTTTCACAAAGAACTAAGGTGATATTCTCGTGAACGTGAGTACTATTTTGTCAAATAGTTCCCAGACTTTTAGACGTCACAGAATGTGAAACACTGTCCGATCGCCATGTGTTCTATGTACCTAGGGGAGCTGACAGGCGAAAACAACGGTCAGATGGACAGTGTGAAAGGGACAGGGTCAGATAACTCTAGAGCAACAGGATGTGCAGATGATGGACGAATCACAGGTACGGCAGTAGTATTGCTTGTTAAAATAGTGAAATATTCGTTAATTTGATGACACGTTCATTTCACATGACTCTTGGATTTTTATGTCGCCATAATAAATTGATTAATAGCATCTTCTTTCTAATAAATAATTTGAGATAATTTCCAATACAGAGATAAAAGTAAGGTAAGACTGAACTTTCTAAAACCTTGCTCATGTTTAGGTCCAACTTGGAAACCTGGATGATATTATGATGAACTACATCACACACTTGTGGCAATGTACATGTACAAACGTCAACAGCTATGGAATAGAGTTGATTTAGTTGATATTGGTGTACACTAACCGGGGTTTAGATAATTTTCAGAAATTATACAGAGACATAACGCTAGAAGGTTAATATCTTCTGTCTGTTACCACCTGGTTAGGTATCCTGTATTGTGTAATTCCGTAACCCTTCCTCCTATGCCGCAGTACCCATACTTACTCTAATGCCGGCGACTCACCTGACCCTCTATAGTGGGCGTGGCCTAGTGCTCACGTGCCAAGTTCGTCGGACATCTCCGTGCGATTCCGTGAGGTTGACTTGGACAGGCCCTTACAATCAGATAATATCAGCCACGGACACATCACTCAGGTAAAGTAGTCCATGATCTAGTGAGTAGGTCTGTAAACCACACAAGGTTAATCGTCAGCCATTTCCTCGTTGTCTACAAATGGTCTGCCAGTAATGTTGCGACACTGCGAATATGACCATCCCACCATAACATTGTAACATCGTTTTGTAACATCTTCCGATGCTCTCATCAGCTAACCCACTTTCTCAAGACCATGGGGATTTAGGAGGGTCATGGGAAATAGGTAGAAATAGGTGGAAGATAACCATTTCAACAGGAAATAAACTCATCAGGGGGAGCTAGGGATCAGCGGTTGATAGGGGATCAGGGGAGATGTGTAAATCAGGGGGGATAGATGAATCAGGAGTATGAGTGAATCAGGGGGAGATGGGTGAATCAGGGCTAGATGGGTTAATCAGGGGAGATAAAAGATAAAATCCAGATAGGGGGATCAGTGGAGACCAGGGGATCAGGAGGAGATTGGAGGATTAGAGAGAGACAGGAACAGCAGGGAAAGATAAGAGGATCAGGGGAGATTGGAGGATCAGGATAGATAGAAGGATCAGTGGATAGAAGAATCAGGGAAGATATGAAGATCATGGGAGATAGAAAGATCACGGGAGATTGGAGGACCAGGAAGCACAGTATCAGTGGGAAACATGGGCTTATCCGGGGAGAGAGCGTGGGATATGAGGATTAGCAGAGATAGGAGGATTAAGGTGGGGTAGGAGGAAATAGCAGGGTCAACGGGATATTGCAGCACAGAGGGGAGATACATGTAGGAGTATCCGGCTTAACCGTATGGAAGCTTAGAGTTAACATTCCTCTGATGTCCCATTACCAGGAAACACGTGAGGGAATCGACGGAGTCCTTGGAGCTAGTCATTAGAGAGGTGCGCGGTGAAGATGGCGGGAGATGGACCTGCTCTGGTGCTACAGCCAACACGGAGGTTTCCAAAGCCGTCACTGTGATTGTCATGCGTGAGTGATCAGGTCCAGTTGTGTTTGTCCTGGTGTTTGCTACGTGTAGTGTCAGAATTTCGGCAGAGTGGATGGCGTACGCAGACAGCGCCAGTTGTATTTATCCTGGTGTTTGCCAGTGTCAGAATTTCGGCACAGTAGATGACATACACTGATAGTACCAGCTGTATTTATCCTGGTGTTTGCCAGTGTCAGAATTTCGGCAGAGTGGATGTGGTACACAGGCAGCGCCAGTTGTATTTATCCTGGTGTTTGCCAGCGTCACGATTCCGGCAGAATGGATGGCATACACTGATAGTGCCACTTGTGTTTGTCCTTGTGTGTGCACGTGTCAGAAATTCGCCAGAACTGACGGCATACACTGACTGCTCCAATCATGTGTCACGTCCAGTCAGCAATATTTGCGTTTATTAACAATGCCATACATAAAATGTTGGCTCAAATCTACGAGCCTTCTGAAACGAAAACTTCTGTGCTACAAAAGGTGCATTTTAACCATTATAAAAAGCCTTTCTGACTTTCTGCCCGATAAGTCAGTGAATATCGAATGTGTAAAGATTTTTCAGCAAATAAATTTATTTAATTGTTTATTTATTTCATTGGTGTTTCACGCCATACTCAAGAATATTTCACTTATACGACGGCGGACAGCATTATGGTGGAGGGAAAGCGGGCAGAGCCCGGGGGAACAGCGACCGCATTCGTGGGCGGTTTCTACGCCACTGCGCTGCGCTAGAGCGCTAACCGACTTAGTCACTGAGGCCCCCGTTAGCAAATAAAAGAGCCATACATGTTATACCGTTGCACAGCTCTCCAACTAATTCACTGTGACACGACACCTTGCTGCTTTATGGGAAACAGCTCGTGGAAGAGACGTTAAGGGTGTTTCGTGGGAACGTGGGAAAGTTTGTCAGTAACTTGCCGAAGGTCGGTGGTTTACCCCATCGTATATGTGAGAACGTATTGATTATAATGTTAAACAACAATGAAACACATAAATAAGTAAGCAAATAAACACACTGCTTTACTGTGGTACCATAACTGTGCCGTCACACTGAGGCTATATACACACTATTGTGCATGAATTAGTATGGATATAGAGGCTTCTTTCAATCGATTCAACTCCTGGAAGACACCATTCTCCCAGGACAATCCTAGGTAATGAAAACACATTCACCTATCCCCAATTTTCACCAATTTTCACCCATTGTGAAAATACAGTGGCACTGCACTATACTGCATTATCAACGTTACTGCTTAGGGATATTAGACCCTCGGGGGGGGGGGGGGATTTGTTGACTTCTTATTTCACATTCTTGTTTTTCTTTCTCCTATCTTTCCTCTCACTTGGAGATGAAAACAAACTTCGTGCCATTGGAGTAGAGGTTTAGGAAAACATTCTAGCAGGTTTTGCTCAGAACTGTCAAAGAGAAATTTATGTTTTACCGATCATAATAGGTTTTAAAATTTAACATAAGAAGGTTGATATATTCATATTTTAACTGAAGGCGGGACAATTCTTGATTAAACTTAAGTTTCAAACGAATGAATGACGAATTTTGTCAGACGTAATGCTCCTCCAGATATTTTGGTCTTTTTCTCCCTTTTTTATTTTTGAGACGGTTGTGTGGTAAGATACTTTTATTTCTCCCTTATTTTTCAGCACAATTCTATGAACGCTTGTAGCGCATATAGCTGTATACTTAAGCTATAAACGATCCCTTCATTTTGGAAATCTTTTCTAGTTCTAAAAATATTAGTAAAAGAATATCAAAATTTCAAAAACATTTAAGTCTTTTAAAAGTTTTAACTCTAAAACATCACTCATAACAGTCTAAGATGAATATTAATAATCTGTCAGACAGTTCTTTAGTTTACATAGTAACTTATCCTATTGTGAAGGAAAAACTTGAAAAGTGGCGTAAAAATAGTATTTTGAAAAACAGTCCTGTTTTTTTTTTTCAAACGCTTTATTCTGATTAAGTTGAAGTTAAGTAAATTTTAAAAGGCTTTTTGAAATCGTTTAGATATCAGAATATATATATATATATATATATATATATATATATATACATGGCCACATCTGATTAATATTTGGGGCTGCAGAAGGCAAAATGTGAAATTTTGCTTACGAGGAGTTTTAGTGTCCTTAACTGTGGCATCACACTATACTGCTGAGGTGTGGCATGATACTATATTGAATTACTGCAGCACCAATTATCCTGTTATGTTATGGAACCACAATATAATGCTATACTGTGGCACTGTACTATGCGCTGGTTGCTTATTGTAGGCCTACTACATTAATGTGACATCTTTGCACACTTCTTTGCTGTGGCACCATACTACACTGCTATACTGTGGCACCAAACAACACTGCTATACTGTGGCACCATACTACTCTGGAGGGGGCTCCATGGCTAGCGCTCTTGCTTCCACCCACCATTATGCTGGCCATTGTCGTGTTAGTGAAATATTCTTGAGTACGGCGTAAAACACCAATAAATTAAATTCATACACTGCCAGGGGCCTCCGTGGCTCAATTGGTTAGAAGCCTCCCACCAATGCGGTCGCTGTGATTTCAAGTCCAACTCGTGCTGGCTTCCTCTCCGGCCGTACGTGGGAAGGACTGCCAGCAACCTGCGAATGGTCATGAGTTTCCCCTCGGCCTCTACCCGGTTTCCTCCCACCATAATACTGGCCGCCGTCGAATAAGTGAAATATACTTGAGTACGGCGTATAACACCAATGAAATAAAATGAATAAATAAATACTACACTGCTATACTGTGGCACCATACTACTTGTGAGTATCAAAAGCTAATGTCTGAAAGCGGATGTGCTTGTGTCATCCTGCAATACCTGGCGATTACTAGTATTATCTTTGTTAACAGCTGTACCGTTATTGCTTTTATTGCTCAGCTGCCATTGTCCATTGTAGAGGATGTTCACTTGTCTCCAATACCTCCGCTGAAATACTATGTGCGGCCATACCAGGCTGTTTTGATGGAGTGTGAGGTCGATGGGAGTCCTGCACCGATCGTCGGCTGGAGCTGGGCTGGGAGGCCAATTACATCCGGTAGGTCATCGAGTTTTGTCATGATGCACCCCCATGGAAACTCTTGGCATAGTTGAAAGAAATAAAATAATTGTAGCCGACCAGTGCTTCCCCATGGGCATTAAAGATGTAATCTGTTACTGTTGATTGTTTCAGGCGGTCACTACGTACAGGAGAAGTCCGGGTTACGGGTGCTGAACGTCACCACTGATCAGGGTGGGGTGTATACCTGTCACGCCTATGTTCCAGAGACCGGCAGATTTCGCAGTTGGGACATTCAGCTGGAGGTTCTTGGTAAAATGGATATACTTAACCCAGCTTACTTCAGGATATTTCTTTCCTTCTGGTCAGAGATTTGGGTTAAAGTAAGGGTTAGCGAGTTTACCAGCTGGGGATTAACACCAACGATCTCCGGGTTTCGAGTCCACGCTTGTACCGCGATACTAAAGAGAAATTCCTTCCCAGCCGGGCGTAGATAAGGCTTCTATTTCACCCTGTTACATTCACCCCTTCCTTAAACCTGTCATGTCGTCACGACAAGGGCAGTCAACCGCCAAGAGGTACTCCCTTAGTATCGAAAGCTGTATTTAAGCTACCCCAACTGTATCCCATTTCTGATACGTCTGACCGAGATGACCAGCTTGGGATTTGTACCAGTGATCTCTGCGTTTTGAGTCCACGCTTCTACCACTAGACTGAAGGGGAATTCCAAATAAAAAAAATGATACCTGATAGTTTTGGAAATTGAAGTGAAATCTAGTACCTGGGCTACTCATTTCCGAGGCTTTTCTGAGAGTTGAGAGTTGTGCTGTGGTAAATATCATTGTATGCAAATACACCAGTGATTCCAAGTTCCCTGATTGCTGCCTTTAAAGCTTGATCCGGAGTTCCATCAAATGTGAAAACTGGCTCGGACATCTCCCTGATTCATTGTACACCAAACATTCATAGTCGGGGCCAGTTCTTTTTATTTTCGGATTGTTATTCTGTTTTTTCAGAACCCTAGCAATCAATCCTGTTTAAAAGATTTCATTAAATCATAAATACTGCTTCTGGATATGACTACAAGCAAATCATGTAGGTTAAGGTTTCATTTGGTTGTGATGCGCAAAATATGGGATCTTATGGCAAGGACTACATCACAGTTTCACGGTATTATTTTATCATTATCTTGGGAATTGTTTAATAGTTGTCACAAGTATTTTTTAGCCATTCGAAAGATAGTCTGATGTTTTTACTGTACATTGTATAAGCTTTGTCCTTAGTATTGATTGATTATTATTCTGAGCTATTTTCCGAATTTACTGAGTGGGGTCTGCCGCCAGATTATCAACTATCATTATCCCATTACTACTCTTTTCATCTGAACATAGTCGAGAGTATCGTCTGATCGTTACCCTGAATCTTATATGACAATTACATTGACAACTGTTTGATTTCATTCCGGCTATTATCCCGCTATAATTATGCTGAGTATCGCCTGGTCGTTTCTGTAAGTATTTTTTAATTGTTACCGTAAGTATTATCTGATCGTTACCGTGAGTATTATCTGATCGTTACCGTGAGTATTATCTGATCAATACAATGACTATGGTCTAATCGTTACCATAAGTATTATCTAATCGCTATCGTGAATATTATCTGATCGTTACCGTGACTATGGCCTGGTCGTTATAGTGAGTAATGTCTGGCCGTTACCGTTACTATGGCCCGGTCGTTATCGTGAGTAATGTGTGGTCGTTATTGTGAGTAATGTCTGGTCTTTACAATGAATAATGTCTGGTCGTTACCGTGGATAATATCTGGTCGTTATCGTGAGTCATGTCTGGTCGTTACCGTGAGTAAAGTCTGGTCGTTATCATGAGTAATGTCTGGCTTTTATCTTGAGTATTGTCTGGTCGTTATCTTGAGTAATGTTTGGTCGTTATCGTGGAAATTATATGACCGTTACCATGAACTGGTCTTTTCCGTAAGTATTATCTGATCATTTTCCTGAGCATTATGTGATTGTTGTACACAGTGTGATATGACAGTTTGCAGTCTACTATTGTTGTTGTTGCAGCGCCACCGACTGTCACGATAGAACTCTCCAACAAGAGAGCCGGTAGCTTCTCGGCGCTCATCTGTACCGGTTCAGGCACACCTGTACCGCACCTGTCGTGGTTTAAGGAAGAGACACCTGTTGTTCAGGTAAACAGGCGTATCGATTGCAGCTGTTCGGCCTGAAGTGCTGTTGTATATTTGTTAGCTATATGTCGGAAAATGTAGTGGCATAATGTGAGTACTTTCGCGATACAGTAGGGATATACGGTGATTGTGAGAACTTTTGCATATCTGATTGTCGTATACTTGCTGTTGTTATAAATTATAAGTGTACAGCGTGGCCGAGAGGGTCGGCGCGCTAGAACAACTTAACGACGTATGTTCCTCTCACACAATGCGACCGCTACGAGTTCAAGCACAGCTCACACTGGCTTTATCTCCGATCGTAATTGGGAAGGTCTGCCAGCAACCTGCGTATGGTCGTCAAATAAATCAAATAAATAAATAAATAAGTAGTGTTAGTGGTACATATCGTATTGGTGTATACTCGCTGTCGTGATGACTTACAAGTATTACGATAACTAAATGATTGGGTGTGATGTTGACACAGGAGGATGACCGTATCAAGCTGGAACGGTTAGTGGAGACGGGGAAATCGTCCATGTCCATTATCTTCATTCCCCTGGAGGGACAGGACGAGGGGAACTACACGTGTCTGGCCCACAGTGAAGGAGGCAGGGCACAGCGAAGCTTCCTTCTACAGCCACTCCGTAAGTGTTTCCCAGTGTATCCCTTCTTGGCGACAGTCCTTTTGTTACAATGAATCTGATGATAATGAATCTACCTTGTCTAGCTTGAAATTTCACGTGTTTCTCGATCACTGCCTTCTCCCCTTGGGTTTGACTGACTTATCCTACCGTTTGACTACAGATCGGCCCGGCCCACCCGGTAATGTTAGAGTTGTGGAAGTGTCTCCTAACTCGGTAACAATGGCTATCAGCCCACCCGAGGAAGACAAGAGGTCGCCTGTACTAGAATATCACGTGGCTTATATCTCCATGCAAAACTTCGAACAAAGTACAAGAACCGTTGAAGCGAAAAATGGTAAGTGACTTATTTTTTTCTGCATGTACATAGGTCCAGGAATACCGATAAACCATCTACCCACCTACATGGTAGCCTAGTCGGGATATAGAAAGCACATTAATTAGGCTAATACCAGTTATCAGCTCGTTTTATATGGTCTTGCTGCCTTGCACGTTTGTACTAAGAAAGTGTTTGAGGCATAAAAGTGGAGAGAAAATTCGTTTGTTATTATCCCTGGCGTCTCGCTCGTTTTTGGGCCCTCTTTGGCCCAGTTGACTTAGGCGTCACTACACACAAAGGGATAGGTTATGATTTCAGGTGTCTCCTGTGTTACTCTTAATAGAACGGGTAGCGTATTCTGTCTGGTGCCTGCTGTGTTACGCTTAAGAGAACTGGTAGGGTATTCTGTCGGGTGTCTATCGTTTAGGTTTTGTGTCAAACAAATGATTCCGTCCCAACCTTTTTATTTTACGTTCTATCTTACTTCTTGATGGTTTGTGTTGTTCTAAATACTGATCTTGCGGTTCATTAAACCGGATAACTCATTTTAGTTGACGGTTGGTATACGACTGTCTGTTTCGACGAGTAGATTTGTGCAACAAGTAAGGTATCATGTCTGATTGCGTTAGGTTTCGTAGTACTGGTAGGGCATCGTGTCCCGTTGCGTTAGGTCTCGTAGTACGGGTAGAGTATCGTGTCTGGTTGTTTTAGGTCCCGTAGCACGATAGGGTGTCACGTCTGGTGTCAGCAGTATTACGTTTCACAGAACAAGTAACGTATGGTGCCATATATGGTGTTTATATCCTGAGACTTCTTTCCGCTTTACCAAGGTCATTTTTGTGTATCATACACATGTAGATAACGCACGAGTAGATATAAGTATGAAACCACTGGCACCACTGAGATCAAAACATTCTAGTGTGTTAGTTAGAAAAACACCTGATTCAATTATTCACATCTGCTTTATCAACCTTATAACTGAATAAAATTGTGCCATGGTAGTACAGTTACATTTGAGATTTTGTGTAGTGTGAGTACGTATGGTTTCTTCTCACATATAACATGAACTGTACAGCTATGATTTCAGAGCTGGAGATCCATGCAGTTTTTGCTGTTGACAAGTCTGCCTGTTTTCTACTTTCAGACGCAGATGTCTTAGTGGAGCTTGTCGATCTTACCCCCCAAACAACCTACAGAGTTCGAATTTACCCCAAGAACATCGTAGATTTCGGGTCGTTTAAGGAACTTTATATTACCACTTCTTGATTAAGGCAGGCCTACTGAAGATAGAACTAATGGAGTAAGATAAGACTATTGAAGTAAGATAAGACTATTGAAGTAAGATAGGACTATTGAAGTGAGATAGGACTATTGGAGTAAGATAGAACTAATGAAGTAAGATAGGACTGTTTAACTAAGATAGGATTAATGAACTAAGACAGGACTACTGAAATAAGATGGGACTACTGAACTCAGATAGGATTACTGAAATAAGATAGGACTACTGAACTAAGATAAGACCAATGGACTAAGATTGGACTACTGAACTAAGATAGGACTAATGAACTAAGATAGGACTCCTGAAATAAGATAGGACTACTGAAATAAGATAGGATTACTGAACTAAGATAGCACTGCTGAAATAAGACAGGACTAATTAACTAAGATAGGGTTAATGAACTAACATAGGATTACTGAAATAAGATAGGACTAATGAAGTAATATTATACATGACCTACTAGTTTTATTTGTTCCCATTACAATCACATATTCTGCTAGTATCACATGTAGGTGGATCGATGTAAAGAACACAAATTTTCTTCCATGATACAATAAAGGTTAATTGTTTACAAGAATAATACTGCCAGAAAAAACTATTTTGACTCTTGATGTAACCTAATCCACGGTACAGTGGTCATGTGACATTGCTTTGATTTGAACACGTCCTTAACGGTGCTATGGTTCGCATCTGAAAGCGCATGTGTCAATCATATGTAGGTTCAAGTGTAGAAACGTGAGTAGGTCTCAAAGCAAATTGCTCAACTCGACTAAGCCCAGTATAAATAAATCTCCTGACTAAATTAATTTAAATGTAAATTAAATTTAATTCGGCTTTAGTTACAATAAGTCGCTGTTGGTGATAATAGGACTGTTTGCCTGCCCTTACGTTCGTCAAGGCCTCTTGACTTACACCAATATTATTTTAGATATGTAGGTCACAGGTGGAAATGTTCATCTGTAACTTGCCGAATGGTGGTGGTTTACTCTATGAAATCCTGTTTCTTCCCCTCATGAAACTCAGGGCCATCGCGAATATAGGTAAAAGTACTTCAGTATGGTGATGAAACAAAGGTCAGTAAATCAGTCCACTTAAGAGCTTGAAGTAAAGCTATGCGTAACACGGTTGGGTAGGTTCTACAAGTACGAAGGGATGACGCCATGAAAAACGTTGTCTTAATCACTGATAGATCTTGTCCGTCTTACTGGAAGACTTTTCTGTTTCACTATGGTCACGTGGTCACTATCACAAGCAGTCGGAAGCCTTCCATGTCCTTGTTTTCAGCCAATACGGGTCCAGAGCCACTGCTGACGGGACGATGTGATGTCACAGTCCACCAGTTCCAGAGCGGAGCCAGCTTTGACGCCAGGTGGAGCAGATAAGCACATCCCTGTGTTCACGTGACGGAGTGTGTTTGCCTGCAACATACGTAATGCACACTGTGAAATATCTAAACGTTTATTCACTACATGATGCTTTCGCTCTGGAGGAAGCATGAATTAAACATCCTGAATATAACACTTTATAGGCAATACTTTCAGTAATACTGAATATCATTGGTAAATGCACCACACGAATTCAGTTCACATATAAATAGGCTGTTTGCATCGTATCAGCAAGTGATAGCGAATTCGCTGACCTGTGTGTAATTCCATTTCTGACTGGGCTTCGCTCCATGCTTGTCACAGGCCAGAGTGACCACTCCCCTGTCATTCTTCACGTCAAGACACTGGTACTGGTGGCGAAGCTCGTCTTTCTCAGACAAGTCCCAATCCTGTAATAGACATCTGTGATCTTCATACATGCCTAGTGCCATTAACATGGGTTGTTCATGGAATTCTCATGTGCTTTCATATTTATCGCTAAGGCCAAATGCCAGTTAGCCAGTCCAGGTCGACTGCTACGAGAAGGAAAACCAAATATACTCTTAGCTTGGACCTGTACCTGGGGTAAAGGGAAATGTACGTGTATGTCAGCTGATGATGGTCCGAAGCCTGCTTACAATTAAGCTAAATATATATATATATATATATATATAGTCGCAAGTAGTCGCATACCTGTTTTTCGGTACACATCAATGACATGACATCATTGAAAAAAGGAGCGCAATGTGCGTCAACTTACATGCTGTAGACCCTTCTGACAGTTTTTCAATCTCGGGATGAACTCTTGGTTACCATGGATTAAGCTTGTAATGCACAGGTCCACAGCGCCATTCTGGATCTGTGGTATGAATAGTTACAAAACACTAGTCAGACGGGTACCTGAACAATGTGATATTAGCACGGTATTAACACCGAACGCAGTGAATAAGATCACTGAACCTATCGCATGGCGACAAAACCTCAAACAAAATTTGGCTATTAAAGATATTCTGATATAACTTGCACAGTTGTTGAAATATTGTCCTTCTACAAATATGGCTTAATGGGTCTATTTTTCGTGAAATAAAGTTTTCATCACGGCCTTAGTGATAACGGATCCAAACCGCACTATCATACACATGTAAATGGTACATTGGTATTCGCTTTATGAACTTTTGTAACTGACAACTGAATGCTTGGCTAACCGCAGCTTCTGTACTTACCGACCCTTTGGCTTTGCGATTCCTGGGTATATACATGTGGACGAACTGCGTAATAGTGTCAAGATACCAGGAGAAAGTTCTACACCCCAATCGCTCGCGCAAAGCCTTCCGGTCTGAAATATCTCCAGCATTCTGGGATGGAAAAAGGAGGAAGTAAACTAATTGCAGAGAAATGGTAGAAATAGTAGACATCAGGATAAAGTGTGGCCAAACGTTAACCAACAACGGGTTCTTCTGATTTGTATTGTTCTGTTAGGTACTTTACCATGTATCGGTCAACATTATGCATGATAGAGGGTAGACAGTGGAGACAATTGTGACGAGATACTGACCAGTGTCAGGAAGGAATTGTGACTAGGCACTGACCAGTGTCAGGAAGAAATTGTGACTAGATAGTGACCAGTGTCAGGAAGGAACTGTGACTAAATACTGACCAGTGTCAGGAAGGAATTGTGACTAGATACTGACCAGTGTCAGGAAGGAATTGTGACTAGATACTGACCAGTGTCAGGAAGGAATTGTGACTAGATACTGACCAGTGTCAGGAAGGAATTGTGACTAGATACTGACCAGTGTCAGGAAGGAATTGTGACTAGATACTGACCAGTGTCAGGAAGGAACTGTGACTAAATACTGACCAGTGTCAGGAAGGAATGTGTACTGACCAGTGTCAGGAAGGAATACTAGATACTGACCAGTGTCAGGAGGGAATTGTGACTAGATACTGACCAGTGTCAGGAAGAAATTGTGACTAGATAGTGACCAGTGTCAGGAAGGAATTGTGACTAGATACTGACTGTGACTAAATACTGACCAGTGTCAGGAAGGAATTGTGACTAGATACTGACCAGTGTCAGGAAGGAATTGTGACTAGATACTGACCAGTGTCAGGAAGGAACTGTGACTAAATACTGACCAGTGTCAGGAAGGAACTGTGACCAGATACTGACCAGTGTCAGGAAGGAATTGTGACTAAATACTGACCAGTGTCAGGAAGGAATTGTGACTAGATACTGACCAGTGTCAGGAAGAAATTGTGACTAGATAGTGACCAGTGTCAGGAAGGAACTGTGACTAAATACTGACCAGTGTCAGGAAGGAATTGTGACTAGATACTGACCAGTGTCAGGAAGGAATTGTGACTAGATACTGACCAGTGTCAGGAAGGAATTGTGACTAGATACTGACCAGTGTCAGGAAGGAATTGTGACTAGATACTGACCAGTGTCAGGAAGGAACTGTGACTAAATACTGACCAGTGTCAGGAAGGAATTGTGACTAGATACTGACCAGTGTCAGGAAGGAATTGTGACTAGATACTGACCAGTGTCAGGAAGGAATTGTGACTAGATACTGACCAGAGGCAGGAAGGAACTGTGACTAGATACTGACCGGTGTCAGGAAGGAATTGTGACCAGATACTGACCGGTGTAAGGAAGGAACTGTGACTAGATAATGACCAGTGTCAAGAAGGAATTGTGACCAGGTACTGACCAGGGTCAGGAGGAATTGTGACCAGGTACTGACCAGTGTCAAGAAGGACTTGTGACCAGATACTGACCAGTGGCAGGAAGAATTCATGCAGAAAATAGCTGATGACTGGCCATTTTCCTGACACAGCAAGGTAAGCTAGGCAAGGTACTGACGGACACGTTTTGAACTGTTTCTCCACTGCTTACCCCAGACCAGCCGGCCCTGTCCTTGTGCACGGCCTGGTATTCGTCCATCCACGTCTCGGCCACGCGGTAGTTGTTGGTCTGGAGAGCTGTCCAGTTCTTCCACTTTACCTGCCTGTAGAGGTGTCCGGTGTGTGAGCACGGGGGCATCATTATACGACCGCCACACATCCACACCTGAGGAAACACAGTCATGACAGTATTGACATTATACCGACACATCCCCATGTACTATGACGTTTTGCGACGAACGTTTCAGTTCAGAAATCTTCCAAGTTTTGCAAAATTCCTCTTCTGTCGAACGTGGGAAGGTGTGGCAGCAACCTGCGCAGAGCCGTGGGTTTCCCAATATGTTTCATCCCAAAATAATGCTGGTCGCTATCGTGTAAGTGAATTTTTCTTGCGTATATGGTGTAAATCACCTTTTGAGTACATAATTAGTTGTGCAACGCATAGGGACTTGTAATGCAGGTAAGACTTGCTATGAGGCTCCTCGTCAGTGACTTGATGCCCAGAGAACACCCGCCTCCATATCCACAGTAACGTCTGCTCGGAGTGCGAAGAGACTAGTGCAGAACAGTGCGGTCAGTCTTATGCCAACTTACCAGAGCAGTATTCCCAATACTGTCCTCTAACATTCTAACATGCTAGAACACAGGTCATTCTGTTTTAGTTGACAGGTACACCTTCGACTGCATGACGCCTCCAGTGGGGCCATTTTCTTCATCCTGACATATCTTGGGCAGGAATTAATAAGGAACAAGGTGAAAACATTATCCCTCACTTCTGGCTGTACTGTTCTGCCTTGTCCGTTGTTTCACTTATGCAACAGACCTCACCTTAAATGATAGCTCAAATTGTTCCGCTCCCCAGACGTCCATTCCAGGATCAAATCCTCCGAGATTCAAGAAGAAGTCCCTCCGCATGACAAACATCCAGCCCTGTATTGTTGGTGATCTTTACAAACGTAGTAGAGAGTTTCGCACATTAGTACCGATGAACACGTATTGGCGATAACCACTCGGTGTGGTCACACGTTGGCCACATTATTTACTCTCCCAAATACAATACACGCTAATAAGTAACACATGGGAGGTAAGTCATATGTCTACGTGAAAGTCAACTAGTGACATGATGTCATGGTTCGTTGAACCTCTGCTACGCATTTAATAATTGATGACATTTTGACTTTCTTATTGTATGACTTGGCTGAAAATGACAACGTCTGAAATCACTTTCCCTACCTTGAACAAATTTATAACGTGAAAATTCACCTATGTGTTCCTTTTCTCACATCTTTATATATCACCCCTTTTATGCACCTTACTTTATAGACACATAAATTACTAATATCTTACGTCGTTTAAAATCATAGTCAAATGGTCAGCGCGCTATGCTTACTTTGCAAAAGGAGGTATATCATATCAGACTAATTCTCAGTTTTGTAGGAGTTTTATGTAAATCCAGTGACAATCATGTGCATTGCCCTCTTTACCAACCATGTGAGATGTAAATCGTGTATACAGGTCCTACATTAGTGCCTATACTTACAACACTGGGTCGGTTCGCCGCTCTCGCTTAGATTCATACTCTGTTGTGAGCTCTGAAAATATCATGTTCAGGTAGAAGTCGAAATTTGGAACTAAAACTCTGCGGTCGAGACCTCCAGCTGAGTAGCGGAAGTCGTCCTTGTTGATCGTATCCACTTGGGAAAAGGTCACGGCCTTGTGGTCGAGGTAGATGGGGTGAAGTAACGGCTCCAGCCAGCCTGCAGAATACAACAACGACGTTAGGTGGAAGTTTGGTCAAGACCTCTGTAAGATTACCACTATCGGGGAGGAAAATGATAAACGAAAGGCTTGTTCTGCTCTCGAACAGCGCTATGCCTCACACAAGATCAAGCAAACAAACACGAAGACGCTAGGCTAAGTTCAATTCATATATTTGAACACAATAAACAAATAGTACAACTAACAATTATATACAAAACAATACAGATAATTACCAAAATTTATACACAGTTTCCTACGGATGTCAATGTCCCAAATCCCCATGGACTATTCGGATACTAATGGCAAGTCAGTCCATGTAAATATAGAATCCACAGTCCTTCGGAATTCTCGAATTGAAGGATGACAACTCGTGTACTGACGAACGAGTCCCCGGTACGCCGACGATGGTAGATATTTAACTCCCAGGCAAAGTGCAAGTTTCCTGGGCAGACGGGTTGACAATAGCGTCCGTAATGCAGAGCTGGCGATGTATGCTTTACTCCTCGGAAATATACACAAAGTCACCTCCAGGGTAAACAGGGATGAAATGTACCTAATCGCACAAAGAGACCATGGGCGATACAAGCTCCAAACGAACGTCTCCAACAAAATAGCCAGTGGCGAAACACACGTTCACAAAGTGCTACGTACCGAAAAAAGGAGTACAAAATGACAAAATTGTCACAAAAATCCTTCTAAGTAGACAAGAGCAAATATGACTCAAGGTGTAGGTAAAAGACTGCTCTCAAAGTGGACGTAAGTAAATGACTGCTCCCAAATTGGACGTAAGTAAATGACTGCTCCCAAATTGGACGTAAGTAAATGACTGCGAGCTGAACAACTTCGTCATATCTATAGTTTATGGTAAAGAAAATTCTGGATGGTTTATTCGTAAACATGTTTGCAATATGGGTACATCTTTCCAGAATGTTCGCTCTATGCACACGACCTCATAAACACAGAGGCCTCCAGAACACGCGACTGAATTCCAGCGAAGGCTATCACGTACACAGAGAAGAGAATATAGGTCAGAAACATATCTGTATTTGAGTGAAAACAAATAAAAAAATATAACACAATATTTTAAAGACGGAGTTCGTAACAACCTCTGTGTAATACACAGTCGGAGAATGCCAATTCTGGCACAAACAAGTCACAAATCATGCATGTTTGGACGAAACATGGGGCAAGGGACTCCTCAGAGAGAAGGAAAGGAAAAGAAGCACATCTGGGCATAATTGACCTACCTTCGGCAACTTCTACATGTGAATCCATAACGGCGATGACGTCATAGCGCGCATGATCAATACCGGCTTGTCTGGCCATCATAAGTCCTGAGGACTTAGTAAGTCGCAGCAAGGAGACTGTGGGCAGCTCTCTCACGTACAAGTCCAGTTTCTGCTTCAGGTGAGCTAGCCAATGGAAAATGTCCAGGCGGACGAAGTAAACCAGGAGTTATTACATGGAAACTGTCTGTACAAAATACAGATATGCTGAATTACCACATGAAAAACATGAATGTACATGTCTCTAGACGTTTACTTATGCTTCAAACTGACTGTAAAGTTCTATGTTTTTTAGAAAGCCAGCCAAATCGTGGATACGACAAGACCCATCACTAGAATTGGGGTACTAAATCCAACTGATCTATGAAACACTCGTTACACCGATCACACAGATACACCGATTACAATGGCTGACGTGCTAAATCTGTGCTAACTAACCGTTGTAACTACATAGATTGGAACGCCTCACGTGCTAAATTTAAGTTAATTAATCTGTACAACTAATCTGACTAAATAGACGTTCATTGTGAGATAACTATAACTTTTGTTGAAATACAGTGACTGAAATGGCTGATGTAGTAAATCAAAGTTAACAAACCTCTGTAGCTACACTGACTGGAATGAATGGCTGCTAAATCGAAGTGAACTAACTTATGTAGGTGCGCTGACTGAAATGTTGCATTAAATTAACACTGCGATAGGGCAAAATAAAACTTTCGTGTGTTGTGTTCCACATTATAAATGTTAAACATCTTCTAGGCCTAATTAATCTCACCTCATCATGATATAACATTTTAAAAAGATTGCTAAATCAAGTAATACGCTAAGTATTAAATGTAAGTTAACTAAACATTGGCTACATTGATTACGTTGGTTGAAGCCCTAGCTCAGTGAACTAAGCTTCTTGGCTACAATGACTAAAACTGTAGCCGCCTATGTGAACCTTGTAGTCGGAACCAACATTCGTATACCAGCCGCCAACCTAAAGGTATATAAACATTAATTCGATTTTGTATCCAAAATTCAGGCGCACAGAAAATGGTGGGGACGGGTAGGGAATGGCTGTATCTCTGAAGTGTGTTGAAGCACTGCCAGGTGATTTTGCGGGTATCATTTGGACCAACGAAAATTAGGGAATACGGTTTTAGAAGGGTGTTCTTTGCGAAATTACTACATAAATTTTTTAGTGTTTTTATACCTAAATGGGTCCGCGTCAATAATCGCAAGTAGAAATGAATGTAGGCACTCATTTTTAACCCTAGCACATTAAATCAGGGATCACTGATAACGGTGGCTATTGTCAAACTAGAGTCAACTAAGCATCGCAACTGCACAGCCGATGCCTTCTGTCGGACCTGAGTATGGACGTATCAAGTCGGACATTATTTAAACACCAGTGGAAACTCACGGAGTGAGGAGTTATCGTCCACTAAGATGATCTCTTTCAGCTGTACAGGTGACGATCTGTCTAGCACAGAGTGGACTGTCCTCAGCAGTGTACTCCAGGCCTCGTCACGGAATGGAATAATAACACTGACCGTCGGCAAGTTATCTGGGTACCGGATGGCCGCACACCTGTAGATATAGAGAGATTATATTACACCGTGACCCAATAGCAGGTGAGACATCACGGTACCGGTACGCCTTAGAACTGCAGACACCGACAGTTTATATTACACCGTGATAATCCTAATAGCATGTGAGCTAACACGGTCCTCGATTAGCCTTACATCTGCAGATATACGGTAGACAGCTTATATTACACCGTGTTAACCCAAATACCAGGTGAACTATCACAGTACCGGATCATCTGTATGCCTTTCGGTAGACAATTTCACATCTTGATAACCCTAATATCAGGTACACCTGTAGGCACCTAGTTCTTTCTTTTAGAGTAGGACCTGATAGTGGCACCGCACTCAACGGAGAGTTTCTCTGCTTTCGTGGTAGTGCAAAATTCTGAATTACACTTCTTGTCTATTGAATGTGAATTCTGAACACTACAAGAAGCGTTTGTGTTGAACATATTTTTACAATACTGTTAAAAAACACATGGTTGAAAATATTACCATTTTTGGCTTATTACAGGGGGCGAATTATTGCGATGTTCTGTTGTATACTTGAGGTCAGCCGAGTTCATAGTCCACACCACCTGTTTATATTCTACACCATTTACAGTTCTACGTACCTCGGATCTTGTAGGGAAGCGGACAACTTCCGGTGAACAGAGATGAGCTCACTGGCATACTCATTAAATCCATGCTCCTCGTAACCTGCCTTGTATTTGAGGCGCTCCACAGAGTCAAGGTCATCCTCGTTGATTTGAAAAGCTCGTCCATGTTCACCTACAACATAATTAACTTGGATATTTACATTGCCCTGGCAAAAAAACAAAAAACAATATTGGTATCACATGACTAGAAACTACTCTGACGGCTTGCAGACACGTAACCGACTTACTCTTTTCAACATGTTATCCCCCGACCTTTGCCATGTCACTGCCGAACTATTCTGCAAGTGGCCTGCAGATATGTACTAAATAGTGGCGTAAAACACATAGTCTCAGGCGACCATTGGCTGGACAAAGGACTCCACGAACCTCGTCGACCGCTTGTTGTTACCAAGGCCCACGATCTATGACGGTGGCGGAAACTACAAATTCTGTGTTCAAGGGTGGCTTTGACCTCGCACCTCGTGTGTCTTAGCCATTGAGAGGCATGGGGTTTTTACCGAAAAACCACGGCCCATTCCCTACCTCGTATTTTGGCCTTCCCATAAACAGGTTCTTTGCATCGTTACACTGACGTAACGTCTGTATGTTGACTCTGAAGCAATGCTTACCTGGTGAGGCTGTATCAATATTTGTATGGTAGCGTTGAAGGAGTTTCTAATACACTGACGCTGAAGCAATGTCTGTATGACAATGCCAAAGCAGTGTCTGTGTGGTGATTGAAACAATATCTGCTTGGTGTCGACCTGCATAGTGAAGCAATGTCTTATGGTGACGCTTAAACAATGTATATATTTATAACAATGACGCTGAAGCAGTGTTTGCATGGTGGCGCTGAAGCAATGTCTATACTGTTACTTTGAATCAATGGCTGCTTGTTGACGCTGAAGCAATGTCTATACGAATACTTTGAGGCAATATCTGCAGGCTGAAGAAATGTCTATACGCTGACGCTGAAGAATTGTTTGCAGGTTAACTGGTTTTAACGAATGTCAGGACAACACCCAAACTGATCCGGCCATCCAGCCTATATAACTTCTTGTGTTGTTAGTCAAAAATTACAAACATTAGTACAAACATTAATTCTTCATATAGCTGGGAGCAACCGGGGTTTTATTTTTTAATTATAGACACCATTTACCTGGTCCGTATACTTCCTTACTGGCGTTTTCCAACCATTGTTTGGATTGAACGAATCTTTTGAATTGTCGAAGTTCTTCTAGTTCCTTCGAGTTGGTAATTGGTTGAGCGTTGCCCATGACCGAGTTGGACCAACTCAGACTGGAGTAAAACATGAGAAAACTTTCAACGCTGATAAAGATCACAATGAGTAAAATCCACACATATGGTCTGTAATAACGAAACATCCGAGACACCATCGTGCCAACTCAATGCTGAAGAAGACAAGAGTCCGGAAACACCCCAAAACGGTCTTATGGCATCAGTTGTCGTAGAGAATTCGCTCACATAAAGTTGCCTTCGGGAATAGACTCACATTAAGCTGTTGTCTGGAATAAACTCACGAATAAACGCCCAAAAACCAGTGGTTGAAAGTTAGGCTACCTCACATGAACACGTATGTCCCTAAGGAATCAATTCACATGAACGTCTTGGGTATGAATTCACGTAAAATGACACTACTTTTGGTACCATTCAGCCGATCCTTGTATATACGACTTCCAGACTTATATCATAAAGTTTTCATAAAAGCATATTCGAAATGGAATTCCTCCATGAAATATTGCCCACTGCCAAATATTGCTGTGTATCGCTCGTGTTAAGCTGTTAATATAGACCTCCCGTGTTCTTCTGTATACCAGGTAGTACATTAGCCATTTAGTGGTTCAAGCAGATCCACACGAATCATGATCCAAGGGCCTCGTTAGGTGTCCGGTTGGGATCCGTTGTGACGGGAGGACTGATCAACAGCTGTGCCCTGCAGGTGAGCGGGTAACAGCTCACCACCACCTCCCCCAGCTCCCCTTCCACGTCTGATTTGGGCTGTCTTAATTTAGCGGTATCCTCGAAATGGGACATTGTGTTAAAAGGCGTATATAGTGAGGGAAACTTAATGACGTGAAGGATACAACCGAGACGGACAGCCATAAACGATGGCGCAGCTACGTCACCTCTGTGGCCTCTCTGAGACCATCGCCACAAAGTGTACACAAACAAGACGGGGTTTGACATGCATATCCTTTAAAAACTGGAATCAAGGCACATCACTACAGGTGTCAAACTCAACCTTATGGCCATGTTCAGTCTCGAAAAACTGGAATCAAGGCACATCACTACAGGTGTCAAACTCAACCTTATGGCCATGTTCAAAGTCTCGAAAAACTGGAATCAAGGCACATCACTACAGGTGTCAAACTCAACTTTATGGCCATGTTCAAAGTCTCGAAAAATTGTGTGACATCATATGGTAGTATAAATAATAAATATCTTGGGAACATTTTGTGTCTGTATGTGTTTTCATTACGTTTCCTTAACAATGAATATTAAATCAATGCTTGTCAGTGTAAGTTCTAAATTAGCCTAATATCCGGGTATGCGTGTGCGTCTGAGTACTGACAAAGTCATCATGACCAATGACGCTAGCTGAGCACACAAAGTCATCGCAATACAATGCCTTCTTACTCTGCCTTGGGGCCCGAGCGGCCGAGGGATTAACGCGTTAGCACGGCGTAATGACCCAGGTGCCTGTCACTAATGCGGTCGCTGTGAGTTCAAGTCCATCTCATGCTGGATTCGTCTCCGGCCGTACGGGAAGATTTGCCAGCATCCTGCGGTTGGTCGTGGATTCCCCTAGGGATATGCCCGGTTTCCCTCCACCATAATGTTGGCCGCCCTAGTATAAATGAAATATTCTTGAAGACCACTCAAATAAATAAATAAATAAATACTGTGTTGTGTAGAATTACATCAGCTGGACTACCAATAGCTCATCAGAAAACTTCCCCCTCAACAGAGGTTGTTGGACGTGCTGTAGTTGGTCAAATAGCCCACACTTTAAGATGTAAAACAGTTTTGGCAAGTTATAGCCATATCACCCCTATGTGTGGAAGTGAAGATATCCTTTCACTTTGCTATAAGACCTCCGACAGCTGTTGATGCATTGATCAAGCTATGGAGGATCTACAAACTTTAAACAATATGTAGCCCATTTAGCGAATATAAATGCTAACAAAAACATACATTCACATTTCATGGATTTGGAGGAAACTACAGACTCTACTGATGGTACATCTTAGCTGGACTTGTGCAAAATCCACAACCGCTTCCTGTCACGTCAGCTGTAGAAGGGGCAGTTTCGATTCTGATATTGTAAATTACCCTTTCTCGGAGAGCAGTGTACACAAGTGTACACTGGATATAGTGTATACAAATCTCTTCTTGTATCATTTGTTCAATCCTGCGTGTTGTTTGACGATTTCAATCAACATCACAAGCTGTTAGTGCAAAATCATGTGTGTCAAGGATATTCCACCTTGAAGTTCACAATTAGTACAGGTCTCTTGTGACTAAATGTTTGGAATCTGAAAATCTGTTCACTTCATAACTGAGTATAATTTCACTCAGCTTGGGCGAGGGGCCGTATATTCATAGCGTTGAACAAGATCAACACGTTGGATATATGAATAGTTACAATGGAAAATGCAATGGAGATGTATATTTTGCTAAGCGACAACTTAGGGGCCTGCAAATGAAACGATACAGGATGTACTTCGCCTGAAGCTTTCCTTGCATCCTTCCGTCATCATTGAAAACTGTTTACAGCTTCTCTTGGCATGAATCTGTCCGAACTGGACTACACCGCATATACTTGCTTAGTACTTCGGTGGTTTGTGTTGAACGTTGTTGACTGGCCTTGTAATTAATTGACCCGTAACGTCCATTTTGGTTGATGGCCGGTGAACCAATGTCTTTCGACGGCTAGACTTTGGTTTAATGAATGAATGATTATGGCTTAACACCACACTGGCAATTTTTCAGCCATACCGCGGCGAAACTTCAATGGAATGCAGAGATAAAAATGTACACAGTTAATGTCACCCAGGTTGACAAGGCCTCTGGGTCTGAATAAAGTGACACTGACATGATGAGCATGGCCAGCATACCTGCTTTAGGCCCATACATCCTTATACATTCCTCAAATGGCACTTATATACATCTGACCACTAACTGTCTTTATATGTAGAATCCCTACATACAAATTAGCAGATCCAACAACTCAACACCGAACTCCATCAGTATACAATACCAAATGACATATGAAGCACATATCAAGCCAAACTTTATTACTTTTTTTCACAATTTTTTACAGACTGTGAAACATTTATAATTCATGCCGAACTGATATGTGTCTGTCTATATGGAAACACTGCGGTACAAGGTTTTAAAACATTATAAAAGTCAAAATACTACGGCTGACAAGATCTTTAATAATAATTTACAAGGATTACAATAAATGTTTTTTAAAAATGTGTTGGCAGTAAGCATCATCTTGGCTCAGATGAAACTCTGACTTGTCTGGCTGAGGACTGTGTCCCTGACCCTCCACTAGAGGGCGCTGACGCTCCCTTAGCAACAGATTTGTGAAATATGGTATTGCTTATGCCAACTACAGGAGCAAACAGTCGCAACGGGAAATCACTGAAATGAGAAAAAGTAAAGGTTTACAACACTGTGACATGATATATCAGGCTGATCTGTTACAGGCAGATTATTTACCCCAGCATAATGAAAATATTCTCTTGCATGTATATCAGAACATCATACCATATATGTCTCCTCAACTGCCAGACCTGCTTCTCACCCACACACAGGCCATCAGTTTTGATAATATACATAAGAAAATATATTGAAATTATTTGATGTTGGTTAATGCCATACTCAAGAATTGTTCGGTTATCAGTTTTATGGGCAAACGAAGCTAGAGTGCTCAAGTACACCATCACCATTTGGGCAAGGCACGGATCAACTACTGTACAGGCTTGCATGCCATACTGATGGGGGAAACAGGTTCTTCAACCAACAGAAGACTGTCAAATATCTTGTAAGTGCACACATTTACTGTCATCAAGGCCCTACGAATAATGAATAGAGAATCCTGTCACATGTATGTGAATAAATCTAGTAATTCTCTGTCCCAGGCCTGGGTTTACCTTGCACAATGCCAGCAGACTTGAGTCACTCACCCTGCCACTGAGCCTGGTGCAACGCTCGCTTGAGTGTTTAGAACAATGACTTGAGCGACGACACATTATAGGATTTTGTTTCATATTTGTTTGTATAAGGGGCAGCAGACTTATTAGTAAAGAAGTGAAACAGCTAACCTATACATCAGCAAAAACCAGGTGTCTTATCTCAAGCCTCAGAAGTACAGTTTCATTAAACTCTACCATCAAAATACCACTGGGAGGCAAAGTTCCAGGAGCCACTCGTTCAGGATATCACAGTGAGTCCAGGTGAGAAGACATTACTCACATGTTATCCACAATGGGCGGTGCTTCATTGGCACTGATGATGAACAATGGGAAAAGAATCGAGAAGACACAGCCACTGCAAGACAAGGAAAACAAAATCTACATGATACACACTGTACTCGTTTGATAAAGTTAAATGTCACTTAAAGCGTGTAGTTTAAGTAACGGTTGTATTTTCATTTTACAGCTTGCATTTTCTGGATACAACACATATTCTGGAGCTGAATAGTGGCTGGTTCTGGTTGACACAGCGACCATTTTGGGATTTGAACCTGGGATCTTAAAGACAACAGCCTGCACTTCTACTGAAGAATAATTCCTCTACTCTTGTAGGCTACAAAGTAGTTACTATTTCCATCCTTAAAATTAGTCTTCGCAAAAACGTACAAACAAAGGTAATGTACACGTATGTGAGAAGAGTGAAAAATCCTGTGTACATGTTCATTTATTTTTTAATTATTGCTATACGCTTACTCACAAACATTTCGTTTTGTACACACAGCAGTGGAGAGCATTATTGCTATACGCTTACTCACAAACATTTCGTTTTGTACACACAGCAGTGGAGAGCATTATTGCTATACGCTTACTCACGAACATTTCGTTTTGTACACAGCAGTGGAGAGCATTATGGTGGGAGATCACCCGGCATAAGTCTTTCGATGTACGGCTCCAGGGAAAAGCCACTTGAGCTGGACTTGAACTCCTGAATGAAACCTTCCCTAGTGGCTGCGCTCCGCTAGCATGCTAACCACTCGGCCAGAGAGAGACTCCCCATTCCCCACATGTGGTCATAGCCAAAACGAGTGCAGGTACTGTGCGATAACTATTAACTTATGGTAGTTTTGACAAAGAAATCCTGAGAACTGTACCTGATAACCAGAGAGGGTGGAAGGGCTGTTAGCAGCGCCAATGGGAGGCCAAAACCAACAAAGTATGGCCAGTTACACTCAATATATGTCAGTCGCCTACGAACTTCCCAGCCTGATCAACAACAGAAAGATGACACATATCAATGTACAGACAAAACAGACAATCAATTCTTACAGGAATCACCAGCCAGCTGATGAAATGACAGGTTTGACTGTATGAGCATTGCCAATACAGTCAGCAATCTCTTCTCTGTGGATAATCAAGTATAAGTTTGCAAACTTCTTGGTGGACAGAATTTCCCTTAAATGGGAATGAAATTAAGTGATCATTTTGTACTATTAAACACACAAAGATGTAAAAGGACTTAGCAGTGAATATTAATTCCTCAAACGGAAATTTTCACTTTTCAAAAATAACAAAAAAGGCACAATGCAGTATATGGCCATTTGGTAAATGGCCATTGGCCACTGCCACAGCTGTGCGCAAGATGGGTTTAAATGTAATGGAAAAACAGTTCCAGGAACCATGAAAGAGTAGGCAAAAAATCATTGAAAAACAACATGATTTTCCCATATGAGGAACATTCCAAGCCTGTCAATGACATAAAACTTCAATGACACTGAAAAAAATGAATTTAACCCAAACTGACTATGATTGTTTCCAATGCATAAGTATACATGGGGGATAAGTCTGACAAACTTGGACACAAGCTGTAAAAGTGGTAAGCTAACATAAAGATGTTTGTGTCAGTGGTTTTGTTATTGTAGTACCTTGCCAGCTTTGTGTTGCTGCACTAAGCTGTAGGCCAGAAAGTAAGCATACAATGTCTGCATAATTAAGAATTTAAACATATATGTACAATACCAGGGTTGTAAGAATGTAATATTACAATGCCTCCCTACATGGAATGTAGACGGACGCAATCTGCTACATCTACTGGATTTGTTATGTTTACAATATATCTGGAGCACCCTGTGCCAGATGAGAAAAAAGCAACAAGAAGGAACAAACCCATCAGTGTTTGTACTACTTTGTTGAGTGCAGTTATCCTTATGCTTTAACGACCACGTTAGGATCCTGGGTCGAGCTATGATTCGTATACGTCGGATCTGGACTATTGGGTTGTGCAGAAACAAGCCCTGCCCACATTTACATGTACATCATGTTGACTGGCCAGTTAAATATTTTCACACCGTCAAGCCCCAGTCCCTGCCCACTGCCACTGGAGTCTATAAATCATTCAAGAGACAAACTGTAACAAACTCATGCAGGCAAAGGCCTAACAACTTTGAAAAATAGGTCACAATCAATGAAAAACAGTGGGGTATAAGTTAGATCAAAACTGCTTTAAGTATTTAAGAGACGCCAAGCTGACAAGCCTGTCACCTTAAATGACCATAAAGACCTTAAAAACATTCGTCAATGTCACCTAAAATGAATAGTATTCCTCCTAATGTCCCACTGTACATGTATGCATGACATAAGTTTGGTAACCTTGTTACAAGCATCCATCAGGTAGCCTTAAAACACAAACCCGACCAATTTAAACTTAGAGGCAAATCTACTCCTACGCTGAGACTCTGACCTTTAATTGCTATGTCATGTGGCCGGTTTAAGTATGTCGGGAACCAGGGCCTCGTTTCTGTATATCTGTAGCCAGACCTGGTTTCCATACCTTGGGAACCAGGGCCTGGTTTTCGTATGCCACACCTAGTTTCCATACCTTGGGAATCAGGCAGACACCATGTGGACATACACTCGTGAAATATCACAATTTTCCTTTATCCAGCTGGGAGAACAGTAATCATGTCTACTTTGATATGCACTGAATAATATGCACTTAATATTGTTTCAACCGGCTTTTCTCTTGAAGAGAACTCTGTACATCAAACGTATTAAATCTTTGAGCGAAGGCTATATGGTGACAACCATCCTGAATAACATGACATTACGTCAGAAATTTTGTCAAAATGAAAAAAATTTAACAAGTTCAAAATTTATCCTACTTGTTAAATTTGGCCATGTTTTGCCATTTGTAATGAAAATACTTTATTTAGATTTGAGAGTAAGACCGAGCCCCTTATTAGGTCAAAGATGGTCACTCAATACACACAAGTCTAGATTCGGCCATTCTCGACGTAAAACCCAAAGAGAGGCGAAGTGGGTCAAGAATGAGACCCAACAAACGAATAAGTAACTTAAACGAACTAACTGACCTTGAAAAATTGTGAGTTTGCAGGGACACTGACACACTGATGCTGGTGGAACCTACAACACCTCTACATTAGTTTGGACCAAGAAGTAAATATCTCTTTAATGGAAAATACATGTACATCTACAAGAAGATACTGTACAACATAAAAACACAATTTTACCTTTGTAAACCCAGACAGGGTAGCAAAAAAACTTCCCCTTGTAACACGACAGCAGGTACCAGACAGTCACCTCAATGAACACCACACAAGGCACTAGACCCTTCTCAAAGGGTACTTCAAAAAACACACCATGTATCACCATTCAAGATACCAATATCCCTTGTATGTGGTACTGGCATAACTTACCACAGAAAACTACACCTTCACTTTTATCTGTCTAACCTGCGATCAGGATACAATATATGCAAAGTACATCAACCATAATACAAAACTGTGTCATCACTTTCAATTCATTACTAACGTGGTATTAAAATTACAAACTTACTTTGTTGTACAGTATTTATTCCTCTAACTATAAAAAATGGGAATTTTGGACATTTCTAACAAAACATGCATATGGCCCAGTTCCCTTCAGGATGACCTATAGCATTTGTAGAAGATGGATGAAAGCATAGACTGGTAAATACGTGTGAAGTTGGATTCAATGAGGCCCTGACAAAGTCTCCAGCAAGATATCCAAATGGCACTGTAAGTGTCAACACCTAGAGTGTATAGATTAGCGCCCATCTGTTAAGGCTAACTGAGGGGAGTTGATCCTTGGTGAGGTTTGTTGCCCCCACTGTGACTGTCACATTACCTCAGCAGTTCTTACAGACAGACAGACAGCCTGTTACCACAAAGGATCCACACAGTAGCCTCTGGACTCTGGCAGCAGATGTTTCCATCATACTGATTATGTCAAATGAACTAGTGACAGCACAGTAAGATACAGGTCTCAAGGACACTTACATCAAAGGTTGTTAATAATAGTTTGAACCATGATGTGAATTCCATCTGTTGCAAAATATCATTGAACTGACATGCATGTACAAGTAATTGCATGTCTAATATATGACATCGTCCCTCCTCTGGGGAAATTTAGTGTTGCTTTATTCAGAGTCACCACTATACAGTCAAAAACCAGACACAAACCACAAATCAAGTTCTCTGTAAAGTTTATAGCAGAGAGGGTGATTCAATGCATCTGATGATATAAATGGCTTGTGCTGTCCAAAGTGGCAGATTTGTCATATGCAGGTGAACCAGAGTCTCTGATGAGACAGTAGCTCTACTGGCTGGACAAAATTATCACAGTGTCAATTAGAAAATTACGCATGTATAACAGACATATGACAATCAAAATGAATAGTACAAAATATATGCTGTTTGAACAGACAGACTGACAAGCAATCATGGAAGTAGAAAATCGATACTACAATTAATGTACTACTACATTTCCACCAATTTTCACTAAAATCAGACAAAACCTGCAGGAGGAGTAGTGCTTTGAATGATATGTTGACAAATGCTAAATGAACCGACCAACAACTGATCCTCAAAATTACCAATTAATACTACAAATTATGTAGAAACCAAATTTCACTGAGATCGGACAAAACTGTAGAACTACGGTTTTATAGGGAATGTTAACATGGTGGATAAACGGAGAGGCAAACAAACAATTGTCGAAAGAGAAAATTGATACTGTAAATTATGTATCTTGCAGTAGTCTACACTTGAACCACGTTTCATTGACTTCATACAAAAACTGTACGAGTAGTAGTGTTTTGAAGGAAATGTTTACACGGTAGATAAACGAACAGAGAGAGAGACGACCAATCATTGAAACAGAAATTCGATACTGTGAATTTTGTATCTTGCTGTAGTCAATGTACACATTGAACAAGTTTTGTTGAAATCATACAAACACTGTAAAAGTAGCATTATGAAAATGTTACATATTCTGGACAGACACACAGACTGACAGACAAAAGATCACTGAAATGGAAAATCGATATTATGAATTATGTATGTTGATGTCGTCTACACTTGATCAAAGTTTCACTGAAATCAGATAGAAACTGCAGGAGGAGTAGTGTGTTGAAGGAAAAGTGAACAGATGCTAGACAGACAGAAAAGACAGACAGACGGGCGGAAGAACGCTGGAAGACTTGTTAATGCATAACCTCTTCTGGTCTTCGTCCAACAGAACTAAAATCTGGGGACCTGCATAAAACATGTCTATTCCTCTTTGCAGCCAGAAAAGGGGAGGCTAAATACAGACATGCCGATTCCTCGGGGCAAAAAGAAAGGTGGTGACTCCATACCAGGGTCCGTGATCAATTTACATTTCACTTTTCAAAGTCTTTTCAAGGCAGCTGCAGTTAGTTTTCATGGTATATAATTTTTTCGGAAATTAAGGATACACATGCAGGATATCAGGCAGTGAATGGATGCTTTGGGTTTCACACCGTACATAACATGTATTATTTCGGTCATATGGCGGTGGTGTCTACTTGTGACAGGGCGAATTTATGTGGTAAAGTCCTGTGGCCACTGAAGCATCTTAACTAAGACACCCGATTATGACAATAACAGTTTTTCCTCATATACCCTAATTCTTCTAATCTGGGGGAAAGGTATTAGTATGCCTACTCTTGAAAGCACAAAATTACTTTAGTTTTCAAGTTCTTTTTATTTTTTATACTTGAAAGTAAGATATGCATATGTTGTTCATTTGTTGGAACAACCACTTCAGAAAAGAGTCTTGTAACAAAATATATCATGTATGTAGACACGCTCCGAGCCGATCCCCAGAATCAGAAGAATTTGGTACACCAGTTCATGACAGGCCAACTTGTGAGTTGTAGGTCTAATTTCAGTTGATCCAAATGCTGGTATTTGTAATGGCTTTACTTAAGTGCGATCCAGACATGTAATATTTTCTGCTAAGACATGGAATTCCTTTTTCTTCAAAATATCTGATCTGTTCCGTCATGAAAACCACATGCAGTGCTGATTGGAAAGAAAAAATAAGACATTTTAATGCCTAGCAAGTAAAGTAATCAATACACATGCCTTTTATAAACTTAATGTGGTGCTTAAACGCCTCTTATTTGTGATACCAATATTTCTTATTTTTAACCACAGTTTAACAAACAAATCGTGTTTGTATAATGATGAAAACTGGGTTCTGAGCAGTCCTTTAAGTATATTCAACAACGTGGGTGAAAAATTGGATGATCTTTTTATTTCTTGACCTGTCATCTGCCTGATTGAGGTGTGTAACATCAGAATTTCGTTTATAAAACTGTGCATGTGCCGAAAATTTAGGCCCTTCACACAAACGTCCACTAAAGTCGCTCCAATTCCAGCCACGCCCGCTGTTTTAAAGTTTGTCTGCCATTTAACAAGCAGTCCCTATGTTTATGATACTAGCTCAATGTTACCAGCTTTTTGTTAGCTTCTGATTGTTTCCCTTTAATCGTTTGTTTTAGCCGGCCAGATCCCTACCTCTACATACATAACTGGCAGGATAACAACAAACGGTGACTCAGATGTTGTACACAGGCTACATTTTGTTAGAAGCCCAATCACTGATCCATGGGAGAGACACAGCCAATGGGAACTTGTCTATTCCTCTGGGCAAAAAGAAAAGGTGGGGATTACATACAGACATGTCTATTCCTCTAGGAAACTAGAAAAGGCAGGGACTACATACACACGTCTATTCGTCTGGGAAACTAGAAAAGGCAGGGACTACATACACACGTCTATTCGTCTGGGAAACAAGAAAAGGCAGGTACTACATACACACGTCTATTCGTCTGGGAAACAAGAAAAGGCAGGGACTACATACACACGTCTATTTGTCTGGGAAACAAGAAAAGGCAGGGACTACATACACACGTCTATTCGTCTGGGAAACTAGAAAAGGCAGGTACTACATACACACGTCTATTCGTCTGGGAAACTAGAAAAGGCAGGGACTACATACACACGTCTATTCGTCTGGGAAACAAGAAAAGGCAGGGACTACATACACACGTCTATTCGTCTGGGAAACAAGAAAAGGCAGGGACTACATACACACGTCTATTCGTCTGGGAAACTAGAAAAGGCAGGGACTACATACACAAGTCTATTCGTCTGGGAAACAAGAAAAGGCAGGGACTACATACACACGTCTATTCGTCTGGGAAACTAGAAAAGGCAGGGACTACATACACACGTCTATTCGTCTGGGAAACTAGAAAAGGCAGGGACTACATACACACGTCTATTCGTCTGGGAAACTAGAAAAGGCAGGGACTACATACACAAGTCTATTCGTCTGGGAAACTAGAAAAGGCAGGGACTACATACACACGTCTATTCGTCTGGGAAACTAGAAAAGGCAGGGACTACATACACACGTCTATTCATCTGGGAAACAAGAAAAGGCAGGGACTACATACACACGTCTATTTGTCTGGGAAACAAGAAAAGGCAGGGACTACATACACACGTCTATTCGTCTGGGAAACAAGAAAAGGCAGGGACTACATACACACGTCTAATCGTCTGGGAAACAAGAAAAGGCAGGGACTACATACACACGTCTATTCGTCTGGGAAACAAGAAAAGGCAGGTACTACATACACCCGTCTATTCGTCTGGGAAACAAGAAAAGGCAGGTACTACATACACACGTCTATTCGTCTGGGAAACTAGAAAAGGCAGGGACTACATACACACATCTATTCATCTGGGAAACTAGAAAAGGCAGGGACTACATACACAAGTCTATTCGTCTGGGAAACAAGAAAAGGCAGGGACTACATACACACGTCTATTCGTCTGGGAAACTAGAAAAGGCAGGGACTACATACACACGTCTATTCATCTGGGAAACTAGAAAAGGCAGGGACTACATACAGACATATCTATTCCTCTGGACAACTAGAGAAGATCAGGATTACGTACAGGTATCTCCCTCCTACAGTGTGAAGTGTTCCATGACAGCTTCGCATAACGTAAAGTATCCCATTACAGCCTCACACAGTGTAAAATGTCGCATAATAGAGCCTCATACAGTGCAGTGTCCTATGACAGCCTCACTCAGTGTAAAGTGTCCAATGACAGAGCCTCATAGAGTAAGGTGTCCCATGACAATCTCACACAGTGTGAAAGTGTCCAAAAAAAGAGCCTTGCACAGTGTAAAGTGTCCCAAAAAAGAGCCTCGTACAGTGTAAAGTTTCCCATGACAGCCTCACAAAGTGTAAGATGTCCCATGATAGAGCTTTACACTGTTTACTAATGTGTGCCTCCTACAGTGTAGTGCCCCATGACAAGCCTCACACAGTGCAAAGTGTACAATAACATAGTCTAGTTCTGCTGAGGCACTCTTGCTGATGCATCACTTACCCATGTTAAACCACTTGTACTCAAACGCATAGAGGGAGTAGAGTAGACACATGTGTAGCAGGCTCACTAACTGGCCTATGCCGCGGATAGGCAGGAAACTGGCCAGCATGCCCTGGGAAAAAAGCAGGTAATGCTGAATAAACACGCTCATGGCATTTCTCAACAAGACTACTAACATTTACAACATTTAATCCTCACACTCCACACCATGTACAAGCAAGACGATTTGCTTACACTCCAGGCCATGTACAAGCAAGATGATTTGCTTACACTCCACACCATGTACAAGCAAGATGATTTGCTTACATTCCACACCATGTACAAGCAAGATGATTTGCTTACACTCCATGCCATGTACAAGCAAGATGATTTGCTTACACTCCACACCATGTACAAGCAAGATGATTTGCTTACACTCCACACCATGTACAGGCAAGACGATTTGCTTACACTCCACACCATGTACAGGCAAGATGATTTGCTTACACTCCACGCCATGTACAAGCAAGATGATTTGCTTACACTCCACACCATGTACAAGCAAGATGATTTGCTTACACTCCACACCATGTACAGGCAAGACGATTTGCTTACACTCCACACCATGTACAGGCAAGATGATTTGCTTACACTCCACGCCATGTACAAGCAAGATGATTTGCTTACACTCCACACCATGTACAAGCAAGACGATTTGCTTACACTCCATGCCATGTACAGGCAAGATGATTTGCTTACACTCCACACCATGTACAAGCAAGACAATTTGCTTACACTCCACACCATGTACAGGCAAGATGATTTGCTTACACTCCACACCATGTACAAGCAAGACAATTTGCTTACACTCCACACCATGTACAAGCAAGACGATTTGCTTACACTCCATGCCATGTACAGGCAAGACGATTTGCTTACACTCCACGCCATGTACAAGCAAGACGATTTGCTTACACTCCAAGCCATGTACAGGCAAGACGATTTGCTTACACTCCACGCCATGTACAAGCAAGACGATTTGCTTACACTCCACGCCATGTACAACCAAGACGATTTGCTTACACTCCACACCATGTACAGGCAAGATGATTTGCTTACACTCCACGCCATGTACACGCAAGATGATTTGCTTACACTCCACACCATGTACAAGCAAGATGATTTGCTTACACTCCACGCCATGTACAAGCAAGATGATTTGCTTACACTCCACGCCATGTACAGGCAAGATGATTTGCTTACACTCCACACCATGTACAGGCAAGATGATTTGCTGCTGCCATCATATTTATACACATATATACACACATATACTGACAAAATGTAGTACTTGCCGTAAATGACGTAAAGATTAGCCGAAAAATTCTAAAGTTTAGCCGATTTCATTTGGCATCGTAGATGAGAGAAGAGAGTGATCAGCCCCCAGCTGTGCAGTAAGGGCCAGTAACAGTGTGGCTGCCAGTTCGGGCCCCATGAGATAAACTCCTCAGACATGAACTGACTGACCGGTGTCTATATACACCTACATGCTATGTCATTGTCCACGCTACGCTTCTGTTCCTCGTGAATTTAACTACAGAAAATGTTGAGTGAAATTTGACAAACCTGGCGTGGTTGTTGTGAGTAATCCTCCAGGCTGGTAGTGATCGCGGGAAAACACAGATCTGGTTGCTGAGTGAAATATGTTGATGACTCAATACATACCTTAACCATATCATTTTATTCCATTCTTTTCAGTGCCAGTAAAATAATTGCAATGTAAATCAGATGTGCATTGAATTTATACAATGAGTCTTCATATGTATATACACAGGCAATGAAATTTGCGTAGTTGAAATAACTAAAAAAGGGGTTACGTGTTTTAAGCCTTGAAAAACTGATAGTTTGGTTTAAACATGACGCAAAAACAGACCAATCGTTCACTCAAATCGGTTATGTCAACTTGTGGCTAATCAAGTCAGTCACTTTCCTTTCATTTACTGTAACTTCTTCAAAGCCTTTCATTTTGCTAAGACTGTCAAAGAATACCAATATCAAATAGAGCTCACCATCAATGAGGATGTCAAATGATAATCTGTGTCAAAGCCATGCCAGCCATTAACGTGCAGTGATATAACACCCGCGACATGTCATCCACCACACCGATAACAGTAACTCTTTACAAAACCGGACTTCTTGTTCAGAGTCATTTTGATGTCGTGTTAATGAAAAATCGTCCAACAGAAGGCCAAACCAGGGAAGACTGATCCAAACTGAACGTTTTGACACACCTACTTTAATTCACCTCACATTCCAGCCAAACAACATACGAACAGACACAATGGTGTCACGTACATGTATCAGGCAAAGGCAAACACTGACATGACTGAGTGTAGTCCATTGATGTACAAGTTACAATATTATTTTAAAATTCCGACATTCATCGCAACCCGGAGTCCTTCACCCGAACTCAACAAAATTCCGACATTCATCGCAACCCGGAGTCCTTCACCCGAACTCAACAAAATTCCGACATTCATCGCAACCGGGAATCCTTCGCCCGAACTCAACAAAATTCCGACATTCATCACAACCCAGAGTCCTTCACCCGAACTCAACAAAATTCTGACATTCATCACAACCCGGAGTCCTTCACCCAAACTCAACAAAATCATTCATGCCAGATTTCATTGCCTGTACATATAGTTATTGAGAGAAGAACAGGTGCACATGCTGAGGTGTTTAACTAATTTGGAGGTTGAGAGCTTCTGATCATGGGAACTTGACGTAGAGCATCCAACAGGCACAACAAAGTTGAAGCTTTGAAGCCCTGTCACAGATGGCTCTTCACAGACTGGTCATCTAACTCGTATCAGCTGAGTGTAATGATGCATGTTACGGGAACTAAACTCTTCAAAGCACAGGTATAGAGGCCCCAATTTCTGAGCTTTCACAATACTGGATTCCAACTGTTAAATCTTACCACCAACTCCTCAGAAAGAAAAAAAACTTAAAGCTTGCAGCATTTCCAGCAAAGGCTACATCTGTAAAACCAGGGATTACAACACGTCACTTCTTGATAGGTAATTTGCATAAGAAGGTCGCTGGGCTCGGCTGCAGGAAACATCCACATCTGTGAGTTCATTCATTAGAAATTACTGTATTACATATAGAGATTAAACTTTATGCTACCACTGGATTTTCAAGTCTTAATAGAATACAAGTCTGTGCAAAAATAGACACTCTGCCACTGTTAACATGAACTTTATGACGTTACAAAACCACAAGTTAAATGTACAAGTACAAGGAGTGATGTGGTCTGAAGCACAGGTGACCGGTCAGCAAAACTTGCAACCAAAATTCACCTCTCAGCCAGCAAAACATCTATTTCTCATACAGTGACAACTGTGGGTTTGAGAAGTGTGAGTTGTAAAAATACAGGCTGGATATTTTTGTGTGTATACCACATTCAGAATACAAGTATATTTTATGCTGATAGTGACAGATTAATTATTAAATAGCAATGGATTAAAACTTCACACCCTCAAACCATGAACATGGGCATGTACCTGTTGGTAAGTGTCTGTTTTTGACTCTTATGTGACCTGTAGGCAGGAGAAATATCGGCTGATGTTCCCCGGGATTTACTGTCGAGAAAATTACAACTGTGCTCCGGATCATTGAGCTAAATTAACCTGCCATCAGTATGCGAAGTTATGATGTAAATTCAAGAATTCAACAAATGCTTGTAGCTCAATGTATTGCAAATGTAATGAATTGGAGGTCTGTACGTAAAATTACCAAGCAGGAATACGAAAACCAGTGCACTTACTGTCAAATATTTTAGCTGCATTTGAAGACATCAGGCCCAAAATCGTGCAGACAAGGTGTTGAATTCACGCAATCATCATAAACTGTTTTGATATAAACCTTTTTAAGGTTAAAATTTTTTAGCAAGCCATTCGTCATGCTGACAACAAGTTCTTATATATACATCATTTTTATTGGCTAATTTCAGTAAATTTATCCATACATGCATGACTTTTTAAGGTCTTACATAAACAGAAGGGTAGTGCTTTTCCCGTAAAATTCTGAGGTAACAGAGCCGACAGAAAATGGATCAAAAGCCAATTCCAGACACTATGTCATTATTTACTTAGTCATTTTGTGACCCTCTAGTATTTGTCTCCATAACCCTATCTGTCGCTTAGTCATGTTCCAAAATACCTGTACGCTGACCCTTGTTCAGTGAATCAAATGTATTGATTGGTTTTTCTCAACAACAAGGTTTCCTCCCACCCCAATGGTACCCAGCTGTGATCAATTAGCAATGATAACAACTAGCTGCAAGGAATCACGGGATACAGTCTGTGGGATTTTCGGCTAAACTTTACGTCATATACGGTAATTCAGTTCCTACAAACTATCCACTTAAATCCAACAGACTATTTTTCTAACCATGAAAGAAAGGAGTGCAAAATTACTAAAGAGAAAAAAAGACATATTTCTGGCCTAGTGCCTGTACTGAATATGTACACAAGTATCTCACTAAACAATGAATACAAGAAAGGTTTACGTTTAAAACAATATTTCACCAAAAAATGGAATACCAGTACCAGTATGGATTTAATAAAACATATATGTACCTGTATAAGGAATAGAGACTGCAGCAGTACACTAAACAATAAGTCAGCAATGACTTTACTTATACTGGGTAACTGAGGACGGCCCCTTGACTTTCTGTAGGCGGCATCTGCAATATCCTGTAAACACCAAGAACACATACATCAGTGTTTTGATCTTCAACAAAGTTAATACTGTGGACTTCAAGACCTCCACAAGCAATGCCAACCATTTACTGTAACTATAAATACTGATGTAACTTAGATGCCATCAAGATCTACATCACCGTAACACCTCTACACCACTACTGCCAACAGGTCTTCATAAAACTCTAGTGTGGCTCATTTAGACAGTGTCACACAGGCCCCACGTGCAGTGAGATATTAAGAATCTACAAACTCCCTGCCAAAGACCAGGACTGAACCTGCACCTTGAGGTTCTCATGGTTGCAGCACACATATATAACCAAGTAGGTGCTACAAGTGCTGTACAGGTACATGTACCCTACAGTATATCAGTGAAGTAACGAAAATACTTATAAATCATATGTTGATGTAAATCTATATCTGTATATGTGCCGTGAAAACATTTACTTGTAGGTCTGAAAGCAATCACCAATTCACTTGCTTTCTGACACATTCCCATGAGCGGCTATGCAAATACAGAGGTTTTCTTGGTCAGGTCAAATTTCTTTTTCAGCATGCACAGAAATGCTTGACCTGTCCAAGTCAGATTTGGGCAGTTGTGACAGTATAGCCTGACCTGTCAATGTCACATTTGGGCACTTGTGACAGTATAGCCTGACCTGTCAACGTCAGATTTGGGCAGTTGTGACAGTATAGCCTGACCTGTCAACATCAGATTTGGGCAGTTGTGACAGTATAGCCTGACCTGTCAATGTCACATTTGGGCAGTTGTGACAGTATAGCCTGACCTGTCAATGTCACATTTGGGCACTTGTGACAGTACAGCCTGACCTGTCAACGTCACATTTGGGCACTTGTGACAGTACAGCCTGACCTGTCAACGTCAGATTTGGGCAGTTGTGACAGTATAGCCTGACCTGTCAATGTCACATTTGGGCACTTGTGACAGTATAGCCTGACCTGTCAATGTCACATTTGGGCACTTGTGACAGTACAGCCTGACCTGTCAACGTCACATTTGGGCAGTTGTGACAGTATAGCCTGACCTGTCAACGTCACATTTGGGCACTTGTGACAGTATAGCCTGACCTGTCAACGTCACATTTGGGCACTTGTGACAGTACAGCCTGACCTGTCAACGTCACATTTAGGCAGTTGTGACAGTATAGCCTGACCTGTCAACGTCACATTTGGGCACTTGTGACAGTACAGCCTGACCTGTCAAAGTCAGATTTGGGCAGTTGTGACAGTATATCCATAAAAGGAACTGAATAGGTCAGGTCAACTGACTACCTAGTACACATGGAATACTGCCTCCACATAACCAACAGAGTGATAAGTTTGGTGTTGCTCTACAACATGTATCATGTCGCTATAGTACCCTAACCAGGGCTAAACGTCCTTTATTGTTCAGTGAGTCTAGGTACATAAATTAAATTAGGAAAAACAAGAAAAACAAAAACTAGCCCCAAGAGCAACCTGATGATAATAACCTTATTGACATGTACCATTCACGTATGTATACTATTTCGGTCACTACATTGTTGTCGTTTACATGTAGATACATACACAATCAGACAGGTTGTAACTCACATGTATTCTCAGAACACACAACTTAGAAAGAACAAATGAATGATTATCACAATGGGTTACCCTACAAGCTAGATGGCCAAACACAAGACCTGACAGCCAACTGTTTTAGGATTGGTAAGGTCACAAAATTAAAGGCACAATCAGCCCTAATTAGATGGTAAAGTAACTATATAGGGTACTGTAAAATTAAAACTTTCACAAAAGCACAAGACATATTAATAAAAGCCTTAATAATTACCTGAAACCAGAAGCTATTGACAATCTTGCTAAGGACAAACAATGGAAGAATCCAAAGTGCACTAAATGTCCAGGATAAAATAGGGCCTATCCAGGACCATACAACACCGTGGGAGCCCGAACCCCCTGTAAGACAGAACACAAATATCACAATCTACACATCTATATATCAGAGTCACATACATACATAGGATAAAATACACGCAGGGTCTTATACATGGAAAAAGAGGGCCTCCCCAGGACCATACAACAGTGAGAGGACAAGTCCCCTGTAATACAATGGAAATGTCACAATCAACAGGTATCCAGGGTCAAGTACATGGAGGGCCTATCCGTGGGGAAACAGGCCCTATCCAGGACTAGAGTAGGGCCTATTGAAGAGAAAATAGGGCCCATTCAAGATTAAAATAAGGCAAAGTATTGTTTATTCATGGCAAAAAGGAGCTTATTCACAACTGTAGCATGAGAGCCTCATGGTCCCCTGGACAACACAAATACAACCAATTTCAGAGAAAAGCTTTTCCATCTTTTTCAGACTTTCTCTATTTTAATATCACCACAATCTGAACGTTTTAAAATAACATTACATACTTGTACCATTGTCTAATATGATGATGATATTACACTACTCACCAAATAGAATTTCCGTAAACCATTGCAGACATGGGAGGAGTAGACTGTTGAAGAGAATAATGCTCAGCTGAAATGAACGTAAAACATCCAGCAGGTTAAAATTCCTTACCTGTCGTTGGCCATGGATGCCAGTATACAGCAATACAAGTACATGGAAAACATCCTGGCAGATATCAGACAGCATATGCGCAGGGATAATTGTTTAATTTATTAATCTAAATATCTTGTAAATCATTTAATTTTGCTTTTAGAGAAGAGGATTAACTGACAGCTAAGTAAGCGCAATGTACATGTGGCTGCTTCATTCGAGAAGCAGTTGCAGATGTTAGCTCTGGGGATAATCTATAATCTGCATATGAGCCCGTGAGCAGCAGCTCAGTCCGTCAGAGGTGGCCCATGAACACTTACCCAGCAAACACCTCCATTCCATGCACAGCACTGCACTATCCTATGGGTCACCTTGGGTTCACTGAAAGAAAAGGCGAATTTCTTGAATGATTCATTGATTCACTTGATTAGTGATTTATACCACAGTCACTTTATCCAATGCCAACTTACTTTTATTTATTTGATTAGTGTTTTACACTACACTGAAGAATATTTCACTTATATGACGACGGCCAGCATTATGGTGGGAGGGAACCAACGACCGTCCCTCAGTTGCTAATTGTATGTATGTGTGCTTGGGTTTTACATCATACTTAACCATTTTTTAGTCATATGACGCCGAGGAGTCCTTAGAATGCATATACATATTGTGTCATCTTGTGGCAGGCCGACTCCATGCTGTCAAAGTGCCGCCGCAACTGAAACATCATGCGGAAGACACTAGACATGACACCCCATACAGTCACATAAAACTGACACCAGATAAATCGATTCTGTTTCCTTGCTCTTATCTCTCAGTGCCAAGAGCCAAGCGATGCATCAACATGTACCATTGTTAAAGACTTTGGTATGACCCATCCTGGGATTTATTCCAGATCTTTCGCCCTCCAGGCAGACCCTCTAACCACCAGGCCACCGAGGTGGTCTGTTGCTAAATGTAAAGACATATAAAATTCCATGTGGCATCACCCAGGGGAGGGTTGCAGTCACCAGTTTGTTTTTCCTATTCATTTACCAGCGAAAACCAGTCCGCGGAGATAGCAGCACACTGGGGAGTCTGGCAGTCTTTAGACCTACCCGTCGGTCTTACTGATTTAATCGGGGATCCATGTGGCATAGTTACAGTCCATAATTTGCATGATCATTTAGAAAACATACACCATAATTTCTTTGCCATTTACTGGTACTATGTTTTTGAGAACGCCTGTAAATAATAAAGAAAAGGTAAGAAGACTGTACTTGACATTCATAGAGGTGCCATTAATTTACAGAAAAGGTGTATAGTCTGTTATACTTGAGTATCATGATACTGAAAATTCATTTTACTGAATGCAGTGATTAATATCCAACACTAAACACTAATCCAACACATTCTTGGGAATGTGTAAATACTGCGTTGATTCTGTTTTGGCTGCAACCTTTAGGTCTACTACACTACGAACCATTTTAAGCAGAGGCTTGATTTTCATGGATCAATTTGCTCTCGAATGAAAAGAAAAAAAAAAGCACTGAAACTTTCTGAAATCACATTTCCCCAGATAATAGGCACAAAAATGTGGTAAACAGCACCTAAAAATAAATGTTAACCAGGTGGTCTACATGAATGGGATTTTACTATCATCGCTGTCATCAGGCTACCATGAGTATCTGAGATAGACCACAGTTTGAAGCAGGCCTCGACAATGTATGGCTCTGTATTTGTTGGAATATCTTGCTAAGTGCTTTCGTCAACTTCACTGTCTTCATGAATATGTAACCTTTTGCCTAAATCATATATATCGCTCCTGGAGGATCTCAGATCATTGGGATCTTTGTCTGACCTGGAGAGGGAATCAAGATGCATTGTGACAGGAGTGGACATGTTACCTGACACTGCATGCCCTGCTCTGGCTGATTAGCCTATCCTCAGGGACATCATCAGCTTACAAGTCTCATCACGCCCAAACGCACTTTGTGCCCAAATTACCAGTTTGGCTTGTTTATGGATAGTGAATACTTCTACTTCCCTATAAAAAATGTGCTAAGGATAACCTTTAAAGTAGGAAGATAAAAGCAGGAAGATAAAAGCAGGAAGATACCCTCCAGGGAAAATATTAGTTTCAACACCAAAACTAATATTTTATAGCATTTACTTGTCTATAATTTATTCAATTTGAAGTAGTTTACACAAATGAACATTTTTCAGCACACATTTATTCAAATTAATATGGTCAGTAAGCGAACAAATATTGCAGGGTTTGAAAATTAACTTTCTGGACCACTTTCCCCCAGCGGCAAGTACCCTAATTCTTCAACCTTTTCAACCACCACTTAAAGCAATATTTCAGTATTTTCTTGGAGAACTGTAGAGTCTAGAGAAATAACTGTTATAGTTTTATGAAGTCTATACCTGTGGTGCCACAAACAAATCATTTCTGGATTTATTTTTACAATAACTTTATGCATAAAGTACCCTTTAAAAGCTGCTTTAATGATTCAAAAGGTTGAAGATTTACAATATTAACAATTCCTGATGCCCATGGGCAACCCTCATAGCTACATGTAAAACCACCTGCCCTGTAGCTATTTCTGGGACATGAAGGTATGTAAGAGGCAATTTCGACCACTGTAGGGACACAGAGTCATTATGGTGATTAATTCACACTGCAGAGCAGGCTGGTGATACTCTCACATCCTATTTAATGATAATAAGCCTATAAAATTTAGCTTTAAAACACTTTCTTTTCATTTGATTCTGAATGCTCCAATCAGACAGAAAAAACATATTGTTTCCTGCTGATATAGTATACTCTCACGGTGATATGATCAACACTGTACTGTTAATAGGGCTGAGATAAGGTGATATGACCAATACTGTACTGTTAATAGGGTTGAGATAAGGATCTCTTATAACTGTAACATCTGATTCAATACAGTACATTCCCCATTGTAGTTTTCACAGTTGTGTTAACTTCCTTTAGGCACTGATGCCCTGCTCAGTAAAACCTTAACAAACCTTTCTTTACGTGTGTCCTTGAGTTTCATTCTCTCTGCTCGTCTTTGAGCCAGCACAGTTTGAGGTTCTGCCGGCCTCTTGGGTTCCTTTGAACCATCTGGCTCTTGATCCATTTTATAGACTTTGAGAGTTCCAAGAATGGAGTCCCTGAAGCCCCTCATCATCCCTGCTGTCACCAGGCGCATGGTGTCAGTCATCTTGTCCCTGGTGTACACAAACAGCTAGATCACAGCCACACACATCTACGCACAAGCCATCTCACATCAACGGCTGACTTGATTTCTGTAGCTGACAGCAAATTCTCCATCGTTCACACCTCCTACATCATGGACAACTGTTAACAGTTAACGGGCATTCTGCAGGGGCATCTTCTGGAAAAATAATGTAAACTGCAGTTAATAAACTACCTGTAGTAGATATGCCTAAAATGAACAACCCTTTTGCATCCATCTAGGACACCTTGCCAACATTTTGGTTTTGGTTAGGTTAGTCTTATTTCTCATTCTGTAGCAAAGTGTACTTTGAAATTAACTTGTCTGACTTATAAAGCATGCGTATTTACCAAATATTTTGGTTACAAATGCATCAATTAAATCTGATGATGTGGATTACTTACATGTGACAAAGACATGTCACAGCGATCAAAAAGAGCTGCTAAATGTTCAAATGAATGTCAAAATAACAAATAAGGAGGTAGACATAAATCTGTTCAACTACTAGAATGAAACAGACAAATCAACTGTTCAGAGTTTAACGCTTATTTGTTCAGTTATTTTATTGTAACACCGTACTCAGGATATTTTCATTTTGATGAAGGCAGTCATTTCTATGAGTGTGGGGAATTAAAGTACCTAAGATAAACCACGGACATTTGGTAAGTTACTAACTGTCCCACATTTAATGTCCATGTACACCATAACAGACATTAGACTGCACAAACAGCAACTTGAGAGAGGAGATGCTCATCCAAAATCTGATAGGTTTCACGTGCTTCTTGCCTGGAAGATCAGTGCACAGATTTCCACGCATGAATCTTGACCTTCCCAAGGCATTTTTCCAAAATCTAGAGAAACATGGTGGATTTGAGACCAGATTGTGAAAATCTATTTACAAGATTTAACACTGCACATTCTAAGATGAGGTCTGTATGCCCTGGTACATGTACGACATTACGGTTGATGAGAGCGTAGGTTTTGTTGCGGTGAGGCTGTTTGCAGGGATAATAACAAGATCAAAGATGAACAGCAGTTGTCTGTTTACAATGGAGTGAGCATGCAACTATAATCAGCAAGATGATATCCAGATGTGGAAGAAGCTCGTACATGGCAGCACTGTGAATAGTTTAATTATTTGAGATCGTGGATATCTGGCCATTTGCCGTTTTGCTTTTGCTTACATCTTTGCTTTCACTGACATGGAAGAAACAATACTCTGTTCCACGGCAACAGTCCAAAATTGTGTTTTCCTAACATTCCCAAAATATACCTTTGTGCTGTGCCAATAAGCCACCTGACTGTCTGGAGCAGGGTTGTCAAGTGCATGCACAACTGTTTGGATACACAAAGCATCGTTTTCAAAACGCATACAAACAAACTGGGTTGGTCAGAGACAGGACTCTGCCACTGATTTCTTACCATTTGAGAGTTATTTACACCATAACATCTGCTTTTCCACAAAACATTTGCTTATATTCCATAACCATTTGTCCAGGAAAAAAGGGGGAACTGGAGTAAATAAGCTAAAAACTTTGAAAAGCCAATGCTGATGATCTGAAGCTAATGTCAAAAGCTAGAGTACACTCAATTGCATTTGTACCGTTCGAAAATGAAGCTAAGTAGTCCAGCATGTTCAGAACTGTGAATTGGCTTATTGCTCTGGTGTCGAACATAACACAATATCAGTTTATTATCTCCCATAGGTCTGGCCCAATGATGTTCATTTCCCTATTTCCCTTCGCATTCGATCTTTACCTCGTCGACTCATTACCATTGCTTAGTGCTGCAGGCGACCGACGTGAGCAGCCAGTCTCGAAAACATGAACCAAATATGCACTATGGCTAGAACTATTAGTCAGAAAACGGCCAAATATCAATTGCAATGCCTAACTTCAAGACGGCCTTCATGCACATTCACACGTTAAGAAGAATTGCTATTTAAATTACAGATTCCTTGACAAAATGAAAGTAAGTCACTACGATGTTCGGTGCTGTTGGCCCCTGAGGTAACTGAAGAAACACCCCGAGAAGCACTTTCGCTGACGCTGGGTATATATGAGCCATGGTGAGATAGATATAAAGGAAGTACTTTATTCAGCTGTAAGCACGCAATTCACCATAACAAACACATCCAATCACTTAGCATACTTTCTCTTCTACGTGCTTGTTTAAATTTTCATACTCACTTGTCGCCTGTCAAACTTTGTGCGCAATTGATCTGCGCATGTTCCCTAAAACAATGCTAAATATAACAGTGTATGAGCTTTAGATTCAGAAATTATTCACCCACAGTAAACACTCGATGCGTTAAATGTCATTTCAGAGGACAAAATATGGAATAAAATGTGTGCCAAAGTGATGTTTGGATTAGTGATTGTAATTTGTAATGTTATAAGGGTAAGATTTGGGGCTGCGCACGGAGGTCTGTCCTTTTCACTTCCGCCGCAAGCCACGATGGTACGAATATTCTTTTGGGTTGCAAATGGAATTGTGTGTTGTAATAAAAACAACCTTTTCCAAAGGACTTGGTCACTTACAGTTAGCCTTAATGTATTTAACCTTTGTCCTGACTTTATTCTTACAATCAAACCGCTGCTGTTGGGACCATATCCATCCGTAAATTGGCGTTGTTGTTGTTGCACATGCTCGATAGGTTAACTAGACGGTGTACAGTACGTGGGAAGGTTTGCCAGCAACGTGCGAATGGTCGTGGATTTCCCCCAGGTCCATGCCCGGTTCTCCCATGGCTCTCTTGCTGTCTCCTATCACTTCTTCGACTTAAAAGAACCGACCCTGCTAACATTCCACAACCCTGGCATCCATGCAGAAAACACCGCAGACCACACTTAATTGCTGGCCTCTTGATTCCATTTCAACAAGATTACCCACCATTACACATGACCCCCCAATCCCCCGTTACTTATCACGATGTTTGGCCGAAAGGTGACGTCGGAAATTCAATTGCACGAACTTATACATCTGAAGACCACATGTTTGTTTTTCTTCTCCTTTGTGATAGGACTTTTCTGTGAATCATATATGGTCTAATTTTAACCCCTCTGCCTTCTGGATTACAGGCCTTGAAATAACGTCAGCTTGGGGTAGTCAGAAAATCGATTCCGTGATTTGGGTTCTAGGTGATCGATTTTTGGATCACCACAGTAGTTCGCAAGATGAACAATCGATCACCCAAATCAATCACATCGTTACAACATTGTAAGAAAATAAGAAAGCAAAAATGTTTTAATTGTGATTTAAGAGAAAAGCCAATGCATCCTTCATTTATTCAGAGTAAAACCCAACCAAATCCTGAGAACATATCTCAGTTGAATGCATTGAATCATGATTGTTAAAACCAACCTTTGAAAAAGATAGCCCTTCACACAATAACTGTGTGGTGACTTTGCCAGGTTTTAATTTCATATCATAATCAAAATGGTCAGTTTGGATGTAGAATTTGAAAGCTTATACAATATTCAAGTTTGCCTTTTAATAATGGAAAGTCCAAATGAAGTATTTACGTATGTCAGAGATTGGTTCATGTATGTAATGGAATTAGTCAGGAGACTCACAATCAGAATGACTTAGACTAATTTCCTCATTACACTGTTCGTCACTTTCTTTATCACTGCTCTGGGTTTCATTTTCAGCACTGTCAGAATCACTCAAATTACAATCGCACACATTAGAATGTTTTCAACCAATCAGCGAATCACATCAGCAGACGTGAAGATTGAACCAATCAGCACGTGTAATTAGGTTGTCTTTCGATATTGCGCCCCCGTAGATGTTGCGCATTCGTAGTTTCTGGGCTAAAATCATCAGTAAAGTCAATAACTGTCATCAGTAGAGCCATGGGAGAAGCGGGTATGGGCAGGTGAGGTGGTAAGTGTCAAAGCGACAGTGTTTCAATTAGAAGCATCCATAGTATTGTGATATATGTGTAAACGCCACGTATACACTTTACTGTCCTCATGTACGATTAACTTTTAAATGGGAATTGGTTAATATCGCTGTTGGCAAGGGGAGGGGACACCCTATCTTGGAGTTCAATAAAGATCAAGAAAATGCTGGCAATGATGCAATACGCTTGACAAGATGGAAAAAGAGAAGAAACCAAGGGTATGGCCGCTGTGTTGAAGTCTACCATGCTCTTACTTGGTGGGTGGTAAGATTGACAGTAGGACTAGTGGATAATCTAATGGAAGAGTTGGCACTGTCAGTCAAGTCAGCATAACATCAGAAAGTGACGAAAGCTCATTGTGACTAGGGCCTCCAGGTACTAAAGTAGAAATGGTAAACATTAAAAAAACATAGGTTGAATGTGTAGGTTAGGTCACTTACCTTGGAATGCAGAACTTATTTCAGCCTTAGAATTTCGTCATTTGGATTTGCAGCTCAACTTTAAAGTATGCTCAAGTCCAAAGAAAGTTTCTGGTGTCACAAAGATTAATATTGATAGTGTGAAATTTAACTACTAGGGTGTGACAGCCAAGTTAAAGTGCTGAAGGATTGTTACAGGCCATAATCAGCGACATGGGGTAAGTCCTGCAGGGAAGAAATAAGGTACGGTCCACTTGAAACCACTGTCTCTGGCCTCAGATTAGCCTATGTGGTGAAGAACTCAAGTTCTCGAGGCTATTGATTGTTGGCTGATTTGTGGACCTATGGAATGGCTCAGTTGTTTGCTAGTTGATTGTACAAAGCCAGTTTTGACTCGTTCAAAATTTGCCTTTTGATTTGAGATCATGTCATTTCAGTGTTAAAATTAGGAATGCAGGATAGTTACTTTAAGGGTATTAGAATATTGAACCTCGTGGGCTATGAATTATGGTAATCAATCGTAATAAAGTTAATTAAAGTTCAATATGTTCAATTACATAAATGTCAAAACTGTATTTGTGGAATCAACTGTTCTCAGTCCATATCAGTTGTTGTTTCTGTGAAATTTGCGAAGTGGTAAAATACCATCAACATTATTCTGTTTTAGCCGGCTAAGAAACCTGACCCAAAGGGAAAGGCTGCTCCAGCCAAGAAAAAGGAAGGAGGAGGAGGTGGCAAGGCCAAGAAGAAGGTGAGCTGTACAGAGAACAAGGGGAGATGTTCCGCGGCTAAAGAATGACTGGCCGGGCATGCCTGAGACATTCCAGCCTGTAGTTTTCACTGGTTCAGTACATAGATTTATTTTCTGACAAAGAAGAAGAGCGATGGTTTTGTCAGTTCATACTGAATACTCACCTGAAATACTTGTATGTCTTCTTTCAGGGTCGCTTGTGTTTTTTTATTCCAGATTTGTTGAAAACTTTGTAAAGTAGATACATCTATTCATATGTGGAGTTGTGATTTGTCACTTTGTGAAGTAGATACATCTATTCATATGTGGAGGTGTGATTTGTCACTTTGTGAAGTAGATACATCTATTCATATGTGGAGTTGTGATTTGTCACTTCGTCAAGATCTGTTTGTACAATTGTATTTTTCTTGGCTTTGTAGAAGTGGTCCAAGGGAAAGGTGCGAGACAAGCTGAACAATCTGATCTTGTTTGACAAAGCCACATATGATAAACTGTACAAAGAGGTACCTAGCTACAAGCTCATCACTCCCTCTGTGGTGTCAGAGAGGCTCAAGGTCAGGGGGTCACTGGCCAGGGCAGCTCTTAAAGAATTACATTCAAAAGGTAAAATAGAATTTCAGTATAAAATTCTTTAGTTTCTGAAAGTATATCAGAGTCATGTATATGTATCTGAAAAGGAGTGGGCCATGTCCCTAAAGTTTCGGTGCATGCCGTTCTATCACTAAGACATATGAGGCACAGGTTCAAATCTGTCCTAGGACAGGATATTTATGGAGTAGCGTGCTCTCTCTGTTCATGGGGCTTGGTGACAATATGTGGTCCATAACACCTGTGTGGTCATTTTGAACATTCGTTGTAGACCACTTACCTTTCACCAGTCTGGTGTACATATTTACATCACGTGAGATGGTTCATCTGTAACTTATAGAAGGTTGGTGTTTCTATCTAAAATCCCGACCGTCATCGTATAAGTGAAAAATTCTGAGTGTTGCAGTAAATATCAGATAGATAAGTGTATTTGACAGTTTGTGCTTGAGGTGTTTATTTAAGCTCTAGAGAGAACTGATATGCTGTATTGGTGAACGTTAGTAGGTGGAGTATTAACAGGGGAATCTTGTCTTGGCAGGTTTAATTCGCTTGATCTCCAAGCATCACTCCCAGATCATCTACACCAGGGCCACGAAGGCTGAAGCAGAGGAGGCAGCAGCATGAACTAGATAAACCATCGTTGTCAAGGTGACAAAGAAAATAAATAAAAAAATTTTAAAAAATCATGACGAATATCTGTGTTTGTATGTTTATTAAGGATTTCCAACACGATTCCTTAACTTCACTGTGAGCACTCTGCTGGACATTGAGAAAATGAAACTTTCCTTGAGTGTTTGTACTTAAGGACATAGTGTGGTTGTGGCCAAAGTTTTTAGAGAAACTGATTTATATGCTTAAAAAATTACCTGCAATGTACTGGCCTTAAAAAGTTTAGTGAAACTGAGCGCAGTGGTAACTTACATGAAGCATAGGTAGTGCTTGAAAGTAGCCCTTAGCTGCAGGTTTAAGTTCACTTCACATCTCAGCAGCAAACATTGCCATGGTAGTTAATGGCTTACTTAGCCAAGTGCGCTTCATAAAGCTGGGCCCGGATGCAAGGTGTCCAGTCTGAGTTGGATGGTGGGCTGTGGATTAAGGTACATTGCTGGTGCAGGTAATCTGTATGTTCTGAAGGGAAGGGGATATTGTCGGGCTAGGAAGGCAGAGCAGAGCTTGTCAGTTAAACTTGTTTAAAGCCTTCAGCCTACCAGACAGATGGTTTACCTGTACGTCAGGAAGATGTGCACACGATGAGCTGTAGTGATCATCTGGTCTCTACACACTTCTCCAGCATGGGTATTGTTCTGTCAGTCACATACATAGACTAGACTAGAAACTCCACCAATGCAACTGCTCTACGCTTACAAGCTGGAGCCGAACTTAGGGGATATGCTTAGATCTTAAATGGCTTTCTTGGTTCTGCTGTGGTTTTGCAGTGGGGAATTTTAGCTAGAGCCAAGTAATGGTTAACTGGAAATCCATATTGTGACTAGTTTTAGTGGCCTGTCAGTGTCTGGTGTTCAGCACAAAAAGGTGAACCTGTTTTGGGATTGGCCTGCTAGAAGCACACATGATCATGTAAAGACATTGTCATGATGGATTGCAGTAATGTTGACAGTGAAACGCCATTGCAGTAGTGATTCGGGATGTCAGAGCTATTTTCCTCCAGGCTGAATAGAATTTCCCGTTAATTCTGAAATCATGGGCTGAATTTCGCCGATGTTAATGATTCATATCCCCATCATGTTATGACATGTGAGCATGCTTACTTACAACACTTAAACAAACTGGGGGTTGATGGAAAACAGTGGGATTTAAGTCCTACATCATGACATGTCTTCAGGTGGGGGTGAATTTCCTCACAGCCTGGTGCCAAGAATTGTGGACAACAGATCAAGATACCACAGACTTCACTCCCAGTTTTTTTTTTTTGTTTTGTTTTTTTCAAGTGTTTAGTACAAATGTCCAATCAGAGAATCATTCTGCTATGTATTAAAGTAACCCTTCTCAAAGTTCCAATTGCTTAATAGCTGGAGATTTCATCACACTGACAACTCGGAAGATGGCTTGTACTTTGACTGTTAAAGTAGCTCTTGTTTATTCATGAAAATACAGTCCCATCACAGACACGACTACATCCAATAGCAGTCAGAAAGCACCACATCCCAGCACCATATAAACATGGTAAAAGCACCATCTCGAAACACCCACTGTCTGGATGTACATAAGCAACAAAACAAATCTTTCACTGAACAATTACATGTGCTACACAAAACTGAACAGAAACATACAACACTGCACCAGAGGTCTACACTGTTACGATACAGACTGCTGCTCACCCCCGTCATAATGCTTGGCTCGCAACCTTGGCGACTGCACCAGAGGCCTACACTGTTACGATACAGACTACTGCTCACCCATGTCATAATGCTTGGCTCGCAACTTTGGCGACTGCACCAGAGGCCTACACTGTTACGATACAGACTACTGCTCACCCATGTCATAATGCTTGGCTCGCAACTTTGGCGACTGCACCAGAGGCCTACACTGTTACGATACAGACTACTGCTCACCCATGTCATAATGCTTGGCTCACAACTTTGGCGACTGCACCAGAGGCCTACACTGTTACGATACAGACTGCTGCTCACCCCCGTCATAATGCTTGGCTCGCAACTTTGGCGACTGCACCAGAGGCCTACACTGTTACGATACAGACTGCTGCTCACCCCCGTCATAATGCTTGGCTCGCAACTTTGGCGACTGCACCAGAGGCCTACACTGTTACGATACAGACTACTGCTCACCCATGTCATAATGCTTGGCTCGCAACTTTGGCGACTGCACCAGAGGCCTACACTGTTACGATACAGACTACTGCTCACCCATGTCATAATGCTTGGCTCACAACTTTGGCGACTGCACCAGAGGCCTACACTGTTACGATACAGACTGCTGCTCACCCCCGTCATAATGCTTGGCTCGCAACTTTGGCGACAGTCCAGTATTCAGCTCAGTTTGGATTAGCCATGTGTATTTTTGTACATTTTCAACAGGGTGGTATAGAGCCTATGCAAGCCCATGTCAAATCTCTGATTCATATCAAAATAACTAAAAAGAAAATACACAAAATCTGCTGAAGTGTGCAAGACTGCTGATCGTTACAATGCTTTGATATATTTCAGTTTGATATTTAACGCTGCAGAATGCTTTAACATCTTGGAGTGAGCAGCTTACCTGACTATAACAACGAATGTGCCTTGCCAGTCAAGTGTGTTTAATTCACATATTTGAGATTCCTTTAACAAAAAGAAAAAGACAGACAAAACATCAAGGTGACTGATAGAACCTTGCCACAACACAAGGTGATAAAAAATCTCGTCACGTCACCTTGTGCTTACTGAAGGTGTAAAACTCTGCCATACTTCATGGTTATGGAAGTCCTTGTGCAGCCCAGGAGATGTCAAGACCAAAAGTACATCCTCAACAAGGGCACAAACACCACCAAGTCTAAACCAGAACAAGTCACATGTATCGCACACATTCCTTATACACCTATGTTGTTTAGACAACAAAATACACTATAACAAGTCATCTCTTGTAATAGCGATACATAAAAACAAAACAACTTGTCTTCTTTAACAGGACATCAATGTTGTAATACATACAAAAATACATATGTTTTCTTTACATGGCATCAAGTTTATTCTGCATGCAATACATCTTCTGGGCTAATATTTGTACACACACCCTATGCTGACCTAGAATAATACAAAAATAGAGGTTGGCAATGTAAGAGTTGTGACAACACTGCCCGACACCTGGGCAGTAGGACTAAACACTTGGCCTGTACATCGGGGGGGCGGAAGTAGAAACCCACTGTTCAGGCTAAAGCTGTCAATACACCTGGTGAGTACTTAACACAGGTTAATTATTGCATCAGGTAGTCTATTGAAGTCTGACCAACTAAGCTCCTGTGGATAGTGCATGGTGAACCATGCAATGCCCAGTCCAAACTTCTGGAGAATTATTTCACACGTATGAAACATAAGCCTTCATAAAACAGACATGAGCACTTCCTGACATACCCATAAAACAGACGAACAGTAGCACAAATGTTTAAGTGAACAATGGCAGAAGTGTCATAAAACAGAGGAACAAAAAAAAAGCGCATCATCAAAACATACACGAACATTAACTTTAGTGTCCATAAAACAGACATGAACAGTGGCAGACATCCCTAAAACGAAAATGACCAACACAAGTGTTCCTTAAACAGACATGAATAATAGCAAGAAGTGGAAGGGTGTCCGTACAAAGGAAGATACCCTTTGCCATGTGATATGTGAACCATAATCAACTTTTCCTAATTAAATCCAATGCACAGAAATGTGATGGGGAATATCCCGCCCACTAGTTCAAATCCTCAAGACCTGGGTCATCTCATGAACATACCACCCTCTCTACCTCCAGCTTAGCATTGTAGATGCAGTCGTTCACACTGGCTCCCTGGTAGGAGGAGCCGATGTAACTGATGGGGAGCCGGGCCTTCTCTGTCAAGCTGCAGATGCTGGCCAGCTTCTTCCAGTGGCCCACCAGGTACTGGGGGATACAGTTCTGTAACAGAGAACAGCCTCGGCTGTTACGTCAACACCATACTCAGACTACTCACAGCCACATTTACAGGTGACATGGGAGGCTGTGGCAGAAAACGATGTACAAAGCAGTCGACTCCTCTCCTGGGAGTGAACGAAAGTTTGTGCTGTCCACCACTGCTGACAGCTAGCATATAAACCCGTAAGCAGGCTTGTTTGCTGGCCACCTTACCCTGTGTAGTTTGGCCACAGATCTGGACGGTGCATCTGCCACACCCAGTTGATCCTGTACCCCCTTCACAGCCAGGGTGGTGAGCAGATTCTCGTTCAGATCTGACCCGACTTCTGCGACAAGCTCACTGAACCAGGCTCCGCCCATCATCACCTGAAAAACACAACAACAACAAATATTTAAAATGATGGGATGCCTGTACTTGGTTAAAGAAGATGTTGTACTGAGTTAAGCACAAGTCATCTGAAAAGCATGTTACACTGGTTGAGTCACCAGAAAGCATGTCAGATTACCTGAGTCACAAAGAGCCATCCAGAAAAACTTACACTAGCTGAGTCAGAAAAAGCCATCCAGAAAGAATGTTACACTACCTGAGCTGCAAAGAGCCAAACGGAAAACATGTGACACTAGGTGCGTCACAAAAAGCTGTCGGGAAATCATGTTACAAAAGTCGAGTCACAAAGAGCCATTCAGAAAGCATGTAACACAAGCTGACTTGCAAAGAGCCATCCAGAAAGCGTTTTACGCAAGGTGGGTCGCAAAGCGTTGCCCGGGAAGCATGCTGCACTAGCTGAGTCTCAAAGAGTGGTTGTAATACTAACGGTGACTCTTGTGGAAGGCTTGTCCTGGCGGTCATGCTCTGGAAAAGCACACGAGTCGTACACAACTCCCAGGATTTTTCCGTCCTCAGAGGAAGGCAGCAGATGACCAAAGCCCTGTGGAGCAAACACAACAAACTTGCTGTCATCTCATACTTCAGGGAACACACTGTGCAATTCAGGCCAAATAAAAATCGCCTCTTCATTTTGGGTGTCCTGGAAATTATTGGAACATTATAAACTTAATGATACTTGAACCCCTTGTAGCCCAAGATATTAATCAAATATGGCCATATGTATAGATATTCTCTTCGCTAAAAAAACACTCATGTAAAAATAATCTTTTAAAATTTGGCTAACTGACTAATATTATTCATAAAGAATAAAGAGAGAGTTTGAAAAAAAACACAGCTGCTTTTCAAAAGGCTATTTTTTGGCCAATTTTTATATTTTTCTTGCTCAAATGGATAATTTACTATTTCAACTAAAAAACAGTCCCACAGATATTTAATATTCATCTTAGATTCTCAGAAATCATTTAAAGTTCAAACTTTTAAAAATTTTAAAAGTTTTGGAAACTCTGGTGTTCTTTTACCAATATCTCAAAAATAGAAAAGACATCAAAAATCTGTGGGACCTATTTTTAGCTTAGGTATTTACCTACATGTGTGCCAAGTTTCATGGCAGTATGTTGGAAAATTAGCAAGAAATAAAAGTTTTTCACCACACAACAGTCTCAAAATAGAAAGGGACAAAAAGAACAAAGTGTCTGGAGGACCTTTATGTGTGACATAATTTTTCATTAATTAGTTGGCAAATTCATTTTAATTACAAATTGTCCTGCCCCTAGTTAAAATGTGAACATGTTCACCAACTTATCTTGAATTTAAAATCTTATCATGTTCCACCATAGCGTAAATTGGTGTTTTATCTTGACATTTCTCAGCAAAACCTACCAAAAGGTGTCTGTAAACCAGTTGACATGAGTCCACTTGACATTCAAATTTCTGTTTGGCCACTTGGAGTCTGGCCATTTAGGCCACCTCAAAGTACACTGCATATGAGGCGTACAACTTTTGTACAACTACATGTATGTTAATAACTGATAAAACCTTCCCTGTTAATGACTGATAAAAACTACCCTGTTAATAACTGATAAAACCTTCCCCCTTAATGACTAATAAAACCTTCCCTGTTAATGCCTGAGAAAACCTCCCTGTTAATGACTGATAAAAACTTTCCTGTTAATGACTGATAAAACCTTCCCTGTTAATGACTGATAAAAACTACCCTGTTAATGACTGATAAAACCTTCCCTGTTAATGACTGATAAAAACTACCCTGTTAATAACTGATAAAACCTTCCCCCTTAATGACTAATAAAACCTTCCCTGTTAATGCCTGAGAAAACCTCCCTGTTAATGACTGATAAAAACTTTCCTGTTAATGACTGATAAAACCTTCCCCCTTAATGACTAATAAAACCTTCCTTGTTGATAACTGATAAAAACGTCCCTGTTGATGAATGATAAAACCTTTCCTGTTAATAACTGGTAGAAACTTTCCTGTTAATGACTGATAAAACCTTCCCTGTTAATGACTGATAAAAACTTCCCTGTTAATGACAAAACCTTCCCTGTTATTGACTGATAAAAGCTTCCCTGTTAATGACTGATAAAAACTTCCTGTGTTAATGACAAAACCTTCCTTGTTATTGAATCAATGCTTCCCTTTTATTGACTGAAAAATCCTTCCTTGTTTATGGCTGATAAAACCTTCCCTGTTAATGACTGATAAAAACTTCCTTGTTAACGGCTGATAAAACCTTCCCTGTTAATAACTGATAAAAGCTTCCCTGTTAATGACTAATAAAAACAATTCTGTTAATGACTGATAAAAAATTTCCCTGTTCATAACTGATAAAACCTTCCCTGTTAATGTCTGAGAAAACCTTCCCCGTTAATGACTGATAAAAACTTCCCTGTTAATGGCTGATAAAAACTTCCTTGTTAATGTCTGATAAAACCTTCCCTGTTAATGTCTGATAAAACCTTCCCTTTCAATGTCTGAGAAAACCTTCGCCCTTAATGACTGATAAAAACTTCCCTGTTAATGACTGATAAAAACTTCCTTGTTAATGGCTGATAAAACCTTCCCTGTTAATGAATGATAAACACTTCCCTGTTAATGACTGATAAAACCTTTCCTGTTAATAACTGATAGAAACTTTCCTGTTAATGACTGATAAAACCTTCTTTGTTAATGACTGATAAAAACTTCCCTGTTAATGACAAAACCGTCCTTGTTAATAACTGATAAAACTTTCCTTGTTAAGAACTGATAAAAACTTCCCTGTTAATGACTGATAAAACCTTTCCTGTTAATAACTGATAAAAACCTTCCTGTTAATGACTGATAAAACCTTCCCTGTTTATGACTGATAAAACCTTCCCTGTTTATGACTGATAAAATCTTCCCTGTTAATGTCTGAGAAAACCTTCCGTGCAGTTTTAGAATTTTACAATGCTACAATATAGAAGAAGCCAAACTGCCTATGCTATTGGTATACGTGCATTACCTCCCTCCCTCCCACCAAAAGACAAGTTGAACACACCTGGACAGGCAGGACGTGCCCTGAGTACTCAAGGTTGACCACTGCAACAGTGACCGCTGGGATGGATGCCAGGGAGGCCTTCAGATCTGACAAGTCGCAAGGCAGCAGGCTGGACAACACTGTAATCACAAAATGTCTGCTGACAAACTGTGACCTGGTACAACCCTGGGAACTGTCTCTGTAGCTGACACACCAAGGGTGTCCATTACTTATTCACACTACCATTATATACACTTACATTTACCAGCTAGATCACAGCATGTGTGCTGTGTCATGGACAAGTGCACATTGAAAGGGATATACACTTACCAGCTGCATAGAGTGAGGAGAAAACATGGTCAGCCTGGATTGTCTCCCTTTGTGTTACCACCTGTCAAACAATTAAACGGGTATCTCATTAACATCTATACCTTACCTGTTTTATGCTCTAACTTCTTCGTTCTTTTATTCTTCCTGAAGCAGTTAAAGGAATTAGTACACAAGTACATGAGAACTTTTCCCACTATCATGACTTCATCAAGGATTCTTCCATTAAACAAGACAATTTTTAAGGGTGCCAGGCTATCCTTCAGATTACACACTGCAGGATGTAAGGTTATCCTACATAATGACAAGCTACCCTACAGGATGCCAGGCTATCCTACATAATGACAAGCTACCCTACAGGATGCCAGGCTATCCTACATAATGACAAGCTACCCTACAGGATGCCAGGCTATCCTACAATATACCAGGCTATCCTACAATATACCAGGGTATCCCACCCGATGAAAGATTGCCTTACATGATGACAGGGTACCATGAAGCGTAACAGGTTACCCCATCGGATGAAAGATTATCTTACACGATGACAGGGTACCATGAAGCGTAACAGGTTACCCCATCGGATGAAAGATTATCTTACACGATGACAGGGTACCATGAAGCGTAACAGGTTACCCCATCGGATAAAAGATTATCTTACACGATGACAGGGTACCATGAGGAATAACAGGCAGCGGGCATAGCCGCACCATGGCGGTGACTCCCCTGCCCTCCAGCGGGCGTTGCGTCACTATGGTGGTGTCTCCCTGTCCACCAGCAACCAGCAGGCGTTGCCTCACCATGGTGGTGTCTCCCCTGCCCACCAACTGCCATCAGACATTACCTCACCATGGTTGTGACTCCCCTGCCCACCAGCAGCCAGAGGGCGTTACCTCACCCTGGTGGTGACTTGTAGATGAATCATTCCCTCTCACCTGGAGTTTGCCATCCTTGGGTCTCAGCGCTTCACAGGGACTTCCTGTGCGCACCTCCACTCGTGGGTCCCCAGACAAGCTCGCGGCCAGTGTCTCAGTCAGCTGATTTGTGCCTTCTCTCAGGTTCCACGCTGCCCACTTCTCATCTTTGGCTCGCTTTGACAGCTTGGAGCGTCTCTCTGGCCTCTGCCTACCTGCCAATCAAAAAAATGATTTTCTGAGCTTTGACAACACTGGAGCTTAAATGATTTTGCATAATGAGCCTGTTTAACAAAGAGGGTGTAGCTTACATCTAGTGTAACTGTCATCACGACATACAGAGTGGAAAACCTGCCAATGGCCGTGACCTTCCCTCGATCTCTGCCAGGACTCCTCTCACCATAATGTTGGCCGACGTCATAAAAGTGAACTATTCTTGAGTACGGCATAAAACACCAATCAAATAAATAAATCCTACTGTGGAAATATATCGCAATGGTAGTTATGTTTGGAGTAGTGTTACACCCTCTTCATAAAACAAGCCACAGGAAAGTTGCCGACTGTACATGCACATGCCATCCACCATGTTGCCACCAGGGAAGTGTTCTGACAAACTCTCCATACCATCCACCATCTTGCCACCAGGGAAGTGTTCTGACAAACTCTCCATACCATCCACCATCTTGCCACCAGGGAAGTGTTCTGACAAACTCTCCATGCCGTTCAGCATCTTGCCACCAGGAAAGCATTGTGACAAACTCTCCATACCATCCACCATCTTGCCACCAGGGAAGTGTTCTGACAAACTCTCCATACCATCCACCATCTTGCCACCAGGGAAGTGTTCTGATAAACTCTCCATGCCATTCACCATCTTGCCACCAGGGAAGTGTTCTGACAAACTCTCCATGCCATTCACCATCTTGCCACCAGGGAAGTGTTCTGACAAACTCTCCATGCCATCCACCATCTTGCCACCAGAGAAGTGTTCTGACAAACTCTCCATACCATTCACCATCTTGCCACCAGGGAAGTGTTCTGACAAACTCTCCATGCCGTTCAGCATCTTGCCACCAGGAAAGCATTGTGACAAACTCTCCATACCATCCACCATCTTGCCACCAGGGAAGTGTTCTGACAAACTCTCCATACCATCCACCATCTTGCCACCAGGGAAGTGTTCTGATAAACTCTCCATACCATCCACCATCTTGCCACCAGGGAAGTGTTCTGACAAACTCTCCATGCCATTCACCATCTTGCCACCAGGGAAGTGTTCTGACAAACTCTCCATGTCATCCACCATCTTGCCACCAGGGAAGTGTTCTGATAAACTCTCCATACCATCCACCATCTTGCCACCAGGGAAGTGTTCTGATAAACTCTCCATGCCATTCACCATCTTGCCACCAGGGAAGTGTTCTGACAAACTCTCCATGCCATTCACCATCTTGCCACCAGGGAAGTGTTCTGACAAACTCTCCATGTCATCCACCATCTTGCCACCAGGGAAGTGTTCTGATAAACTCTCCATACCATCCACCATCTTGCCACCAGGGAAGTGTTCTGATAAACTCTCCATGCCATCCACCATCTTGCCACCAGAGAAGTGTTCTGACAAACTCTCCATACCATCCACCATCTTGCCACCAGGGAAGTGTTCTGACAAACTCTCCATGCCATCCACCATCTTGCCACCAGGGAAGTGTTCTGACAAACTCTCCATGCCATCCACCATCTTGCCACCAGAGAAGCATTGTGACAAACTCTCCATACCATCCACCATCTTGCCACCAGGGAAGTGTTCTGATAAACTCTCCATGCCATTCACCATCTTGCCACCAGGGAAGTGTTCTGACAAACTCTCCATGCCATCCACCATCTTGCCACTAGGGAAGTGTTCTGACAAACTCTCCATGCCATCCACCATCTTGCCACCAGAGAAGCATTGTGACAAACTCTCCATACCATCCACCATCTTGCCACCAGGGAAGTGTTCTGACAAACTCTCCATACCATCCACCATCTTGCCACCAGGGAAGTGTTCTGACAAACTCTCCATGTCATCCACCATCTTGCCACCAGGGAAGTGTTCTGATAAACTCTCCATGCCATTCACCATCTTGCCACCAGGGAAGTGTTCTGACAAACTCTCCATGCCATTCACCATCTTGCCACCAGGGAAGTGTTCTGACAAACTCTCCATGTCATCCACCATCTTGCCACCAGGGAAGTGTTCTGATAAACTCTCCATGCCATCCACCATCTTGCCACCAGAGAAGTGTTCTGACAAACTCTCCATACCATCCACCATCTTGCCACCAGGGAAGTGTTCTGACAAACTCTCCATACCATCCACCATCTTGCCACCAGGGAAGTGTTCTGACAAACTCTCCATGCCATCCACCATCTTGCCACCAGGGAAGTGTTCTGACAAACTCTCCATGCCATCCACCATCTTGCCACCAGGGAAGTGTTCTGACAAACTCTCCATGCCATCCACCATCTTGCCACCAGGGAAGTGTTCTGACAAACTCTCCATGCCATCCACCATCTTGCCACCAGAGAAGCATTGTGACAAAATCCCTATGCCATCCACTATCTTGCCACCAGGAAAGCACTGTGACAAACTCTCCATGTCATCCACCATCTTGCCACCAGGGAAGTGTTCTGACAAACTCTCCATGTCATCCACCATCTTGCCACAAGGGAAGTGTTCTGACAAACTCTCCATGCCATTCACCATCTTGCCACCAGGGAAGTGTTCTGACAAACTCTCCATGCCATCCACCATCTTGCCACCAGAGAAGTGTTCTGACAAACTCTCCATACCATCCACCATCTTGCAACCAGGGAAGTGTTCTGACAAACTCTCCATACCATCCACCATCTTGCAACCAGGGAAGTGTTCTGACAAACTCTCCATACCATCCACCATCTTGCCACCAGAGAAGCATTGTGACAAACTCTCCATACCATCCACCATCTTGCCACCAGGGAAGTGTTCTGATAAACTCTCCATGCCATTCACCATCTTGCCACCAGGGAAGTGTTCTGACAAACTCTCCATGCCATTCACCATCTTGCCACCAGGGAAGTGTTCTGACAAACTCTCCATACCATCCACCATCTTGCCACCAGGGAAGTGTTCTGATAAACTCTCCATGCCATCTCTCCATGCCATCCACCATCTTGCCACCAGGGAAGTGTTCTGACAAACGCTCCATGCCGTTCAGCATCTTGCCACCAGAGAAGCATTGTGACAAACTCTCCATGTCATCCACCATCTTGCCACCAGGGAAGTGTTCTGACAAACTCTCCATGCCATTCAGCATCTTGCCACCAGGGAAGTGTTCTGACAAACTCTCCATACCATCCACCATCTTGCCACCAGGGAAGTGTTCTGATAAACTCTCCATGCCATTCAGCATCCTGCCACCAGGGAAGTGTTCTGACAAACTCTCCATGCCATTCACCATCTTGCCACCAGGGAAGTGTTCTGACAAACTCTCCATACCATCCACCATCTTGCCACCAGGGAAGTGTTCTGACAAACTCTCCATGCCATTCAGCATCCTGCCACCAGGGAAGTGTTCTGACAAACTCTCCATGCCATTCACCATCTTGCCACCAGGGAAGTGTTCTGACAAACTCTCCATACCATCCACCATCTTGCCACCAGGGAAGTGTTCTGACAAACTCTCCATACCATCCACCATCTTGCCACCAGGGAAGTGTTCTGATAAACTCTCCATGCCATCTCTCCATGCCATCCACCATCTTGCCACCAGGGAAGTGTTCTGACAAAATCTCCATGTCATCCACCATCTTGCCACCAGGGAAGTGTTCTGATAAACTCTCCATGCCATCTACCATCTTGCCACCAGGGAAGTGTTCTGATAAACTCTCCATGCCATTCACCATCTTGCCACCAGGGAAGTGTTCTGACAAAATCTCCATGCCATCCACCATCTTGCCACCAGGGAAATGTTCTGACAAACTCTCCATGCCATCTACCATCTTGCCACCAGGGAAGTGTTCTGACAAACTCTCCATGCCATCTACCATCTTGCCACCAGGGAAGTGTTCTGACAAACTCTCCATGTCATCCACCATCTTGCCACCAGGGAAGCACTGTGGCAAACTCCCGGGTACTCACCTTTTGAGGGCCACAGCATGCCTTTCACAATCGAACCATCCTCTGATTCACACTTGTAGAGAGGAGGGAAACATGAGCGCACACTCAGTTCCTTGCTGTTCCCAGCGTATATCCCACGACACATCGGGTCGACAGCATATTCGGCTATCTGAAAACACATATATTACATACATGCACCTGGTTGGTATTCACACTCTTTACAACACCACCTGATAAAACTATGTACAAACTTCACAACACAGCACTCACCTCTGCTCCAAGTCACCTCCTGGTAAAGTTAGCTACAAACTTTACAACACAGCACTCACCTCTCCTCCAAGTCACCTCCTGATAAAGCCATCCACAAACTTCACAACACAGCACTCACCTCTCCTCCAAGTCACCTCCTGATAAAGCCATCCACAAACTTCACAACACAGCACTCACCTCTGCTCCAAGTCACCTCCTGATAAAGCCATCCACAAACTTCACAACATAGCACTCAACTCTCCTCCAAGTCACCTCCTGATAAAGCCATCCACAAACTTCACAACACAGCACTCACCTCTCCTCCATGTCACCTCCTGATAAAGCCATCCACAAACTTCACAACATAGCACTCACCTCTCCTCCATGTCACCTCCTGATAAAGTTAGCTCTAAACTTTACAACACAGCACTCACCTCTCCTCCAAGTCACCTCCTGAAAAAGTTAGCTACAAACTTTACAACACAGCACTCACCTCTGCTCCAAGTCACCTCTTCATAAAGCTATCTACAAACTTTACAACACAGCACTCACCGCTGCTCCAAGTCACCTCCTGATAAAGCCATCCACAAACTTTACAACAAAGCACTTACCTCTGGCCCAAGACGTCTTCTAATAAAGCTATCCACACTTTCATCCTCCTGAAAACTCCGTGGTCTGAATGGTTCTGATGCCAGTGAAAACACCCAGGGCTTGGAGAAGGGAGACAGTGTTTGTAGGATACCACCCACTCCTGGAGAACTCACAAATAAACAAGGAACATTACTACACAAAGTCTTTATTGAAGCTCATAAAATACATTGTAATGACAGTAAAAATGTTATACACTCCGTCTGATCATTCAAATAGAGAGGAGTGCCTTTACTATGTATTTTATTTCAATTTAAAAAAAAAATAGTTTATTTTATTGAGTGCATAAGTAAGGCTGTGACTTACCACTTGGGAGAGCATGACATTTGCCATTGACATAAATATACCGGAACTTGGTTGCCGGGTGAGACATTGGCATGGCCAGGACTTCATCTGAAAGACCTAGTTCTTCTACCTGTGACAAAACAATATACAGAGATTTGTTCTCCGTGAACAGCAATACTGATGTAACTCCGAATAATGATGCCAATTTGGTCAATATTTCGGTTTAATTCAAAACCCTTGTCAAGACATGATGCACTAACTCTACAGAGTTACATGCTATATACATATGCTTCAGTGAACTGTGTTCATAAAGCCAGAACAAAAGACATGAAAACATGAAAAACAATTAAAGCCAGAAATATAGAAACTGGCATGAACAGTGCAGCAAAGAGAGGAGGTATATAGTTCAATACATTCAGTTGTTTACGAGCACAAAGTTCAGAGTGAAGTTCAGGTTTCTTTGTTTTTATTGAAAGACCTTCTTTGAACAGAAGCGTGTGCCAGTGACTGGCTCTGTCAGCGATTTGTGCGTTATATAATAAGGTTTGTATTAAATCTGGTGAATAGGTTTCTGGATTCGATAGGCTATGTATTGATCATTAAATAGTTAAAAGATCCACACTTTTTGATATGGCTATATATTTCAGTGTTTTCTCTGGAGGAATGCTCTTCAAATCATTTTCTTAAGCTTCTTTCTGTTTTGCCAATATAGGATGCTTTACATCCAGGGTAACGACAGGGGTATACCACACTACTGTTGTAGTTCATAGGAATTTGGTCTTAATGGCTAAGGATTTCAGAGATTTTTGTGGTATTTCACATTACAATTATTTTGATGTTTGACGTCACGTATCTCCTTATATTGTGTATCATCGTTTTGACACAGCAGTCACAAGTTTTACCAATACACAGGAGCTTAATAAAAACTTTTCCAGAATCAGGAGCTCTGTCTGTATTGGTGTAGTTAGGACAGTTATTAGTGTCATGTGTTATCAGTTTGTTAGCAACAGTTTGAGGGGACCATGATAAAAACTCTTTGATTTCACACAGCTCAGAATTGAATAAAGATTTGGTAGAGCAGATTTTCTTTGCTCTGCGAGTTAAAGCTCTCAGCCAAGATATTTTGTAATTTTAAGAGGCACAACTGAGGAAAAGTGTTGTCCACTATGGCTTGGCTTTCTGAAAACAGTCATGCCAGTGTTAGTAATAGGCAAGTCAAGAAAATGTACATTGTCATTATCAGAAAACAACTCATATGTGAACTTTAACTGTTGATGGAATGAGTTCAACTCGGACAATACAGAATCAACATATTCAGGTATAACCAGTAGTAAAATTTAACAACACCTTGTTCAATCAGGTGTGACACAGGTGTGACCAGCACTTGACCGGTCAGACCTAGGTCTTCTGCTGATGCAAATCAATGGTTTTGATATGATGAAGTCTGTGTAACTGTAGCTGTAGAAAGGCCATACAGTTTGTTCCTTACCAGATCTATAGTGTTGATGCCGGAGTGACCCGCCGGACGGAAACTTCGAGGTCCGTGTTCAAACTTTGCCCCGTCTGGGTATTTGGTAGTGTTGAGCCAGCCGCCGAGTCTGGATTGACTCTCTAGTAAGATGATCTGACAAAACACAGGACAGGCTACTATGTGCAGCGACAGGACAAACAAGGGCTGGTCAGATATGTGGGCAGAGTAGAGAATATTTAGTACTTTATTTGATTGTTGATTAATGCCACACTCAAGATTTTTTCACTTGCACACCAATGGGAGGATGAAGCCAGAGTGCCCAGTCTATGGTAGGTAACTGGTAAACCTACCCACATGTGATGTAGAACAGGCACACTCTATTACTGGAAGATAAGTGGTCTTCAGTGACCATTTACAGACTGTATATGTAAATGTGGATCCACAAGAGCATCACTGACCACTCCTTGTGACCAGGGCCCCACAAGCTTTGAGGGCAGGGGGGAGGGGGGGTATGGAACAGGACATATACATGTCTACCTGGACACAGAGCGAGTCAAGGGATTCTTACAGGTATTCTTCAACATGATGGCCGAATGTCACCTGACAGCTCTTGTAAGTTTTGTAGAAGGCTTGAAGGATTGTTTTCCCTTTAAGAGAACTCTGTGTCCTCCAACCTTAAACTTAATTGCATCGTACTGTTAACAGATGTAAAGTTGGTCTACACAACAAACACCAATCAAACAAATTCGTGTAACTATAGTAGACCTAGCATCAGTTCAAAGGTTAGGTAGTGAGTGTTTTGACATTACCGTGATCATGTTTTGTCACATGTAAGAAGTACCATGATATCCATGCTATCAAAGTACATTTACCACACTGACACGTTATATACATATATAGCTGAGTGAGTATGGCATGGTTTGTACCTGGCTTGTACCTGGTAATGATGGTCAGCGGGTCAAATCCCGCTAGCCAACTGCCGTTACACAATTCAGCGCGTCAGGTATGAGGGGACTTTACCTTTGAAAACTTAGTACTGAGTTTGTGCAGGTAGTAGGCGGCGGCCAGTCCACTGACCCCACCCCCGAGGACCACTGCAGTGGACATGCTGTCCCGGCCCCTTCAGTGCCTCAAACCCGTCACCCTCAAGCTCTCCTCACCACCCAGCCGGCTGCCGTACTGTGCACACGTGCAATCGTGTCGTTGTTGTATTGCCTGTCAAAGAACATGAATGAAGACCGAACTAATGACAAGAAAAGATTCTCCGTAATGAAAATGAAATCTGAACATTACGGGTGTCTTGGGAAGTAATGAAAATGAAATCTGAACATTACGGGTGTCTTGTAGGACCGAAGAGATCATGTTACGCAAGTCAGCGAAGTGAAAACAGGATACTTACATAACTGTTGCTTGGGTCCAGCAATATAAGGGAGAGAACTTTTGCTAAATGTCATGAGTTCAAAGTAAATTGTGAGTTATCTACCCTTAGACAGAATAATTAGGGGACACAACCAAAAATACTTGTCGTCAGGTCTTAAGTTAGCTTGCATTATCTCCCCTTGAACACAATTTTTCAATTCATCCACAACATTCTGAAAATGTGTGTTTTGATTTTCTTAATTCACACAGTAGTTTTGCACCAGAATGAGCGCTTAGGTAATTTGTTTGAAACATGTATAACAGTATCCGAAAATGGGGCAACATTTTTGTATTTTATTGTTATATTTGTTATTAGTATTTTTTCCTTTTTGTAGCTCTTCGTCAACACGTCAGTTGAATATTGATGTTGAAGTGAACTCCGTTAGTATCCAGACCTGTCGATTTTGAGATGCGGGAGACCATCTCTAAAGCATCAAGGCTTTCTTTCCACAGTAAATAAGCGATGTTCCTATACATAAACTTAGCCTCCAAACATGACGAACTCTCACAAAAATAGCCGTAGTACTGCACTGTGTTGGTGACTCTTGTCGTAAATATATGTACATATAACACTGTCCCAGGGCGCGCCAATCCTTGAAATTATCGTTTAACCTGTCACGCCAAAACACCAATTACGTTCAAAACACAGGTCATGACAAAAACACCAGTTACTTATTCCGAGTAGGCTGCACTGACCAAAAGGTCGAGAATTATTTGTATACGCCATTACGATGGCTGCTCAACCTCTAGTCAGAGGCCCCGCCATTGCTGTAGGGCCTAAGTGTTGGTGAACAGATTACAGCGCGAATAAGCCCTCCACGAGTCTCTAGTCAGGCAAATCTGGCTGGGATTAATGTTGCCCTTCCTCTCGCCACACACAAATCGGTCGAAGTAGCATTTCTGAGGAGAAAGCATCTAGGTATTGTTGTTCCGTGTAGAGAGGCCACATTTAACTCGTTGTTTGGACCTTCTGAAACTATTTTCACTGTAGCTCTGATTGAAAGAAAACATCAAAACTGACGTTGCTATCCCAAGCCAGAATTTGTTAGTAATTGGAGATCTGGGCGATAACCCTTTAAGCTTCGCACATACAATCCCATCTAATCTCACTGGAACCAGCTGTGTCATGCACCGACCAGACTGACCTAAGGTACACTGTTAACATTCATTGTGTGCAATAAAAGCAGCCTTCGTGCAATGTCTGTTCATGGAATATGGTGCCTTTCTCTAAACATCCGCTGTTCCATATTTGTTAAGGTCTTCCGTTCCTATTTCAACGAAAGAGTGTAGAGAGTTATGGCAGCAATCTCTGTTTCATTATGAACTCAGCTAAACAGTATATTGTAAACTGGAAAGTCGCCATTATAAGACCAGTGATAGACCTAAGTCAGGGATCTGGAGCAGTGATAGGCCTAAGTCAGGGGTCTCGAGCAGTCACAGGCCTAAGTCAGGGGTCTCGAGCAGTCACAGGCCTAAGTCAGGGGTCTCGAGCAGTCACAGGCCTAAGTCAGGTGTCTCGAGCAGTGATAAGCCTAAGTCAGGTGTCTCGAGCAGTGATAAGCCTAAGTCAGGGATCTCGAGCAGTGATAAGCCTAAGTCAGGGATCTCGAGCAGTGATAAGCCTAAGTCAGGTGTCTCGAGCAGTGACAGGCCTAAGTCATGGATCTCGAGCAAATAAATCTGAAATTAAACTCAGACATGAGGTATGTAGACGAGTACGATATTAGAGACATCCATCTATGTACTTTACTATACCTGCTTAATGAAATTAACTCGCTCGTTCAGTCAGCCGATCCAAACTATACTGAACAAATATTTAAACGCAACACCCAATATTTTTATAAAATTAACCGCTTCTTCAAATTCATTTCAATACCGTTTTTCACTGGGGTATAAAATGGACTCTTCGCGATACATTTCCTAAAGTGATGGAAACGGACAACCGATGGTAACACTGAGGCAGATTAGGAAGCGGGGGTGGGGTCAGTTTGGGAAATTCCACACTTCAGCGTCTGCCGTTTGCCTACTGCACTGCTACACATCATCTATGCACAGACTTGATGTAGTCTTACATAAACTCCACATGTTTCTATACAACTGGAGTCATACGACCTTCCATTTAATGTCCTGTTAGTAGTGCCAGAGTTCTGCCGCCTAGCAACTCAGCCACTTATCTTGTCTCTTGTCAAAGTACAGACACTCGCAAACATGCCCGCTACAATTTCGGTGGTGTCGCCTTCATTGTTTAGGAGCTGATCGGCCTAGACGCTCATCGATCCATGTTAAAATAAAAACGACGTCATGTTTTATAGTTTCACGCTAACAACGGAAGTGCCACCACAAACATGGCGTCGTATCTATACTTTGGCAGGAGACACATCATAGGCGGCTGAGTTGGAAGGCGGCAGAGCTCTGGCACTACTCCCAGGAAATGTATGACTCCACTGATATAGCGGCATCCAAATATGGAAGCGACAGTGAAGTCAATGTAGGACTAAACCCGCAGAAGCCGCCTGTCGCTCTGTAATCAACGAGAAAGTTCATGTAAATCTACTAATGTTGTTATCTCAATGTAATCAGATGAAAACAATCGTGGGCAAAAAGCTGCATGCCTGGACCAGTAGGTCTAACACAAAATGGTTCTATATTAAGAGAGTTAAAGGTTATCCTTGGCGCATTTTTATTGTAATTTGCATATAGGGAAGCAAATATATTCACTATGGGGTTAGCGCGCCAGCGCGCCGTTATGTCCCGGTGCCTTTCACTAATGCGGTCGCTGTAAATTCATGTCCAGCTCATGCTGGCTTCATCTCCGGCCGCACATGGTAAGTTCCACCGGCAACCTGCAGATGATCGTGGGTTTTCCCCGGGCTCTGCCCGATTTCCTCCCATCATAATGCTGGCCGCCCTCGTATAAGTGAAATTATCTTGAGCACGGCGTAAAACACCAATCAAATAAATAAATAAATCGCTATCCGTAAACAAGTCATATATTTTCTTTAAATTTTTTCCGAAATTTGTTTAATTTAGCCAGCATGTCCGCTCAGGCGTGCCGAGACTTGTAAGCTGATGACGTTATTGGGAGTGGGCTGACCAGCAGTGCCAGTTAACATGGTTAGTCCTGTAACAGCGCATCTAACTCCCGTTTCCAAATCAGACGAAGATTCCACTGATATGAATTCCTCAAGGAGCAATAAATACGATTTGAACGAAAGTTTACATATTAACGAAGATACTGAAGTCGAAGAAGGCATTTGCATGAGACTCCAACAAACACAGAGCCATGCGTATTTGAGCCATGCCACGACTGCCATTCGTATTGTCGTCTATCTCCGTGGCCAGGTTAGCCTCCTTACAGCCACGTTGGCTGTAGGCACCCTATATCCCATCCATGTTAACAATGGTTTACATTAACACATAGTTAACATTAACTTGTAGGTGCTGTTTACTACATTTTGGGGAAGTTTCAGTGCTTTTCGGTTTGTTGTTGTTGTTGTTGTTGTTTTTTTTCACTTGAGAGCAAATTGATCAGGACCTGAAAATCGAGCCTCCTATAGCTGAAAACAGTTCGTAGTGGGCCTGAAGGACGTGGCCCAAATCAGAATGCCTTACCGGGACGTACATGTGTATAAGGATGCAAGTTCAGTCGCGGATATTAATGCCTGCACTAATTAAAGTTAACTCAAGTATAACAGAATATAAACCTTTCTTAAACATTAGGGCACCAAAATTGTCACCTCTATGAATATCAAGTAGAGTTTCGTTTTCTTTTCTTTATTATTTACGGTTGTTTTCGAAGACATGGTACCAGTACATGTATTTGTAAAAATTGGCCCAAATGCCAAAATAAATTATGCTGTATGCTTTGTAAATGATCTAGCGATATTAATAATTGTAACATTATTAAGACTTAACAGTGGGCGTTAGTGGTCGGAAATTGTAGCGGATGCAAAACGTCCAGCCTAAGAAGAAAAATGCAACGCATAGGCGGAGCCTGACTGGTCGGGGGAAAGCCGTATGGTAGGTGGCCGAGTTTGCGTCATTAGTGTTTAGTGGGTTTTCCCATGGCGTTGTAGAGTAGCGGAAAGGCCATGTGATTACTTGGCTATAAATGATCATGCAAATCAGTTTAAACTAATGTGTTTATAATATAGTAAGGATGCTTGTTATTCTGATCGACCTCCATGACAATAGGTTTTTACCTACCTACTTAAGTAAGACTCTTGTGTCTATTAGCCAGCGTTGTAATCAAGTTCAGGTATACATGGTCACGGGCAATGGAGGATCGGTTACTTATCTGTTTGTTCATTTATTTATTTGATTGGTGTTTTGCGCAGTACTCAAGAATACTTCACTTATAAGACAGTGGACAGAATCATGGTGGGAGGAAACCGGAGACACCCCACAACCATGTTGGCTGGGAGACCTTCCCACGAACGGCTGGAGAGGAAGCCAACGAGAACTCACAGCGACCGCATTGGTGAGATGCTCTCAAATGGGTCCTTGTAATGCACTAGATCGCTCACCACTAGACCACGGATGCATTGCACCTATATTTTGACTGGAACAATTAAATTCATGAACAATTCCCTAGCGACAGCAGGACCGGGATAAGTTACCTCAGTGACCTTGAGATTCTGAAGTAGTTCACAAACAGCTATAACGTGGGCGCCAAGCGTAGATTTGACGTAAAGAATAAAGAACAGAAAGGATAACAGGAAAAGACGCTGTCGATACCGAAAACAGCTTTATTAGGAATGTGATGTCGCTATAAACACCCAAACTGGTAAGACCAACAAGATGTAGCAGTATGACAAAAAACACATATCAGCGAGACATCCTATGTATTCTTATCAGGAATATCAGTCAACGTACGAGTGGCTCGGACCGGAATTCGTTGATTTCCCGAGCAAGGTCTGGCTTTTTCCGCACCATGACAAAACACTCCACAAGCAAAGCACAATGGCTGTCTGACTTACGGTGATTCCACAAAACCAGTTCTGAAGTCAGTGAGAATGCAAAATTTGATTTAAACTCTTATTTTTGATCCGAATTTGAAATTTGGGAATACCTAACAATCACTATTTTAACGTCTTAGGCTGTAATTTCCCCAGCACACTGCAGATACAAACACAAGTCATTACAGTGGCTTTGTGGAATCGATCCCTGCTCGTGTGGCAGTCTTCAGTACCTGGGTCATGTGACCGGAAACACCACGATTCCCGTCTCGAGCCACTAAGAAATACAGGGCTCTGTTCACATGTACCGAGACAAGAATACTTGTCAAAGAGATAAGAAATTTAATGCAATACGTAATAATGATAGAATCCATGTAATATGTTTGTCAGTGAAAATAAATGGCACACGTATTCTCAGCACTTGTCCACAAGGGATGTCTAAAATCGCCCAGCCTATCTGTTTATTCAGCAGGTTACAGAATAATATACCTGGTTTACACTTAGCCATATACAGTTTGACTTGTTCTGACTTGACACACTTGCGATTTGAGTCATTTCGCCATGGCTTCCGTTGCTGGCCGAAAACCACCTACCTAACAACAAAGCAACCATGTGCCCAGGGTATCGTCTGTTGCAAATTTGGTAATGAAGTGGAGCAAAATAACTAAGGCATTGATCCCATGCATGGTGAGGCACCGCTGTTTCCAGCCTTCGTTTTGCTAAATATTCGTCCTTGTTGAGATCGCAAACGGCTTCCGTCCATCACAAACAAGGAGCCCCGTTTTACCGTATGAGTCCAGAAACTAGCCCGACAACTGTCAGGTGGAATAGCATCACAATAGAATGTTTACAAAGTGTTTCAAGACCTGATTAATATCTAAAAAGCATTCTTATTACCTTTCCTCTGCAAATAAACTTAGGCCTACGATATAAATAAAGGGAAACTGAATGTTGACGTACGTAACACGATACTCCCGGAAAATGGCGGGAAAATGCACATGCCCGGATGTAATGTGCGACATGGAGCAGATTGGAGATAGGCTGGACAGAGCATCGGCTGGACAGGACGGCGCCTCGCCATGATGGAATTAAAGGCTGACGGGGATCGATGCCTTCACTATCTGGCTTTACTCGAGTACTTAATTTATGTAGGTTTGGGTGATATTCTGGGCACAAGCTGATGTTGTTGAGAGGTAGGTAGGTGAACCCTCCCACGGAAGATATGGCGATATGACTCTGTACCAAGTCAGCACTATGAGATTGAGTCACACTGCAGAGGACTAATTCTGGGACTCGGGTTGAGTGCAAATGATCTTCCCAGGACAGCTGATGGCTTCACAAGCTACAGCGTTCTTGTTACTATGGCGCAGTGACGAATGCTCCACATAAGAGGCAATCGCGCATAGATGCTCTTCACGTTCCCACGCCACTCCTCTACATACTAAGCTATATCACATGAACTCGCGAGTCTCCGACAGCAAACAGCAAAGAGTTGCCGCAGATAACAAGGCGTTAATTACGTATTTCACTGGTTGATTCTGCCCAGAGACAGCTGGAAATGGAAGCGTGAATTGACCAATGAAAACAGAGCTCGTGACATGGCGAGAGCAAAGAAGGGTAGAGGGAGAAACATCGCGCGCCCGGATTAGGACATCAGCACATCCTCATTTACTGTTAGGTGTTATCTTTGGCTTCGAACTATCACGTGACTGGCTCATCACCAGCGGGCTTCCTTCATCGATAAAGTGTCACCAAAAAGACCACTGTCTCTGGCAGAGCGGTTTGGTTAAGCAAATTCTGTAGTTAAAAGTGATGAAGGTTACACCAACGTCCCCCCTCCCCAACCCCACTCGTCCACTTGGGACATGGTGACTTTTACAACTCTAACTTCAGCACAACGGATATTTGATAAAGGCTGCTGGAGAGAATTCAATGTAAAGGCGCCAGTTCAATCTAAAACATGAGGCTATAAGATTACTACATAAATACTAGTATATAATAGTACAACTGTGAACAATAATACCTACAACAATAGCCTACAACAAACAAGCCATAATCTCTTCCGAACGCAGGGTGGTGCGAATCTAGCCAGAGAGCTGAACAAAGACTACATTCTACATCCATACAGTATACTAACGTCTACAATGACCCAGCCTCACGTCAACTTCCTACAGTAAAGCATATAAATTGCACACACAATGATTAGGTAGGTTATAGAAAGGCCAAGAGCTCCAGAGGACGCTTTCATTTGGGTATATGTATGAAATACACGAGTTGGGATTATTTTAAAAAAGCACAGACATAGCACACATTCATGAAAATGACCCAATGTAAAAAAAATACACAATAAAGAACAATATGTATGTTTTATATGCGTTGGCATTTCACCTGCACAGAACACACGGTTTACTTGTACATTCCTTCACATTAGCAGTCAAACGTAAAAATCCTAGTCTAAACATCGCGCTTGAACATGTCAGCGAATTCAAAGTGTAACGAAATGTATCTTCAAAACAGAGGTAAGACCTTATCCGCGACTGTAGCACTTCATAGCCAAGGACAGTGTGAAACGATCAAGTCAGTCTTAACCTGCAATTGTCCTCAGATCGTCACGTGACACATCCCACGGTCTCATACAACACAGTCATGTGAAATATCTGACCGTCTTACACAACACAGTCCTCAGAGAGTCGCGTGACATATCCAACTGTCGCACACTACACAGTCACGTGATATATCCCACGGTCTCACACCACATAGTCCTCAAGCGGTAAAGCGAGCATATCAAACTTTCCTCTACAATATGGTAATCTTAAGGTTTAAAAAATAACGAACGTCCGACGTGTACCAACTACATTAACACAGAAATATGTACAAATATGTCGAGTGCACAAAAAACTTGAGTATGTAATTTTCTGAACGCGAAGCCAGCGATCGTCGTGTTAACAAAAGGTGAGCTTTGATGGAGGCGTGGTCCATTAACAAAAATGACGTACAACCACCCTATTCTATACGACAAAAATCTTATCACTTTAAATCAGTTTGCTGACATAATTAACGAAAACTGAGTAATACCGACCTGGTTGTCCGCCACTCTGGCCTAAAATGTGCTGTGATGAGGTGGATACCCTAGGTGATGGCAACCAACTGGGCTTTCCACGGTGAGGTTATAATCAAACATCATCTTCACGACAACATTCGGACTGAGCACATGTAAAGTGTGCATGTGACTGATACGTTATCAGTCTGTGTCTGCTGACAAATGACCGATAACACAGTCCCCAGATTACAGACCTTAGAGAACATGACTCCCAGATTACAAACCCCAGCGAACATAGCCCCTTTAGAGAACACAGTACCCAGACCACAAACCTCAGAGAACACAGCCCTCAGATTGCAAACCTCAGAGAACATAGCTCCCAGATTACAAACCTCAGAGAATACAGTCCCCAGATTGCAAACCTTAGAGAACACGGTCCCCAGATTACGAACCTCAGATAACACAGCGCCCAGATTAAAACCCCAGAGAACATAGGCCCCAGATTGCAAATCTAAGAGAACACAGTCCCCAGATTACAAACCTCAGACAACATACCACCACATTACAAACGGTAGAAAACACAGCCCCTAGAATACAAAACTCAGAACATATCTCCGTATTACAAACCTAGGTAGGCTCACGGACAAGGCATTTTATTATAGAATTAGCTAACTAACCGCAAACAGCACAAATCGGCATACATGTGTATGAAGGAGGACTCAGCTTATGTTACATTCAATAACACAATTAAAGTCAAAGTGGCCCTTTGGTTAAATTCAATTTTCAACCATGATCACAAATATCCTCATATACAGAAACACAGTCTTGTGTAGTACCATAGATGGCCTCCAAAGGCACACGTTAAAATGACAACAAAGTCTTATATATAACACTAATCAACGCACGGGCGTGGTGACTCCAGCTTTGGCAATACACTACAATGGTTCATATGGCACTGTAAATACAGCTAAATTCACGAAAAATCCCACACTGCTAAGCTTAATAACAACAGCCCGTTATAAAGACGTTGCCCTGTGTTAATGTCGAAACTTGCAAAACAAGAGTTAACCGTAAAGGTTTCTGAGCAGATTATTCTTAATACCTCTTGAAGACCAATCTGAAATGCTGCCGGAAATCATGCGTTTGAGCTGAACAAAATAGGTGAAAGAAGACAAATCTGGGCAGGAACATTCTGCCCTCTTATAGACGGTGAAAAATAAAATACCCGGCAAGGATAAAGTTTACCCACGAGCAGCCTGCTTCTCACAGTTACAGAGATAAGGTTCTTGCAACTAAAGATAAGTGACCCGTTATGCTTTCTCAGCAGGAGGGCCGGCGTTGTCCGAAGATGGCTTCACTTCCGCTTCCGGTGCATTGGCAGGCGGCTCCTCCTTAGCCTCCTTGCATTCCTCTACCTGAAATGGAAATGGCGCAGTACAGACAGCATGACACGAAGCTCCAAGTACACAGCTTTTACACAGGCATTTATATTTACCTCCAGACAATTTCAATCATCATCCAGGCAGGCCGACAAATGTGGCTAAATTGATAATATGACTGTGTTGATCGTTTCATATTACACTGGCCTATAAAAATGGCCACTTACTTAGACACTTAAATCTGACTTTACACAGGCTGTATTTAATGTATAATTCTCAACTAGAGGAAGTGCATAAAGTTACGGATAGCTCGTGAAATACACAATACAAGAAGTGGAACAGCATTCAATGTAAATTATAAAATAATACTTAAACTGGTATAGGGCTTCTTGTTTTATTTTCAGCTCAAATAATACTTTAAACTCCTAAAGTATTGGGAAAATTGCACTTAGGTATGGCGCCACATAGAAGTTTATATACCTAGGGTATATTGTATTTTATGCATTTATATAGGTTTGGGTCGCCTTGTGTTTGACTATAGTTCTCCTCTCTAGACATGTGCATTACTTGAGGCTCTTCCCTCTAGACATATGCATTACCTGAGGCTCTCGCCTGTAAAGATGTGCATTACTTGAAAATCTCCCCTCTAGACATGTGCATCACTTGAGGCTCTCCACTCTCGACAAGTGCATTACCTGAGGCTCTCCCCTCTATACATGTGCAATACCTGAGGCTTTCGAAGTACAGATGTGCATTACCCGAAGCTTTCCCATCTAGACACATGCATAACCTGAAGCTCTATCCACTACATGTCTGCACAATCTGAGGCTCTCGAATGTACAGATGTGCATTACTCCTGGCTTTCCTATCTAGACACGTGCATTACCTGAGGCACTCTCCACTACAAGTCTGCACAATCTGAGGCTCTGGCCTGTATAGATGTCAATTACCAGAAGCTTTCTCATCTAACACATGCATTACCTGAGGCTCTCTCCACTACGAGTTTCGATTATCTGATGCTCTCGCCTGTACATATGTGCATTACTTGAGGCTCTCAACTCTAGGCATGTGCATTACCTGAGGCTTTGGTTTGTACAGATGTGCATTACCTAAGGTACATGTGCCGGTACATTACATTACCTTCTCTCTCCCTTATAAATCTGCCTCACCTGATGTTCTTCAATCTTTTCCTCTTTGTCCTCCGGTTCTTTCTCCTCCATCTTCTCAGGTTCTGATTGGCTGAAGACGAAAAGCAAAGAACATGCGGCTGATTTTGCCGTTACACTGCAGCTATGAGCTTAACATTTGGGTTACATTCATCACAGTGTGTACAAAGAGAATGACTATATTGTGTATGAGAAGAGAATGGCAACGTAGTTTAGACAAACAGGATGACTACCGGTAGGCTCTGTAGGCAAACATGATGACTACTGATATGCTGTGTAGGCAAAGAGGATGACTACTGATAGTTTCGATACCGGTTGGCTACTGATACGTTGTGTAGGCAAACAGGATGACTACCGGTACGATTTGTAAGTAAACAGGATGACTACCGGTATGGTGTGCAGGCAAACATACGACTACCGGTACGGTGAGTACGCAAACAACATGACTACCAGTACGCCGTGTAGGCAAACAGGATGATTACCGGTACGATCTGTGGGCAAACAGGATGGCTACCATTGGGGTGAGTAGGTAAACAGGATGGCTACCGGTACGCTGTGGCGGCAAACAGGATGATTACCTGTACGCTCTGTAGGCCAACAGGATGGCTACCGGTACTCTCTATGGGCAAACAGAATGACTTCACTGTGTAAGCAAACGGGATAACAATACGTCGTGCGGGCGAACAGAGCGGTAACTTTGTTGGGGCAAACTTTTGAATGTGCATCCTCAGTTTAATATCAGAACACTATCGAAATAAATAGGAACACAGCAAGAGTGGATTTCGAAAATATTAACCCTGTTGAACTGGCAAAATCCACTTCTGTGTGCAGCGGTGCATTCCTGTGTCTCTCGTTCGGTACCTGTATGTGAGAACACATATAAATAAAGTGTGTGTGAGAAATATGTACAGGTGGAAGCGGACTTACTCGGTCCCAGTGACGTCATCAGCGGCCTTGTCCTCGTTGTCAAGAAGGGGTTGCTTCTTCTCGCTGTCAACAACAACAACAACAAAACCAGTTAAGATTCCTCAAAACAGTCACAACTGTCGATCATGCAATTGTTTCATTAGCGCATTCTCATTTGTTGACGAGAGATATTCGTAGTGAAAACGAAGTGTTGCGATGACACAATGGGAAGTGTAGCCCGCGTCACGTAAGTACAGTACACACCCATTGTTATTTGCCGAAGACAGGTCACCGCGCCTGCTAGAATGTAATCCACGTGACAAGGCCATCAGGACAGTATAACGGCGTGAACATAGATGTCTCGGACCGTGACCAGATGTTGATGTTCTGTACCGGCTTAGGCCAAGTTACAGCTGTATTGTAACTCTAACAGCACAGCGTAATATGTGTGATTAGTCTATAATAGCAATAAGAGATGCCAAGTGAAACTCAGGCGTCAATCCGCTGCTAGAGATTTCTAATTGTAAACTTTACAAATTGTAAACGTCATTACATGAAAAAATCATGTGTTAAAGCATGCCTTCACAATGTGTTCTTTTACGGAAATTTACCCATACAATTAACATGTCAATCAGCATCCTCATCGCCGACAGAAAAACAGTATCTTCTGACCAAAATGTATACATATGTATATAAATGTTTATAGATACTTTACATTAAACATCTTATCGCATAATCATGGGCAAGCAAAAAAACAAAAACAAAAAAAAACAACAAAAAAAAAAAACAGGCATAAAACAAGACAGAACAATGATTCCAGATATATAGCAATATATATCAACAAGTCTACGGCAATGTCAAAAAGAAAACAGGGATATTAAATTGTTTTGTGTCAGGCAAACTCTGCGATAAAGACGCTCTACCGTGTGTAGGGATAATAGGCCTACCATGGTATCGGTGTCTGAGAGGAGACCGCAACACAGAAATGTTTACTGACTGCAACAGTAAGCTGTAAAACAAACATGGCGAGACAAGGCATGTGTCTACATTATAGGTAACCACTGAAAACAAGGCATAGCGGAGGTCTTCATGGACCAAACAGTTAGCGAGAAAACAAAGCATGCAAGGTCATGAACGACTGGGGGAAAATGCGACACGATACCGGTGCAAGCAAAATGAAATAAGACATAAAACAATAATTACGTTGATATATTCAACATAAACAGCAAGCTAGATGTACAGCAAGATCTAGTTTTATGTCACCGTGGTGACAACATGCCACATGATCATTATAGATTATATACGTGGAGGAGATTTACATCCAGCAAGCTCTAAGTCTGTATCAAGTTCTAGGTCAATATTAAACTCTAGGTCTATACCAAGTTCTAGGTCAATATTAAATTCTAGGTCTGTACAAAGCTCTAGGTCAATATTAAACTCTAGGTCTATACCAAGCTCTAGGTCTGCATCAAGCTCTAAGTCTTTAGCATTCTTCGTGTATGTAGAAAATTGAAATTGCACGCTATGGCTTCAGTGTAATCAGCGTCAGTAGCAACTGGGCTTCTATAACGAATTTACTACAGATGTACATGGATCTTTCTACATGTATGTCAACCTCTACGCCCATAACAAATGTTATGTCTTTATCAAGATGTATGTCTGTAGGTAAACTTTATGTCTATCGTGCACGCATATACCACTTTTTATGTCTCAAACATATCCCACTTCCACAGCTCTCTGCACGCATATGGCAAGCTCCTTAGGCATGACAACACTATGTCTGGCAAATATTAGGCCTGTAACAAACAGGAGTTCAAAAACCCATAGCCCATAACGAATTGTACACCTGAAGCAAACACAACGTCTATAACAAATTGTACCTCTGTAACACATTCTACGTAAATAGCACTCCGCTTAGTAAGCTGTAGCTCAATAACATCAACAGGTCTATAGCAAACTTCATGCCCATCAAATTCTACGTCTATCGCAAACTGTAGTTCTATAGCAGGTTCTATGACTACAGCAAGCAGCATGCCAACAACGAACTATACATCTGTTGCAAGTCTAGAGAAGCGATCTAAGGTAAGGCTTACTCCTCCACAGTGTCAGCCTGGTTCTCGGCTCCTGTTCCTTTAGTGTCGTCCCCTGGCTTCTCCTTCTCCGCTAGGGGCTGGGTTTCCTTACTAAACACATATACACAATAACATAAAGTATCACTGACTGCTAGGGTATGGGTCTCCTTACTAAACATATACACAATAACACAAAGTAATGCTGACTGTTAGTGTATGGGCCTCCTTACTAAACACATACACACAATAATTTAAAGCACCGCTGAGTGCTAAGGAAAATGTTTCCTTACTAAACATATTTGACATAATGACAGAGTGTCGTTGACTGCTATACGCTGCGTCTCCTTACTAAACACATACACACATTAGCACAAAGTACCGCTGACAGCTAGGGTCTGGGTCTCCCCATTAAACACACACACACAATAACATAAAGTAGTGCTCACTGCTAGGTCTGGGTCTCCTCACTAAACACACACAATAACATAAAGTAGTGCTCACTGCTAGGTCTGGGTCTCCTCACTAAACACACACACACAATAACATAAAGTAGTGCTGACTGCTAAGTCTGGGTCTCATCACTAAACACACAAACAAAGTAACATAATGTAATGCTGACCGCTAGGATCTGGGTCTCCTTACTAAACACATACACACAAAAACATAAAGTAACGCTGAGTGCTAGGATCTGGTTGCCCTCACAAAAAACATACACACAATAGCATAGAGTACCGGTGACTGCTACGGTCTGGGTCTACTTCCTAAATACATACACATAATAACATAAAGTGGTGCTGACTGTTATTTAATATTCTCCTTCTCCGCTAAGGGCTTCGTCTCCTTACTGAACATAGATACATATAACACAATAGCATAAAGCATATTGACCTAAATGCCCTCCCCACACTTCCTCTGCGTCAACTGACCCCAAGACATCACGGAATACAGCATAACAGAACTGACAACATCCTCCTTTTTCAAACCATTTAGAACCTGTGACCATTTCAGGCCCCCAAAACATTTTTTGCCATATTTTATGTGTTTACCATACTTATTCATTTATTCATTTCGGTGGAAATTGCATATATGTCGACATTTTGACGTAAATGGCAGCAGCCATGTTTACGGGGGAGATAACTGGACCAACAGAAATCCTTTCACCGAGAGAACGGGAACTGGATTCGATCACGTGATCTCACTTCTCAGAGGCCAGTAGTCTCCCTGGAGGCATCATTATCAACAGCTAGCGCCCCCCAAAAACAACCTCACCTCCACCACATGGACGGAAGTCTTTCTGAAACTCTTCCAATGAAGTTGTTTCATTTCGTATCTAGCTATTTTATTCCCCATGTGGTTGTTTTATCTCACATAAGCTATATTTTATCTCACATAAGCTGTTTTATCCCCTACGAAGCTATTTGTATCTCCCATGTAGTTGTTTCATCCTCCGTGAGTTTGATGTATATAAAGCTGTTTTTGATGTTTTAAATTTCCACTGCAGCTGTTTTATTGTTTGCCGGCATGGAGCTGTGTTGCCCCTTGGGTATAGTGATTTGTTACTGTCAAATAAATTGGTTTTGTACTGGTTTTGTTTTAGTTAGTTTAGGTTTTTGTTGCTATTTTAGTTACGTGAAGTTGTTTTATTATAAATGTATATGTTATCGCCCCACCCCAGCCATTTAAGCTGTTTTATACCCTATACAGCTGTATACTTTTTTACTTTTTTATGTTACTTTTTTATCCTACATGTGGCTATATTGTGTCTTATCCCCCATTTAGATATTACATGTATATCCCTCATATATAGCCACCATGTCCCTATTGTACCTGTTCTGCCTCCATCAAGCTATTATATACCCCACGTGTCTGTTTTATCCCTCGTGTCTGTTTTATCCTCCATGTTTCTGTTTTATCCCCAGTGTATCTGTTTTATCCCCCATGTTTCTGTTTTATCCTCAGTGTATCTGTTTTAGTCCCATGTTTCTTTTTTATCCGCCATACATGTGTTTTATACCCCATGTCGAGTTTTTATCCCCCAACTAGCTCTTTTATTCCCCAACTATCCATTTTATCCCCCATAGAGTTAATCTCTCCACTCACGCGTCTCCCTCCTCCATGGTGGCGTGGCGGTCTACCTCGTCGGCCGGCTTGCCACACACATTCTCCCTCACACACATGATGATACCGCAGCGGTTCTTGAAGTAACAGGTCACGTCCACGAAGAGCAAGAGGATGAAGAAGATGATAATGACCAGTCCGACGATGGCGCCGGTGGACAGTCCCTCCCTCTGCTTGATCGGCGCTTTGTTGCCATCTAGAGTAAAAGAAGTGATCACAGAGCCCATAAAACATTGAACAAAATGAAGTGTTGCATGCAAACTGAAAATAAAAGTCAAATCTCTGTATGACGTCGTGACATACTATCAGTGCCGTTTAAAAATCCATCTTATGGCACTCAAATCTGATTTGTATCGGACTCATACTATCAGTGCCGTTTAAAAATCCATCTTATGGCACTCAAATCTGATTTGTATCGGACCCATACTATCAGTACCGCTTAAAAATCCATCTTATGGCACTCAAATCTGATTTGTATCGGACTCATACTATCAGTGCCGCTTAAAAATCCATCTTATGGCACTCAAATCTGATTTGTATCGGACTCATACTATCAGTGCCGCTTAAAAATCCATCTTATGGCACTCAAATCTGATTTGTATCGGACTCATACTATCAGTGCCGCTTAAAAATCCATCTTATGGCACTCAAATCTGATTTGTATCGGACCCATACTATCAGTACCGCTTAAAAATCCATCTTATGGCACTCAAATCTGATTTGTATCGGACTCATACTATCAGTGCCGCTTAAAAATCCATCTTATGGCACTCAAATCTGATTTGTATCGGACTCATACTATCAGTGCCGCTTAAAAATCCATCTTATGGCACTCAAATCTGATTTGTATCGGACTCATACTATCAGTGCCGCTTAAAAATCCATCTTATGGCACTCAAATCTGATTTGTATCGGACTCATACTATCAGTGCCGTTTAAAAATCCATCTTATGGCACTCAAATCTGATTTGTATCGGACCCATACTATCAGTGCCGCTTAAAAATCCATCTTATGGCACTCAAATCTGATTTGTATCGGACTCATACCATCAGTGCCGTTTAAAAATCCATCTTATGGCACTCAAATCTGATTTGTATCGGACTCATACTATCAGTGCCGTTTAAAAGTCCATCTTATGGCACTCAAATCTGATTTGTATCTGACTCATACTATCAGTGCCGTTTAAAAATCCATCTTATGGCACTCAAATCTGATTTGTATCGGACTGACAGTTTTAAGAAAGTAAACAATATATTTTCTGAGAAAATCTTCAGAATGTATCAAGCAATAGCTACTCAAACTTTCCGTTTTATTAATAGCCTTTGCTGCCCATTTAGAGCCATCTACCGACCCTGGATTGAGGAAAACCTGGCAGCCGATCTGGCGACAGTTATCATAATTGTTGGTCATACATGCTTACCTGCCTCATACAGGCTTACCTGCCTCATACATGCTTACCTGCCTCATACATGCTTACCTGCCTCATACATGCTTACCGGCCTCATACACGCTTACCTGCTTCATACATGCTTACCTGCCTCGTACACGCTTACCTGCTTCATACACGCTTACCTGCTTCATACACACTTACCTGCCTCATACACGCTTACCTGCTTCATACATGCTTCCCTGCCTCATACATGCTTACCTGCCTCATACACGCTTACCTGCCTCAAACATACTTACCTGCCTCATACACGCTTACCTGCTTCATACACACTTACCTGCCTCATACATGCTTACCTGCCTCATACATGCTTACCTGCCTCATACATGCTTCCCTGCCTCATACATGCTTACCTGCCTCAAACATACTTACCTGCCTCATACACGCTTACCTGCCTCATACATGCTTACCTGCTTCACACACGCTTACCTGCCTCATACACGCTTACCTGCTTCATACATGCTTACCTGCCTCATACATGCTTACCTGCTTCATACATGCTTACCTGCCTCATACATGCTTACCTGCCTCATACATGCTTACCTGCCTCATACATGCTTACCTGCCTCATACACGCTTACCTGCCTCATACACGCTTGCCTGCCTCATACACGCTTACCTGCCTCATACATGCTTACCTGCCTCATACACGCTTACCTGCTTCATACATGCTTGCCTGCCTCATACATGCTTACCTGCCTCATACATGCTTACCGGCCTCATACATGCTTACCTGCTTTATACATATTTTCTGTCGTGCGATTAGATTTTTAATATAATATCAGTGAGGGACCTCCAATCACCCTCCACTCGGTACTTAGGAAAGGTGTCAAATACCTTAAGTACCTTAAGTATTACCACAACCCGATGTTAATGACAGGTCATTTAAGGAATTTGTGTGTATCGTGGTTAACTTACCCATGTCATCTGGTAGGTTCCATTCACATTTTCACATAACCAAAACTAAATGCTGCACTGTAGAGCATGCTGTGCCCAGTCAGATTTCAGTGACTGTAGAGTATGCTGTGCCCAGTCAGATTTCAGTGACTGTAGAGCATGCTGTGCCCAGTCAGATTTCAGTGACTGTAGAGTATGCTGTGCCCAGTCAGATTTCAGTGACTGTACCAGGACCAGTGATACTTGGCCACAGTGAACATTTCCCACTTAAGTCTAAGACTGTTTTCTTTGTCAAACTGCAGTTCGTTAGTTAACTGGTTATCACCTAGATATATATTGAGTGCGATGCGTTATAACTGAGAGCTACTGTTAGAAAATAGAGGTTTCACCTTGATGCCAAACCAGTCACAGGTTTGCACCTTCATATCAGAACATTCGCGCCATGAACCTTCATATCAGAACATTTGTGTCATGAACCTTCTCATCAAAACATTTGTGTAATGAACCTTCTCATCAAAACATTTCTGTCATGAAGCTTCACATCAGAATATTCGTGTCACGAACCTTCATATCAGAAAATTCGCTTCATGAACCTTCATATCAGAACATTCGTGTCATGAACCTTCACATCAGAACATTCGTGTCACGAACCTTCATATCAGAACATTCGCGCCATGAACCTTCATATCAGAACATTTGTGTCATGAACCTTCTCATCAAAACATTTGTGTAATGAACCTTCTCATCAAAACATTTGTGTCATGAAGCTTCACATCAGAACATTCGTGTCACGAACCTTCATATCAGAACATTCGAGTCAAGAACCTTCCAATCAGAACATTCGTGTCATGAACCTTCACATTAGAAAGTTCATGTCATGAACCTTCACATCAGAACATTCGTGTCATGACCCTTCATATTAGTACATTCGTGTTAAGAAGCTTCACATCAGAACATTCGTGTTATGAAACTCCATATCAAGACATTCGAGTTATGAACCTTCAAACCAGAACATTCGAGTCATGAACGTTCGGATCAGAACATTCGTGTTATCAACCTTCTCATCAAAACATTTGTGTCATGAACATTCATACCAGAACATTCGTGTCATGAACCTTCACATCAGAACATTTATATCTTCATACAGGAGCATTTGTGAACTTAAACATGGATAAAACAGTATTCGTCAATTTGAGTCATATGGAAACAGTTGTAAACTTAAATCCTAATGTGAGAAAATTTGTAAATTGGAACCCTAATATCAGAACATTTGTAAATTGGAACCCTAATATCAGAACATTTGTGAATTTTAACCGTCATATCACAACATTTGTAAATTTGAACCATGATATCAGAACACTCATGAATTTGAACCTCTACAGCACAACTTTCGTCAGCTTCAGGACAATCGTGAGGTATGCTTACGTCACACTGATGAGCATTTACTCAGACGTATGAATATTTACGACCTGTCTCCGTCAGACAGGAACATCCAGCAGTTTGTACCCTTACCCCAGGGCAATTATGAACCTGTATAATGACATAGTAGCATGCATGAATTTATATGCAGATGTCTGTGTATTCATAATGCTATTCATGGAACCAAAACAACATAATACAATATATGTAAACACAAAATCTCGGGACATTCCAAAAACCGTTAACTGAAAAGGTAAACCGAAGCGGACAATGCAGGACTAAATATCTATGTACGTAGTCACAACCTGTATACAGGTGGAAGCCAAACGTGAGTCATCAAGCAACAAGCCAGTCCGTACAACCTTACCTCTATGCTCAGTTCTGAAGCCACACTCCGTAATGTTAATTCTCCGAGATTATATTACCGATGCGGCTTATACTGCGATTAATGACATACATGTACAACACCTAAACATAGCACATGCATCCCTCTGAAGCTCTGGGGACAATATGTGTGACATGCATCAAATGTCAACAGCCGTGCCGATTAGTTGCTCTTAGATAAATATGACTGTCTCACGCAAATACAGAAAAACCTCCTAGCAGTTGCAACCAAGGGCCTCTTTCAGTTAGCATTATGCGACGAAACGCACAACATATTTGATGAACAGGTAATGAAAATACTTTCCTATACCGAAATCATTTCAAAACTTTTCCATGACCATTATTTATGTCTCCATAATCGCTTTGCTTAGAAAGGTTTCTTCAATCTTATAAAAGTAAAATGTTTCTTATGCACACACCCACAGCCCCATTACCGCTTCATTCATCCACTGTGTCATCACAGCCTTACAAGCCCCATGTATTTCCACAACCTAACACACCCACTACATCCCACAACCTCACACACCCACCGCATCATCACAACATCACATAATGTCTGTTTCCCACAGCCTCACACACCGCCGCCCCATCACAACCTCACACATTCCAATGTATCCCCACAACCTAACACACCCACTGTATCCTAAAACCTCACACACCCACTCCATCATCACAACCTCACACATTCCAATGTATCCCCACAACCTAACACACCCACTGTATCCTAAAACCTCACACACCCACTGCGTCATCACAACCACACACACCCACTGCGTCATCACAACCTCACACACTCTCTGTATCCCACAACCTCACACACCCACTGCGTCACCACAACCACACACACCCACTGCGCCATCACAACCTCACATAATGTCTGTTTCCCACAGCCTCACACACCGCCGCCCCATCACAACCTCACACATTCCATGTATCCCCACAACCTAACACACCCACTGTATCCTAAAACCTCACACACCCACTGCGTCACCACAACCACACACACCCACTGCGTCATCACAACTTCACACACTCTCTCCATCCTACAACCTCACAACCACTGCGTCATCACAACCTCACACACTCTCTGTATCCCACAACCTCACACACCCACTGCGTCACCACAACCACACACACCCACTGCGCCATCACAACCTCACATAATGTCTGTTTCCCACAGCCTCACACACCGCCGCCCCATCACAACCTCACACATTCCAATGTATCCCCACAACCTAACACACCCACTGTATCCCACAACCTCACACACCCACTGCGTCACCACAACCACACACACCCACTGCGTCATCACAACCTCACACACTCTCTGTATCCCACAACCTCACACACCCACTGCGTCACCACAACCACACACACCCACTGCGCCATCACAACCTCACATACTGTCTGTTTCCCACAACTTCAAACACCGGGCCCTCATCACAACTTCACACATTCCCTGTATCCCCACAACCCCACACATCCACTGTATCCCACAACCTCACACACCCACTGCTTCATCACAACTTCACACACTTTCTCTATCGTACAACCTCACACACCCACTCCATCATCACAACCTCATACATTCCCTGTATTCCCACCACTTCACACACCCACTGCGTCATGACAACTTCAAACATTCTGTGTATCCTACAACTCCATATACCCACTGCGTCATCACAGCCTCACACACTGTCTTTATCCAACAACCTCATACACCTAATGCGTCATCATAACCTCACACATTCCCTGTATCCCCCCCCCAAAACACACCACAGTATTCCACAACCTGACACACCCACTGCGCCACCACAATTTCATACACTTGCTGTGTCATCACAACCGTATACACGCACTGTATCATTAAAACCTCACACACTCACTATGCCAATACAAACTCCCACTCTCACTGAATGACCATGACCTCTCACACACACACACTGGATTATTATAGCGTCACACCGCCGATGCATAATCACAAGCTCACACATGCGCTGTGTCTTCACAGCCTCGCTCATCCTCTGTATCACAACGGTCTCATACACCCATGGTAATATGACAGCCTCATACACGTTCTGTACACTGCCCAGACCAACCAAACCAACAGCTCATGTACATGTACAAGCAACATGCGAACCATTTCCCATACAACAACATACAACGGTGGTACGGTATCCTGTCGACTCCGCTCAAGCCGTGTCTCTCAAGCTGATAGCGTGGATATCGCAGACAAGGCAACGAGCTCAAGCTGAGACGACAAGACAAATCGGGCATGCTTCACAACACTCAAACTTAGTAATCAACATACCAATCCGTATATGCGGCAAGATTTGGTACGTGTGGGGAACAAATGGTCCTAGGTACATACTTTTCAACAAATGATATGATCTAATATGCATGTTTGGATCTCCGATACGAGGAACCGGTGGAAGTAATGGAGGTGCTTTCCATATGTGGATCGTGTAGTATGTGGGGGTCAGTGATCAGGCTAGTAATGGAGGTGCTTTCCATATGTGGATCGTGTAGTATGTGGGGGTCAGTGATCAGGCTAGTAATGGAGGTGCTGCGTTATGTGTTGATCGTTTGGTGTGTGTGGGTGGGTGGGGTAATCATTGATGAGGGTAGTAATGGGGGTGCTACTTTACATGTGTTCATCTTTTAGTGTGGGGGTGGGGGGTGGGGGGGTTATCACGGATGAGGATAGTTATGGAGGTGCTGATCGTTTGGTGTGTGGGGGAGGAGGGGGGCTCACTGGTAAGGGCAGTAATTGAACTGGTCCTCTGTATGCGTGGATCGCATGGTGTGTGGGGGGAGGAGAGTAGAAGGGTCGGTCACTGATTAGGGTAGTAATGGAGGTGCTGCTTCAAATACGTAAAACTCGTGTGTTAGGTAGGGCTCATTGGTATGGGTAGTCGTGGAAGTGGTGTTCATATACGTAGATCGTGTAGTAATGGGGGTGCTGCTTCACATAAGCGGATCGTGTGGCATTTGGGGGTCACTGATAAGTAGACCAGGCGGTTGTAATGGAGGTGCTGCTCCACATAGTTGGTTTGTGAGGATACCCGATAAGGTTGTAATGGAGGTGCTGTTCCACATAGGTGGTTTGTGAGGATACCCGATCAGGTTGTAATGGAGGTGCTGCTCCACATAGGTGGTTTGTGAGGATACCCGATCAGGTTGTAATGGAGGTGCTGCTCCACATAGGTGGTTTGTGAGGATACCCGATCAGGTTGTAATGGAGGTCCTGCTTCAAATCGTGTGATGTGTGTAGTGTGAGTCGCCTGTGTTTGTTGTGTGCGAGGTCTGGGGACATGAAGCTGGTTACACAATGACACATGGAGGATCACAAGCAGATATTATGGTCGTATATACATGTTGGTACAATGATCTAATTTGCCTGTTGAGCATGCGCCGTGCGTGTTACCTTCAGAATCCTTGGCATCCCCGTTTGGGTCGGGCGGGTCGGAAGTCTCGGCCTTGGGCTTGTCTAAATCCTTGGCTAGTATTACAAGAAATATGGGTTAGGATTTGGTATCCCAAAAGCGAGGGACGGTCACTCAACGGACGTCTGAGATGGCCGAACATGCGCACACAGAATGACTAATGGTGACAGGGATACAGCTCTCATTCACACAAAACCCTACCCTTGCGTATCCTTATTCTCTCCCTTCCCCCTACATCTCAACCATATGAACAACAGTGATCAAACACAGAGCAGTGGAAGCGTGGTTACTGGACCTCTTAGATGAAATGCATGTCATATCACGGACGTTTAATTCAATGAAGAGGATTGGCATGAAATGGAAAGAGTACATGTATACCATGACAGTCAGCAGACATTCACTTCACACCAGGACTACTTATACCGTACGTGAAACACAGCGTCCATGTAACACACGGATACGAACAGGACATAACACAGCCATGGGGACGAGCACCTGTCTGGTTTGGATTTTTTGGGTTTTGTTTTTTAGGATTGAAATGTTTCTGTGATTAGGTAGGACAGGAGTGTTAGGAGAGCTGTGCTGTTTGAGAAAATCTTCAGAAGAGATTGTCTGTGAGAGTAAATCTGTAGGTTGATAATCTCCTTACCCCGGTCGCACCCAATTGTGCGATAAACTCTCCCGCCCCTTGGCTCATGACCCACAAAACGGAGCAATGGCACCATGAACACGAGTGAAATTACGAACATGCCACTATATTTACTTCACTCACAGCCTGACCGCACGGTCTAGCGCCACAAACTTCACAACCAGAACGATGAAGACGTGAAAATACACGTAGGATGTAATCAAGGATGTAATCAAATATCTTCATACAATTAATAACGTGATGTTAATGTCACAGTGATCGGTCGGATCATTGGCCAGGCACATCTGTGTCGCCGTCTGTCAAACCCGCGGCACCAGATGGCTATGGAATAGGACGACAAAACCCAGAAGTGAATGTGTGCTTTATCTGGATATAACACACGACGAAATGGACATTCAGCGCATGGAAGATGCAGCCGTTGCATTTTGTAGACCTATGTGTAAAAAATATCCCAAGTGCCTCTGTGTGAAGCCTTGACCGACGTTCGTTTCTGAGGCACCAAAAAAAGACGTATTAGTCCAGTACTCTGATCATACCACATAACCTTAACGACCGAACGTGAAATTCAGTTTACATCTGTGAACACCTAATTTGGAAAATACTCGATTAAGAGTGCAGCTTAATGACAATTTATTTTACGCCATTACTTATCCACATTCACAAACGTCACCAAAACCATGACGTCTTAATGCGTGTTGTCAATTGCCTCCCTTGTCAGCAGGCAGGACTGCCGACTGTGGGTTGCGGTGAGAATCAAGTTTATATTGCAGTATCAATAGCATGTATAAATGTTCGGTTAATGAAGTCAATGGACACTGTTTAGAATAAATAGATACCCCCTAGAATTAATGGATACTCTCTGGAACCCGGGCAGGCATAGCAGTTCATGTGGAACCCGTCTACTGAGTTTCGAACGTTTTCGCTTGCTGTTTGCTTTATTATATAGTACTGACTGTCACGCCAACCGTTATGACAAACAGAGAAATATCAGTTTCCTGCCGAAGAAAGGGCTTAACCTTAACCTTCCACTTACAGGAGGGCTGTTGTACAATTTTTTTCACCTTGACAATGTTAATTATTTAATTACTAATTGATTCGCAATTTTCTCCGAGAGTAGGATCATGAATTATAAACATATCGGAATGACAAGGGTGCATGGTGGAATATTGGAGAAAACCCACGCCTTGATCACCAATCCACACATGGCGACAATAGAGACGCCATCACTTCCGTAAGTATGGCTTCACAGGTTCCCGATGGCCACACGTAAACTCACCTGCACGGTGATACATGGATATGAAAGACACGCGAAGTCAAACTGAAAAAAATATGCTGCTGATATGGATTCAAAAACAGAAAAGGCCGGGTTTCCAAACTGAAGTGTTTTATTACACCAAATACACTACGGAGTAACAAAATAATCAATTGTGTCAAATACATGGCCACAGTGAGTTGGTCCAGAACGACAGCTATCACTTACACATTCATCACCAACGCGCACACTTTCACACATCCCATTTCGCTCGCATTGTCAGCCCCAACGTGCACACTCTCACACGCTCCATTCCGCTCGCAATGTCATCAACCATGCGCACACACACTCAAAACGCGTTCGCAATGCCAATACCCGCGCTCACATGCACACTCCATTCCGCCTGCGTGCCGTCACACACGCACATACCTACAGCTACAGGGGATGGCTGAACGTGACTGCAGGGAAGATGGTGGCTGTCACGGGCGCTGCCAGAGAATAAAGCCGGCCAAACGGCATGCAGGACAAATCACCACGAAAAAACTGTTAGACTATCTGCATACTAGACTAATAGATGAATGTCGCTTTACTGATTGGATATCCAAAGCAGTCAAGAAGATATTGAGCAGTGTGTCGGTATGCTTCTGAGCAAACATGGTAAGAAGAACTAATTAGAGTGCCTAGAAAATAATACTGAAAAACCTTTCAACATTTTGTTGAAGAAAAATTGGTGAAAAACTCGTTAATCAAATGGCACATATAAGCGCGGAAGCCCAAATGTACATGCACCTAAACGATTATTCGTGAAAAAACGCAGGTATGCTATTTTCATTGGTACGAATTAGCAAATTCTGCGCATGCGCCTCCACTCAGCCACCCCGCATTCCAGCTGCACATTGACCTCCTAACACACCTCACACTACTCTGCATGCTAGGACCAAGTCAATGTGACGTAGTTTGGAATATGGCAAAAGTCGAGACAGTTCTCGTGTTCACAATAGTTAACAGGATACATTATCTTACCGTTAATTTGCATCTCAAAATAACATCTATTACAAACAAATTTGTTTGTTAAATTACTGCCACTAACACTGATCACTATACTAACAAAGTCCACAGTGATTCGATAAATCACTTCTGGGATAAACTCAAATAATCTATATATACGCACAATACTTCTCCAAAGTATATTCCATATCTACAATATAAAGGTGCTGTACGTGAAACTCCAACTGTAAGCTGGGTTAACATGGTTGACATACTTGCATATGTCTCAAGAACCCCTATGTGCAGACGTGTGGCCATCTAAACCTTTACTACTGCCTATCGCCAGTACATAGGTGCATCCACTGTCATAGGCTGGCAGTGGACACTAGCTTGATTTTCGAGTCCCTTTCGGTATCAATCACAGGCGCTCGAATCTAGCAACTCTATACGTCATAAACCTTCCACTACAATATATACGCGTACTAGTAGACAAGGGTATGGAAAGCACTTCGACCAGCACCTTTTAGTACCTTAGAAATTCAGGAAATAAAGCCTCCAGAGTCGCCAAAATGTTGGTCGTTCTCTGCTCAGTACAAGAGTCGGACATATTCACGGCTAAATGTCCAGCTCAGGCTCGTTTCGTGTTTTTATCAGTACCATCGATGGTACTATTGCTTACACTCTCCGTGGACGATATGTTGCGCAGTAGGTGAGATATAAATGGAATCAAATATGGCGGGTAAACATGACCTACTGGATAACCTACTGTGCTGACAAGAGACACCTGGGTCTTGAACATTCTAACAGCGGTTGGGAGTCAAAATTTTGGTAGTTTGGTGCTTTATTTCCTGAATTTACATCGCCAAAGGCAGTTCTGTACCTTTAATTCTTTACATACTAGATACGGTAGAACACGTGATATCAGGTTGCCGTATTCCAATGCCTGCGGTCAAAACGTATGCTTGGCCAACACAGATGACAAAGAATGAGCAGATTTCTTACAAATGACAAACCACTACACCTGAACGTGAAATACATGACCTACAGCTACAGCAAACAAACAATATAGTTCATCTATCTACATAGAAAATATCGGTTCATCACGGGACGAGGTTAGGTCAAATAAACAATATAGTTATACAAGATATAGCTCTGGATTCATACGATCATACCATCAGACTGAACATATAATGTACACCTATAAACGTCGGCTATTCTTCATCCAAAGCCTGTAGAGAAGAGTAAACACTGACCACTGACGTGAAGTGAGAGCCGCCTTAACACCCGCCCACTCAATACACCTGTCCATCAGGTACGCACACCTGGTCGGTACAAGCGCACGCCAGTCCGGCACAAGCACAGGCCCGGATGCCACAAGCACTTGCCCAGCCGGTACAAGCACATGCCTGGCCTGTACAAGCATATGTGTGATTGATATAGCTCATCGAGAAATGCACCACTAACAACCAATGTCGTAGTTAATACCAAGATGCACTACAGCGGAATCAGCACTCACATAAGCTGGTTATGCTGTCAGAGTTGGGGAGGCTGGATTTGAGTTCCACAATGGGCAATTCTAACAAAACTTATAAACTCATATAATAAGACCTCAAAAGAAGAAAAACAATATGTAACCGTGTCAACCTTCCAAAATATAAGTAGTCTATTCATTTCCTATTCTACGCCACATCTTAAAAATTTACATGAAATAAATAGAGCTATGGTAAACACCACATACAATATATACACATGCCTTCTCAACACTGCCGTCACTAAGCAACTCTCATTTTGTGTACTGATTAGGTGGACAGATCTGGGACTCCAAATGCTTACAGGGACTGGCCCTTATCCTGTGCGGGCAAAGAGACCCGGATGTGCTGCTCAATGTCCTCATGGTTTTTATGAATGGTCGAATCATTTAAAATAGAAAAGTGAAATCTCAATACCTGAGGCTGAGCCACAACTTTGTATATAATCGTAAGGTAGAATGTTGCTGATATAAAAGCAATGACATTTTTATAGCTAGTAAAAGCATCCAATCTAATATGAATGTGAACAAGTAAAAACTTGAACCCAGGAATGTAACGGAAGTGCGTCAATCTTTCGCCACTTTACTTGCAAGCCGACTCTACAGCCAAAATATCCTAAAAGAGCTCAAAGCAAAACTGTATAACTTATACATGCTAAAACATCTGCGTACATGTGTTTGTTGTTAATAAGCTGCAATACTCATGCCATCTGATGTGCAAAAACAGCTGACAGTATAACACTCATATTCGAGAGAAAGGTTTTTGACAGATATTCAACGAATCAACCCCACGCCCACCCCCGAAGCAGAAGATAGGGGAAACTCTCAAAATGATGAGCTCCTGTGGTTTTTCCATGGTCAACCAACAAGCATTAGAAAATCTGGTACGACATATTTATGTAGTCAAACACGTGATTCAAACATAACGTTATGTAAAAGCCGATGGTGGTATAAATGGAAATAAACACATTTACAAATATTCACAAGAGCGAGAATGACAAGACCAAACCAGAAGAAAATGATAACATACAATCAAAATTCACAAAGATGAAGAGCAAGCTAGATTTTTGATTTCTGGTTTAAGTAACATCAAGGAAGTATTTGATAGCAACAGTCCCTAATTACATCTTCCCAAAGATTTGGTGCTAGCATCTGATCCTTTGATAGCTTCACAAAATCAGTGACAAGGGAAATCCTTCATACAGACAGTTCAGGGGACAAGTACAACAATCCTCATAGTTAGGCACAGTGAAATGGGATGGACAAACAATCTATGTCAGGCAGTAGCCTACTAGTGAACTGTGTGAAACACATGCTACAGAATGCATAAACAAGGCAGCATAACCTGGCATGCTGCAGACCTATTCCTGTACAAATCTATGCTTAGCTCAGCCATTTGCTGACAACTGGCCTTATAGCTGTGGTTAATGCTGACAGTCAGGGGCGCTCGTCTCACAACTAGCTCCGTGGTGTGACTGACCCTCATGCAATCCTGCCCCTGTTCCCCTCTGTCCTCGACAGACATCACTCAACCTCTCATTTGATTGTTCTCAGAATTCTAGCACTATTGTACAAATGATGGAGCCATGGGTTTCCATGTGACATAACACATCTCTCTGTTACTGTTGTTGCTCAGAACACCACAGCACCAGACGTACTCTGCAATCGCCCACAGTCTCCAAAACCTTAGGTAATGAAGTAAACTTCAGCCACAGCTCACTGTTACAAGGAACTGAAGAATTTTTAGCAGAAACTTCTCCAGAGTCAATTTGGTTAGGGCTGATCTATTAAAGTTTCTCACAACTAAGGTTTTGCAACTTAACCAGAGAAAAAACACTGCAGATGTAAAGTAAACCTGAGAAAAAAACACTGCAGATGTAAAGTAAACTATGACAGATTGGTCTTGCCAAGATTTAATCCAATAATACAGTTGTAGAGAAGCAGGTAGCCTTGGGGCTGATTTGGGCCTGCAAGGCCTGCTACAGCCCTAACCAAAGGCGAGTTCTAGTACAAAGGAGCTGTGGATGAGAACTAGGGCTTGACAGCTATTATAAGGTCGCAAGGAGACCGGGGAAAGACAAGCATGCAAGTCCTGTTGTAGTAACCAGGAGGGTCGCCACACTGGGGGCAATCCGCGACCCGTACCCGCCAATACCCACTGAAAAAACAAAGACAAAAAGAAAGAGTGTCAAAAACAAAGTGGCTCAATGCACAACAGTCAGACAAGGCAATTGAAAAATGGTTCACAAAGCAATATAGGGTCAACAGAGCGGCAGGAAACAGCATTACTCCAACAAAGATGATACCACTGTCTGGCCTTACCAACTAGTTCATTTCATTGTTACTTTCTCTGAGTTTTTTTTTTTTATTGGTTTCCCTTACTTTAAGCATATTATATTTGTTTTCAAACTGTGCATCGTTGGTTAAAACAGCGAAATACATGAAACAGTAATTGTTACATGTTGTCATTGGGACATCTGTTATGGTGAACCCTGGACTCCAAATCAAAATTATCTGTATATGAAATACTAGACAAGAGATAGCACAATAGAAGAACTCTAACCAGGCAGTAGTATCAACTTTGTTCAGAAAAAAAAACCATTTCAACAAAAACACAAATATCATGCAAATAAAAGCTTCACTTTAGTTTTTAAGGATAGTTAACAATCACAACCATGAATCAAAACTGAAATCAATTATCAGGAAATACTAGCTCATTCTATGCAGCACACCAGAAAATACACAGTATTCATTTCAAGGACAGCAAACATTGTGCAAAATTCATGCCAAACACCACACTGCAGGAGACGGTTAAATGAAGATGTGAGAAGTTATGAAGGCATGCAATGTACAGTCCCCAGTAAACCAATGCAGGCAGAGGTCAAGCCAAACTGTTAGTGTTCTCTGCAAAGGGACATCAAATGGTTGCCCTCTGTAAGCATCTACATTGAATTTGTTATCCAGCATTTTAAATATACATCAGCACACAGCAGAACATGTCTTTGCTTTAGAGTTGGCCTTGGCTTGACATCATTCCAGCAGATATAACAACTGCTGTGGCTTCTCAGATTGAGGCTATTTTTGCATCTTGGAAAACTAGAAAGTTTACCACTTCAAAATGCTCCTGTCACTGGAGAACTCCATGTGGCTTTGTTACGAAATTGCAAAACAGAATGCTGCATGTACATTGTTAGGTATTGTGGATTTATTTTGACATGTCTTTTTTTTTTTTTTCATTTGCAGTTCTCTTGTAACTTAGCTGCCACAAAATCTGTGGTGTTGCCTATCAGAAGAAATGGGTAAATTGTTGAGTAAATTGTCTAACGTTAAATTATGCTTTTAATTGAGATGGATAATATTCCTAAGTTTGAATTAAAAAAATAAAGATTTCATTCCAAGAATATAGCCTTATATTTCTCATAAACAGTTTCAGTCTGAATGATTCCAACTTAAACATGTCTGCTTTTATTTGTTATCATTTCTCATTTCAGAATTGTTGTCAAATATTGACATGGGCTGTTAGGCCTACATATTAACATATGATAAGGTTTTACTCTTTACTGGGAATACGTATTTTTGTTTAAAAGCCAACACGAAAAATCTACAACTACATATAAGCACACAAAACAACTGGACTCATTTAGGCTACAACATCACAGCTAGAATGGACCAAGTTACAGATTTAAACAGAGTATACACAAGTACACCACACAAGAAAGGTACAACAACAACAGAAGTACAACTTACTGTCCCTCCCTCCCCCAATCCACAAGTGAACAAACGGGTGTACATGGTAACCAATCCACAAGTGTACAGCAGTCTGTACCTGGCTAACCAATCCTCCTAGGTACACAAAAGAGTGTACAGGGCAAACCAAACAACTAATCTACTGAAGCGTATACAAGATAAATCAATAGGATTCCAAACTAGACTGTACAAAACTAACCAATCCATAACTGTACACCAGTGTGTACACACAAATCCACTACTGTACACCAATATGTACACAAATCCACCATTGTACACCAGTGTGTACACACAAATCCACTATTGTACACCAGAGTATCCAAAGCTAATCAATCCATTGCTCTATTGCAGTGTGTACACAGACAACAAATAAACCAATGTACAAATTGTATATATCATTAACCAATACTCCTATGTACCCCACAGTGTACACAGCTAACAAATACTCTAAGGACAGAAGTGCACACAAGATTAGTCAATATATAAATCTACAGCCTGAGTACAAAGCCAACCAATCCACAACTGTATGTCAGCATGTAAACAGCTAATCCATACACCTGTGTGTACATGGCAAACCAATCCAATTATGTAGGCAGCTCCACTAGTGTGTACAACGCCAGCAAATGATGACACAGTGGTATGTACATGGCTCATTGTGACCAATCTGCAGCTTAACGCAGCATGCACACGTCACCAATCCACCAGTGTGTACATGGTAAACCATTCCACGAATGTAGGCCTATAGCAGAGCCTGTAGGGCATCCTCGACTGCTCAGAAGTGAGCCACTGCTGTCCACCTGATTCACATTGCTACCCAATCCACTAAAATCTTCTCCTGAATGTTTATGGCTTCTGGTGTGTACATCTGACCAATCCACAAAAGTACACCAGAGGGTACAGGGCTAAGCTATCCATCATAGTGTTTTCCACAGTGTACATGGCTAACCAATCCACCATAATTTACACATGAGTGTACATGGTTCCTTGTGTGCATGGCTAACCAATCCACTATTGTGTATATTGTGTATAGTGTACAGCTGGAGAGCTTGCCAGGTACAAACAGGTTTCTATCTAGGGCTCATTCAATCCAGTCTAAGTATCACTGCAGTAATCACTAATCATCAGTAAGTATCATTTAGTATCACTGCAGTATCAAAACTACATGTAATACTTTTAATTAGGTGAGCTTTCCTCAAATGAGCCCTTGTCTTATTCACACACATAATTCCAGCCAAACCTTGCAACATGTACCTGTGAACAGTTCCTGCAGGTGTTGTAACTGTGAATAAGCTTCCTTTTCATCAACTGTAAGTTTTGCCACATTTCAATACCCTAAATATTCAACAGTATGAACACAGATGCAACTTGATGACATAATTTGTAAAATTTTGAAGACCACAATGTGCTAATCAGATGGGGTATATTTGACCTTCAAAGAAATTTTAAAACATATACAGACCAGATATCACTCCTTTAATATGCCAAGGCATACACTATGTCTGTTGTCAAATATGTTGAGGATGTAGGGTAGATATATCCCTGGCTTATGAACAGATGAATCCATGCATCACTTGCACAAATCTCTGCATCACTTGCACAAATCCCTTCATCACTTGCACAAATCCCTGCATCACTTGCACAAATCCCTGCATCACTGGCACAAATCCCTTCATCACTTCCACAAATCCCTGAATCACTTGCACAAATCCCTGCATCACTGGCACAAATCCCTTCATCACTTCCACAAATCCCTGCATCACTTGCACAAATCCCTGCATCACTGGCACAAATCCCTTCATCACTTCCACAAATCCCTTCATCACTTCCACAAATCCCTGAATCGCTTCTAGAAAGATTTCATATATGTTCACAAGAACGTTCTTCCCTCATATTATCATATGAATCCTCATTGAAACATATCAATCCTTGAATGAACAAAGAGATCCTCATCTAAACACTACACACTCATCGGAACCCTGCCTCTCATACACAAACATGCAGAAATCCTGGGCAGGATGCATCTGTATCAATGCTTGTTTTAGTTTCCAAAAAAATCCTCGCCACCAATTTGGATGTATTTGCAAAATGCATCATCACCACGAACACTGAGTAATTTACGAAGACAAATGTCAAGCAGTATATACCAATTTTGCCTCATTATTTAGAAAAACTCCTCCCTTGACCAAATGAATCCTTGCCTTATTCACACATGAAAATGAATCCTTGCCTTATTCACATACGAAAATGAATCCTTGCCTTATTCACACATGAAAGTGCCCGTTTCAACCCAGAGGTCAACACTGGCCACACAACACTACTCAAAAATCATTCTATGCATTATCTTATGAGCTTGGTTTTCTGAAGGCACCTGATAATATGTGGAAATCTAACCAGATTTTAGCAATATGAATCTTTTTTTTTCTAACAGTGTACTGACAACACATGTACATCATGCACGCATGACTGGGCAAAAGTGAGTCAGTTCTGTCACCATCGAGTCAACATACTTGACACAAACTCCCCCACCCCTACCACTGTCTGGTAATACATGACACAAACTCCCCCACCCCTACCACTGCCTGGTAATACTTGACACACCCCTACCACTGCCTGGTAATACTTGACACAAACTCCCCCACCCCTACCACTGCCTGGTAATACTTGACACATTCACACTGAAGACAACCTGCAGCCACATTTTCATCAGCGCAGGAAGGTGGTGTTCTACCTGATAAGCGAATTGTGAGACGTTTTTCTTAACACTGTCACAATTTCCATCAGCTGTACTAAATGTACACACTTCCCCTGCCTAGTGCCAGCTTCTATGACCAGTGTAGGAGCAAAGGACAATTCTGACATTTGCGCATATTCCGGTTTCTTCCCCAGTTCACCCAGACATACACAAATGTAAATTCATGTCATTGCCAAAGCAGACACCTAGGGTATTAACATCTAATAAAGTCTTGTGTTAGATGCATGTGCGTCTTACAAGAGGAATGTTAGCGTGAACTGTAACAACAAGCCAAACTGTCGGGCAATGGATGAGGCTGTCCTGTTGGCATGTTATAGAACAGAACAGTGCAAGCTGTCGATAAGCAGTTCAAATGTATCAGTATCCCATTTCCAAACCAAAACCTTAGTTGATAAACCAACCTGTTAGCACGTGTTTGTTATGTGTTTGGTATGATGAATCTGTTCTTTACCAGGTGAAACTGTGAAGTAGGAGGTATGGAGCCAGGTGAAGCTGTTATCAGCTGAAGCGTGGTGCACAACGTGAGTGTCCCTCCCACAAGCCCCGCCCTCACCTGGCCACACCTACCAGGTAAGTACAAAGGTAAGGCCAGTCTGTGGAGGAACTGAAGCTCCCAGCTGGGTTAGTATGGGCAACTCGCTCAAGAACTCAACTGCAGATGGGAGAGGGAGGGTAATATAATAAAGAAAGATACATATCAATAGAAATAGTGCAATGTTTCACTTACCTCCAGCAGTTTCGGATCCTGTGAACAGAAACAAGATCAAAACTTTAAACAGGTGTAAAGATTTTCAATATATTCTACATTACAACTTATAATCTTTAGAGGAGTCATCATGTCTTGTTTCATTGGTGCTTTTCGTCGTTTTCTGAAGAAGACCTTATGGCACCTACAGGAGCAGGAATCAATACCATGTCGCAAAACCAGCACAGCTCAGCAAGTCCTGCACTGGTCAACCCTTCTGATGTAAAGCCAAAGCTACAGCCCACGGCACAGGGTTAGAACCCTTCGGATGTTGTGGCCAACAACAGCCCAGTAAACATTTTGTTACTTGACTGATTGCTGAACACCAAACTCAGGAATTTTTCACTTATCACTGGCAGGCAGTTATGGGTGAGTGAAGTAAATTACAGACCAGAGCAACTTAAAAATGTTTATTCCAATACTGCATCATACATTTACTGTACTGCACATTTGTGCCACATCCATGGCATTACACAGCAGTATCGCAGGTGGACCTGACAGAATATACCTTGCACTGTCTACAATATCCTGTTCTGCAACACCGTAACAAATGTCTCTTCCAAATTTTCTATGAAGTTGTTGGATTCACTATCATATTATTTTAGAGTAGAAAACCTTCGGATGATCAACCTGTTTTAGCACTCAGGGAATTCGTTATTTCCTTGTTCACCATACCCCATATCAGGTAGTGATCTGCCTCGCCTTTACCACCCAAGTTACGCTTCACCATACCCCATATCAGGTAGTGATCTGCCTCGCCTTTACCACCCAAGTTACGCTTCACCATACCCCATATCAGGTAGTGATCTGCCTCGCCTTTACCACCCAAGTTACGCTTCACCATAACCCACTATCAGGTAGTGATCTGCCTCGCCTTTACCACCCAAGTTACGCTTCACCATAACTCACTATCAGGTAGTGATCTGCCTCGCCTTTACCACCCAAGTTACGCTTCACCATAACCCACTATCAGGTAGTGATCTGCCTCGCCTTTACCACCCAAGTTACGCTTCACCATACCCCACTATCAGGTAGTGATCTGCCTCGCCTTTACCACCCAAGTTACGCTTCACCATAACCCACTATCAGGTAGTGATCTGCCTCGCCTTTACCACCCAAGTTACGCTTCACCATAACCCACTATCAGGTAGTGATCTGCCTCGCCTTTACCACCCAAGTTACGCTTCACCATACCCCACTATCAGGTAGTGATCTGCCTCGCCTTTACCACCCAAGTTACGCTTCACCATACCCCACTATCAGGTAGTGATCTGCCTCGCCTTTACCACCCAAGTTACGCTTCACCATAACCCACTATCAGGTAGTGATCTGCCTCGCCTTTACCACCCAAGTTACGCTTCACCATAACCCACTATCAGGTAGTGATCTGCCTCGCCTTTACCACCCAAGTTACGCTTCACCATACCCCACTATCAGGTAGTGATCTGCCTCGCCTTTACCACCCAAGTTACGCTTCACCATACCCCACTATCAGGTAGTGATCTGCCTCGCCTTTACCACCCAAGTTACGCTTCACCATAACCCACTATCAAGTAGTGATCTGCCTCGCCTTTACCACCCAAGTTACGCTTCACCATACCCCACTATCAGGTAGTGATCTGCCTCGCCTTTACCACCCAACGGACACTTTCACAAAACTTGGCAAGTCAGTTTTTTGGTAACATTTCACCTACGAGGCATCGTCTACATTACTGCGCCCTAAGGTGACGTGATTTAAGAGAACAGTTACGACAAATGGACTTACGAAGATTTGTGACAGTGGGATCCGAATCCTACACAGTGTATTGTATCTATGTTACAGCCCAAGTGGAGCCTGCAGCCCTCCTATCATAACTGCCTTGTGGCGACGGACAGCGGCACTACCATGGCTTTCAGCTCGCGGGTACTTCCCCACATCCTCACACACCCTCAACTCACCATATCGTGTTGTCATGATGATGTGTCGGGTCTCAGACTTGCCCACACTGTTGACGGCATCCACCTCAATCTGATAGGTGCGATTGGGCATCAGATTGGTCAGCTTGTAGGACGTAGCTTCGGGGTTATCCTGTTCCACCACCCTGAAGTCAGACTTAATGTCTGTGATCTGGTTATTGGACTGGTTAAAGACCACCTGCAACATCAACAACAATGTACACCTTGTCTTGTACCATACAACATGTAAAATGTCTGATAAAACACAAAATGTAGCACGCAACATGTGCCATGGTCTGGATAATGTTGCCAAAAAACACATACAGATGTGGGAAGAAAACTTGATGATTTGATTATTGTCCACACAAGCAGATGACCACGGAGTCACTTTGATGACCACAGAGTCACTTTGATGGAGTCACTTTGATGACCACAGAGTCACTTTGATGACCACAGAGTCAATCTGACATCAGAATACAAATGCTAACTCACATGACGGTAACGGATGATGTAGTGTTTTATAGGTGATCCGCCATCCCTTGGTTTTTCCCACACCAGATTATACTCTGAAGACGTGTCGCTCACGGTTCTAGACAGGATGTTCACTGGCTCTGGCACAGCTAAAGCAAAAACAGACGCTAACTCAATCAGTTTACCAATAAAATGTTTTCCTTGACGGCCTTCACATCACACGCACAGTTAAAGAAATAATACGATGTTCACATTTAACGTACATCTCAATGTAAAACACATTTACACTTATTATTAAATAAAACTACAAAGTATGTACCAAGCCCTTCCTGTCAGCTGCAATCTCCAACACACCTGCACAATGCATGAACCAAGCGAGTGGGAGATGATTACCCTCCCCTGTTTGATCTGAACGATGAACATGTGTGCAGGGGTGTTAGAGGCTGGCTTGTCTTAACAAAGGATAATACAAGATCACCTGTGCTAACAGTGAAAGCACAAAACTCTAAATACATAATTTGGATAGTAAAGAACTATTCTATGTTAAACCTTAACCTACCTGAATCAGATGATTTCAGAATTGTCTTTTTGAAGGATTTAATGGTGCCCTATGCCTTTAGTTCACTTAGTCGAGAAACCTGACAGCATATTTACAATGCTGCCTGACCAGAAAGCCATGCTCAATGACACACTCAAGTGAATTTGAGAGACTAAGAATATCCTACTTTCACAGTCACAAGTACATGTATACTCACAGACTTGCTTGGTAGTGAACTGGATTTCGCGGGGTTCACTCAGTCCGACATCTGTGCGAGCATAAACATTGATTCTGTACAGGGTGGAAGGGGTAAGATTCTCGATGTCCACCGTTGTCTTGGGACGGCTGTCATCATCATTTGTTCTCTCAGGATCTAAGCAGAGACACACACGTGGACATAGTCAGGTTAACAAGGAAAAAGTTTATTTGCAACTACCTGGAAACTTTCTGCTTCTGGCATATTCTTGTTACAGCCAGAGAGACATGTGTGGGGAAACCACAGCTCTTTGATAACATTTATACTTCTTTGTTATTTATGCTTTGAAGAAAAGCTTAGAAGCACATTCTTTTTCTTGAAAAGGGACCTGGAAACACCTGTCCAATATGCAGCCTATTCCTGTCCAATTTTCCCCTCTGCCAAAGCTCAATCCTTGATTTTTTAGTTTTGTCATCGAGTTTTCGGTACTTCAGCAGCCCATGGGCTAACTGGGGAGGCTTTTTCATTTGCTCTAGGTTTATGTCTGCACACTGATTCTGTATGTCTAGAAGTTTTCCTCATTACATTGCAATAGTGAAGATCTGACTCAGCATTTGGTGAATGATTTGGTATTTCAACTTGGAAACCAAACAAAATCTACCTGTTGCATTCCACACTCTCCGAAAAATGTTCCTCATGTACCATGACCATGCTGAGACGACTAAACCACAAAAATCTTTTCTAACAGTCCGATAAAGCATGACCGATGATCCCATGTGACAAAACCAAAGCATGACCAATGATCCCATGTGACAAAACCAAAGCATGACCAATGATCCCACGTGACAAAACCAAAGCATGACCAATGATCCCACGTGATAAAACCAAAGCATGACCAATGATCCCATGTGACAAAACCAAAGCATGACCAATGATCCCATGTGAGAAAACCAAAGCATGACCAATGATCCCATGTGAGAAAACCAAAGCATGACCAATGATCCCATGTGACAAAACCAAAGCATGACCAATGATCCCATGTGACAAAACCAAAGCATGACCAATGATCCCACGTGATAAAACCAAAGCATGACCAATGATCCCATGTGACAAAACCAAAGCATGACCAATGATCCCATGTGAGAAAACCAAAGCATGACCAATGATCCCATGTGAGAAAACCAAAGCATGACCAATGATCCCATGTGACAAAACCAAAGCATGACCAATGATCCCATGTGACAAAACCAAAGCATGACCGATGATCCCATGTGACAAAACCAAAGCATGACCAATGATCCCATGTGACAAAACCAAAGCATGACCAATGATCCCATGTGACAAAACCAAAGCATGACCAATGATCCCATGTGACAAAACCAAAGCATGACCAATGATCCCATGTGATAAAACCAAAGCATGACCAATGATCCCATGTGACAAAACCATAGGTTATGACCAGCTTCCAATTAAGTGTCTCTCGCATAACCATGTGTCTGAGTTGATGAAGGTGACCCAGGCACTCTGGTCACCTCCAAAGTTTACATCTGCTGGACTTCTGCAGCTTTCATATATTTCTATCTGCCAAACGAATGTACCAGCCAGTCCTATGACATCCAGTACCTTACTCCACTTTGTCCGATGATACACCTACCAATCTCTGCCTCTATAGTTTCCAGCTGATTGTTGCCTTGTGTGGTGGAGTACTGGACACGGTAGCCTGTGACTGGCAGTCCCCCGGTGTTGCCTGGGGCTCCTATCCTTAGCCTGATCCACCTCTGGGCAGCGCGGACAACGTCTACTGTGCTGGGAGGCCGAGGCAGAGCTGCCAACGCACAGGGTATAAATCAGGCCATTATTTTAGTCATTTCTTACCAGAATCTATATAGATTTGCTTTGCAGAAATCCACCCCTATACAACCTAAATCTAGTACTTCAAAGATGTTGCCCCAAGTGAAGCTTTTCATGCATACAAAAGTTACGGTTTAGTGAAGTAAATGTTAACAATGGAAATGGTGTGAAACTCCACTCGTTCAAATATGGTAGAGTAGTTAGGTATTGGAAACTTGACCTTAGTCATTGTGATGGTTATTTTTTGGATTTCACAAGAATCTGATTGGATTCCCTTCAATTTACAGTCCTTGAGCACTAAGATGTAGGCCTGCCTGAATTTATAAGCTTCGAAAGACACCTGAAAACTGTTGATATAATAAATAGGTTGTATTGTGTAATGGCAACACCAATAAGGGTCAACAAAAGCTTTACAATGGCCTACTTGACAACATTACACCTGAATGAATTAAAACTGGCTGCCGAGGTGACAACATGGTGGTTATATTAGATAAAGGTAAGTCAGGGCTGATCTCACCTGGATGCCCTTCTACAAGTGCCTGTCAGTTTGCTGTTTTAACATCACCTATTATATATGTATCTCATGACAGACAATAAGGATGAGCTGGTTAAGAGAGGAGAACTCACTGGCTTGCCGTAGACTGATGACTGTAGATCCAGTTCCCTGGTTGTTACTCCCTTCACAAACATAGTCCCCAAACATGAAGCCCTCGTTAGTGAAGTCTACGAGAACCTGCCAGCACAAAATGGGTAAGCTAACATTTACCACACAAAGGCACTTCAGCATACAGGCAGAACATTCCCAATACCAGAGGCAAATCCCACACTAAAGTCACAAAAATAAAGGACTTTCTGCTTTGATATACAATTCACATTAAAATGACCACTATAAAAACCTATCTTCTGATAATGGTTTTATCAAATGTGATATTAAATTAAACACTGATCATTTCCTGTTAAACAACAGAAGGGGAGGACATGGGGAGTATGGAGCTTGTAAGGCTGAATACCTAGCTGAACTGTTCTTGGGAGTTGGTCTACATGGCATGAACCAGATGAGGAGAGCCAACTTACCGTCAAATTGCTGATGACCTGTCTGACACGAGTCTCCGTGCTGATGGTGAAAGTGCCGTTGTTTTCCAACACCTTGTTCCCACGCTTCCACACGATCCTAGCCGGAGGATTACTGTCTACCACACAGGTGATGTTCCTCTTGAAGGCCCCAGACCAGGTGTAAGCCACCTTTGAGGGGTTGTTGTTGAACTGAGGTTTGACTAAAGAGAGAAAATTGCAGCATCTGTCTAATATTGTCAGAAACCGCAGAATATACCACAGCTGACACCATTGTGTTATCATCAAAGTTGAAAATAAATCCAACAAACAGATACATCCATGAAAATACTGTTCTTGAAGCATTTAAAGATATCACACATATAACTCCTATTGATTTGTGTGCAAATATCCAAATAATAGCAACAAGAGTTTTCATTTTGCTTGTTTCTTCATTTCACTTGTACAGTTAAAGACTACATTGGAGGCTAAAATACATCCATAAAAACATTAATAAATACATCCAATGTACATCAAAAAGAGGCACTCACAAAGGACGTTAAGACGAGTGTTCTTGGTATCGTTGCCGGCCTCGTTGTAAGCACTGCAGGTGTAGTTACCGATGTCACTCGGCTCCAGACTGACGATCTGCATCTCCAGCCGGGTCCTGTCCCTCTCCTTGTTCTGAGTGACCGTCACACGTGAATTACTCTGCAAAAAATGACAAGGTCTTCATTACACCTCAATGGGCCAATGCCATCAATTCCTGAACACAATTTGGGGGATGGCAGAGCGAGAGACCAGAGACAGTGAAGTTGGTCAACCTGGCTAGAGGAGTTTAACAAAAGTTACAGTATTTACACATTCATACACAGAGGACCACTCATGCAATACATCTACTCTTAGGGAAAATCTGGTGCTCAGGTCTACAGGAGTACTCAAGTGTTCTAAACTATGGACGGGGCACTTTGGTTGGCGACTGACCGTGTCTGGTGTCCCCGATCCCTTGTTCTGGAAAGGGGAGGCTTCGCCCATCTTGTGCCACTTCATCTCTGGGGGAGGATCTCCCGTGGCCACACAGAGCATCTTGGTGGTTCCCGCAGCAATGCCCTCTCCATGGTCCTGCTGGATAATCTTGGGGGGTACTACCAAACAACACAACAGTCAGAGATGTACTGTTCATATACTGGTGTCAGCTCATACTACGAAATGACACAACAGTCAGAGACGTACTGTTCATATACTGGTGTCAGCTCATACTACGAAATGACACAACAGTCAGAGACATGTACTGTTCATATACTGGTGTCAGCTCATACTACGAAATGACACAACAGTCAGAGACGTAATGTTCATATACTGGTGTCAGCTCATACTACAAAATGACACAACAGTCAGAGACGTACTGTTCATATACGGCGTCAGCTCATACTACGAAATGACACAACAGTCAGAGACATGTACTGTTCATATACTGGTGTCAGCTCATACTACGAAATGACACAACAGTCAGAGACATGTACTGTTCATATACTGGTGTCAGCTCATACTACAAAATGACACAACAGTCAGAGACGTAATGTTCATATACTGGTGTCAGCTCATACTACGAAATGACACAACAGTCAGAGACATGTACTGTTCATATACGGTGTCAGCTCATACTACGAAATGACACAACAGTCAGAGACGTACTGTTCATATACGGCGTCAGCTCATACTACAAAATGACACAACAGTCAGAGACATGTACTGTTCATATACTGGTGTCAGCTCATACTACGAAATGACACAACAGTCAGAGACATGTACTGTTCATATACTGGTGTCAGCTCATACTACAAAATGACACAACAGTCAGAGACGTAATGTTCATATACTGGTGTCAGCTCATACTACGAAATGACACACAGATGTGTTTTTATTATCTACCATAACCTAAACCTAGTCAAGGGCTAACATGATCAAAATGACAGTCTTTATGACGTGTTTGTGGTTTTATGTCAAAGAGAGTGATCTGATAGATTTTGGACGTTTTACTTTGAAATAGCTCGATCTGAAATACATGTATGCACATTCATTCATCTTGAGGATAATTACTTCCAGGTTTCCTTTTTTGCACTTGTGCCGGTATGGCTATGTTCAGTAGGTCCTGCCCATTCTTACAAAGTATAAAACTATTTACAAGTAAAACCCTAGAATACCTTGGTTCTTGACCAATGTCTGATTTAAAACAATACATAACTCATCACAATGTTTATTCTCAAAATAAAATTTTCAAGGTTTTTGTTGATTGCATGGGTAATTTAATCATGATTTAAGAGTAATGCTACAAAAAGTCCAACTACTTGGCCGCTGTGGTGTTCTTCCAAAACCACTGTAGCTGGACACATCCGTGTGTTGATTAATGTACAGCTTTCACCAGTTTTCCATGTGTACCAGAGGATGATGTGTAAACTTCATAACCAATCCCACTTTTCCAGAATTCTGCCTTTTCATTGGCTAACAGACCATACAATGATAGGTTCCATGATGTATAGCTTTTGCTAGTTTTTCTACCTATGGAACCTCGGAATTTATTAAGGTGATTTAATTTGTTGTCATAGGAACCTAAAGACTGTATTTTCACTTCGGTAAAATTGGTCAGAAGCTTTCTTGTCAAGAATCTGAATACAACATGATGATGATTACAGGTAAGCTAACAGGCGCAGGAAGATGATTACAGGTAAGCTAACAGGGGCAGGATGATGATTACAGGTAAGCTAACAGGGGCAGGATGATGATTACAGGTAAGCTAACAGGAGCAGGATGATGATTCCAAGTTAACAGAAGAACAACGTGACTTGGGGCGCTGGTCTTACCCACAACATCCACTTCAGCCGTCGCCTCCACTGGCCCAGCCAGGTTGGACGCCACACACTTGTAGGTGCCATCATCGCTTACTTCCAGCCGCATGATCTTCAGTGTGCCCTCCACTTCGTTGATCTCGTACCTGCCCCCATGGTTCAGCATTACATAGTCACCAGACTGGTCCTGCCACAAAACAACACAAAACCGATGATTTTACTCAATGGTTTCTGAACCAGTACATAGAATATCTCCACTTTTACATGTATGCTGGGAACAAGGTTTACTATGGGTGGAGCCTAGTGAGAAATAAGCGCTCTACCTCTGTGAAGTCACAGCATCAGTGTGCACATCATCTTACACAGGCTAACCATACTTTGGTACAGAATTGGGGGTGTTGTGCATTACATTAGTTCAGTATGTTGAGAATATGTCTGTGAGTTATCCCCCTTGGCAACGGAAGTTCTACATCCACAGGGGGTATATTAAAGTGCTTACGCTTCAGCGGCCACCCTGACTGTGTGCACCTTGAAAACCCTTGCTTCCATGGCAGTTAACAATTATTCACCTCAGTCAGTCTTTTCATCATAACTGTACGTAACATTCTGAATAAATATTCAGAATATTTATTCATATTTATATTAGGACACTCAATGCAGAAATTGTTTCAAAACCCACTCTGTGCTGTAATTATTTTTAACTACTTATAGGCCTACTCATGATTCCCAATGTTTCAACCATCATTCTCACAGGGTAATACACAATGCTTCAAATGACTGCTATATGTAGCCCTTTATGTTGTCAATATGTACTGGCTTGTGACAACAAACATTGCCCATATTTATATTCAACTATTACAATATGATAAGAAAGAAAAGCTAACAGGCATTACTTTCACTCCTCAGCATTTTCTAACTAGACCTCATGTTCCAATCTCCTGGAAACAAACAAACCCCTTTCCATAAAACCAGAACCAAATTGGCAGATGTTGAATTTGAACTCTCAACCACACTTCTACTTGTCTTTCCATAGCACTTGAGATAGGCCTGACCATCAAGGATCATGCAGGTTTGGAAAACAACCTTAATGACACGAAGTTGCAAGTAGAATTTATTTATTTATTTATTTATTTCACTTGGATTCAGATAACAGAAGTTTTTTCCATTCCACTGAGATAGTTCTTGTTATCATTCAGTGCCTGTAGTAGCATTTAGTCCAGGTGCATGGCGTGAGACTTACCTTGTACCATTTGTAGGTAGGGGGCGGGTCTCCACTGGCTTTGCAGTACATTGTTAGATCCTTGCCCTCAATACCCTTGGTCATTTTTGGGGGACTTGTCAAGGTGGGTGGGACTGGTAACATCAATGCAGTAGGTGAGTAAAGTAGATATAAGTCAAACTGCATACCACTTATCTAAACCTGCTCTTGCTGGAATTTCTATAATTGCACAACCCAAGGTAGCAAGGTCTGGCAAACAGCTTTTACAACAAATATTTAACAAGTACATTGAAAATATAAAGCTGCTGAATGCCAATTACTAACAAATGCTGTTCATCTCCTCAGAAAAAAGAAAGGCATCATCTTATTAATTCTGATTTGCTCCATAGTTTCCTGTAGTATTTCTGTGCCTGCTTTCCTCCATGTACTCACCTTTAACTTCCACTGTAATTGGGTGCTCTTCATAGCGCCCTCTGCTAGTGATTTCAGCATTACATAGATATTCTCCATTGTCACTTTTGGTAATGTTAAGAATTTGCAGACCATCTGGAGTTGGAATGTATCTACCTCCTGAAATGTCGAAGTATCATACCACATTATTCTCTATCCACAACACACATGCCTATATCAACAACACACACTTCTCTTTCCACAACACATATGCCTATGTCCACAACACACACTTCTCTTTCCACAACACACATGCCTATATCCACAACACACACTTCTCTTTCCACAACACACACTTCTCTTTCCATAACACACACTTCTCTTTCCATAACACACACTTCTCTTTCCACAACACATATGCCTATGTCCACAACACACTTCTCTATCCACAACACACACTTCTCTTTCCACAACACATATGCCTGTGTCCACAACACAAACTTCTCTTTCCACAACACACATGCCTATATCCACAACACACACTTTGCTTTCCATAACACACACTTCTGTATCCACAACACACACTTCTCTTTCCACAACTCATCTGCCTATATCCACAACACACACTTCTCGATCCACAACACACATCCCTTATCCACAACACACTTCCCTTATCCACAACACACACTTCTCTATCCACCACACACATGCCTATATCCACAACACACACGTCTCGATCCACAACACACATGCCTATATCCACAACACACACTTCTCGATCCACAACACACATGCCTACATCCACAACACACACTTCTCTATCCACAACACACATGCCTATATCCACAACACACACTTCTCGATCCACAACACACATGCCTATATCCACAACACACAAGCCTACAACACACATGCCTATATCCACAACACACATGCCTATATCCACAACACACACTTCTCGATCCACAACACACACTTCTCTATCCACAACACCCTGTGTCCAGAACATACACCACTACATCCACATGAGTATATTCATAACCTAACACACTTCTCACAGAAACCTTAAGTACATGTACAGTGGTAAAATATAGTCGCATTTATCCCATAAATGTCACTGATAACATGGAATAAAGAGGGTGGGATAAACATCGTACCCACTCTTTTGTCAATAAAAAAACAGCCTCTCAAAAGCTACACACATGCCAAACTACTTTGTTTTACCAGGTAATTTTGTCACCTGAACGGAGTATAATCCTCCGAAAATATACATAGACACTAGCCATAGATACTTTGCAGAGTCCCTTATTACGTTCTTGTCGGCTATGTATACATGTATCTGCATTTCATTTGCGTTCTCAAAAATGTTGACGTGCACAATATGCACTTGCATCATCGTGTTGGGAAGCAATCACCTGCTACTCAGTCTTAATTAGATACATGTAGATGATTGTATCAAAAACCCAACAAACTTGTGTCAGTAAAGGCATTTGTGAAGTTGAACTCTTTTTAGGGCGATATACTTTGTCTTGTGTATAAAAGTTACACTTCAGTATGTTTATTTATTGATTTATTTCTTTGGCTTTTTACGAGGTACTCAAGAATATTTCACTGATGCGACAGTGGCCGGCAGTAAGGTGGGAATAAAACATGCAGAGCACGCAGGAAACCCCACGACCATCCTCAGCTTAGCAACAGACCTTCACACATATGATCGCAGAGAAAGGCACCCTAGGCTGGACCTGAATTCACAGCGACCACATTGATGACAGGCACCGAGGTTATTGCGCTGCACTAGTGTGCTAGCCCCCTGAGCCAGGATGTGGTATGTGGACGAATGACAACTGTCATTTACTTTGCACTTTTGCACGTGCTCATATAAATCCCAATGATTTAACGTCCAAGTTTATACTATTTTCTAGTATGTATTTATGAGATAAACAGACACTCCAACTCATGTCTCCTAGTATTAAATTTATTAAACATGAATGAAACATTTTGTTTGTCTCTGGCTGGAAACAAACAAACTTATTTTCACTCTAATTTGAAACATCTGACGCTAGAGGATCACTCCCTGGAGATCTTGTGTTCCTCGTGCGTTCTAGCCACAGTTAACCTACACCTTCACATCGTGTTACATTTTCTCAGAAAACCCCTTTTAGCCCGTACAGCACACTCTTATCATATTTTCTCACCACAACATGTTTACCTACCACATCACATCTACTTCTTTACCATGCAAAGTCTACACAATTTATAAGAGGCCATTACCACAGACATATGCACAGTTAATGCCTATGGCCGTCAGTTGGTGCCCACTGTCAAGAATAGCACTGCTTGTACTCACTCTCTAACACTTGGCCTTTGTGGGACCAGGAGACCTCAGGCTGGGGGCTGCCCCCCACCCTACATTCAATAAGGGCATCTGTGTAGATGGTGGGACGCTGGTACTGCTCACCCTCAAATGTAATGTCCTCTGCAAGCACCAAGAAATCAGTAATCACTCAATACATTATCAAACTGTCAACGCAATGTTAATACACATAACATACTGTATTTACATAGATATGTAGTTTCCCATGTGTATCAGATTCACAAATTTTACAGGCCAAAACTAAAATAAATACATAAATATGTTTTAATCCATTTGAATAATTTTGTTTATATCACCAGTTGTTTTTATCAGGGGCATCCTTGCCAGGACACTGCAATCAATATTTTTGAAAGTGTCACGGAAAACTGGAATGTAGTGGTATAATTTCAAGTTTTCAGAAATTTACATCTACACAACGTAGTGACACAAGGAAAACATTTTAACCTGTGTTTTTAGAATGTCTAAATTGATATCCCATGTTACAGCTTCACAGTGTGTACATATGCTGGGGCTGCAACACGGGAGGCGGAATTCTGGCGGAGCTACGTACCCCACACATCAAAGATGACATCCTTGGTCTGTTTCTGTCCTCCAAGAACACCTGAGCAGATCCACTTGCCGGCGTGTTCGCCCTGTACGGAGAGAATCCTCAGTTTCAGACTCTGGCTGCCCTTCCCCTGAACATACACCCTGCAGTGCAAAACAGAGACGGAGGGCTGCAATGTACATTTGCTGAAGCTCTTAGATTCGTAATTTGTGCACAACAAACTTTGGGCACATCCATAATAGACAAAAAGACAGTGGCAAGAAATGAGTTTATGTCCCCTCCAAAAACAGACCATACAGACTGGGCCACTGCCATGAATATATTTCACTGATAAAATGAAAAACAATAGCTATTTGTTAACAAAAATGCCCAGTAAAAGGTCTAATATATCTGTGACAGTTCCAACCCTGAATACCATCCTTCACTGTGGTCTTATCCACAGAAAGAAAACTTTACATACTTGATATCTCCTAGACCAGGGGTTATTTCATGTTGGGTAACTACAAAGACTCAATTTTCCCCACATGTCACAGAGCCTAATGCCCATAAATAACCAAAATACTAAATTTCTTTAAAAAAACAAAAAATACTCAATTTCAAAATGTTCGAAAAACTCAATTTACACTCGTTTCTCATCGAGGTAGCTAAAAAAAGCCCTGTTGCTGGTGATTGCAGGTGAACTCACGGGTCGTTAGGATTGGTGGACGTGATGATATTGCCCTGAGCATTTGTCCAGGTGAGCTGAGGGTCTTCCCCAGGCCCCAGTCCTGTAGCATCACACTTAATGATCAATCCAAAACCTTTCTTCTTGGGCTGTGTCTGGTCCCCTGGCACCAAAACCAACGACTGGGCCTCTGAAAGCAGGAAGAAAAACCACTGAACAAATTGCTACATCCACCCCACACACTGGGTCTCCCCAATACACAAGGTGTAAAGTGACTACTGCATTTCACATCACATTTATTATCTAAAAATGCACTTCAGCAGCCCATAAATGCCTTAAATCTATACTTCTGTTCCCATCATTTATTTTTTCTGATAAGAAATTAATCAAACTGCACAAAACCTATTGAGTGTTCCTACTTCATAATAAACATGGAGTTACTTGACATTAATCACATGCTCACATACAGCAGAGGACACAGTATACACTGTAAGAGTAATCAACTCACCAAATCAATCTATTTCACTTCCCCATTTGGGGTGTGGCATTTATCAACAATCAAATTAATAAATAAAAAAAAGGTCACTTTGATATCATATGAATTGTTTCATGTTGAGTAATGAAAGCTGGAATGACCCATAGCTGGCATGGACAAGGTTGCATGAAAACGCCAACTGCTATTTAATTAAGAACGCATCATATCAACAACAAAAATCTGACACATATTAACATAAAGGAATGAAAGCTATAGTTTCATTCCTGAGGCCTGTATGTCATTGCGACATTCATCAGCCTGTGATACCCAACAAGACAAGTATCAATTACATCAGATGCCAGGGCACTGAATCAGAAGCTGATCCCAACCAATATGGCTGCTTTGTACAAGCCTCATGGTACTCAACAAACGTACTGGCATCGGCAAACCAATCAGAGCAGTGATGCCACTGCAGCATGCAATAACAGTGATCTGCCTGCAAGCCCATTCCTGCACACACACTATCTATGCGCACATCAGAATGCCAATGCTACTGCACAAGGACTTGCTCCAGCTATCATGGAAGTTGAGCTTGCCAATCATAGGACAGCCTTGCCAATCACAGGATTAGCTTGCCAGTCAAAGGATGGGGCTTTACTAGTCACAGGATCAGCTAGCCATTCACAGGATGGCCTTTCCCGTCATATGATGGAGCATTGCCAGACAGCCTTGCCAGTCATAGGACTGCTTTACAAGTCGCAGGACTGCCATAGAAGTCATAAGGCAGCTTTGCCAGTCACAGGAGAGCCTTGAAAGTCCCAGGACGACCTTCCCAGTCAAAAGGCAGCTTTGCCAGTCACAGAATAAGGCCTTACCAGTCACAAGGCAGCTTAGACGGCCTTGCCAGTTACGGGATGGAGGGACCTGCCAGTCACAGGTCATGCAGGAACCAATGCTGAACACATAGTAGAATCTGGATAAGTATTTTCTCACACAGCTTACTGTACTGCCATATAAACATTCAGACATTTTCTGAATTTTTTGGGGTGTATGGGTATGGGGTTTTTTTTGTTTTTGTTTTTTTTCCTGATAACAGGTGATGTTCTGTGATAAACTAAAAGTACACCAGCACAAGTCACAAGAAATTCTGGGTTTATTATAGATGTGAATCTCTTATAATACATATCAAATCAAATTAAGGCACGGATATACTAACAATTTGTACCATCCACTGACACCTGAATATTTTGCTCAGTTCAAGGGAAGTATTTGAATAAATAAGCTGGTAAAAATGCACATATCTCAGAATGTATGGACAGTTCTCCCCAAGGAAACTGTTTTGTGTCACTGGGGCAGGTTTGCTGAACAGAGGTAATTAGTCCTTCCAACAAGGACAAGTGATATCTCAAGACTCCAGAACCATTAAAACTGGGGTGTTTAAAGTTTGGAAATGGCCAGTAATGGTTTGCTTAGCGCTAATTGCTAACCACAAAGCTAGATTTATCAGTAAACAGAGGATGGGGGCTGTCACAACACTTGGAGGGGTCTGCTGTGTGTATGTTTATGTAGGAAGTAGGTAGTGCATCCAGTTGTACCTTTCGGTTCCACAAGCCTTCCCACCCCACAACATCCCACCCTATAGTATCCCCAGCCCCATGGCAGTGAGCGAGGGATAAACAGTCCTGTCCACAAGAACACTATCTCCCCACCCTGGCTGCATTTAGCCCCACCCCAACATTCCACCAGTGTATACCACAGCTTGCCCAAAGTTTAGCTCCCAGGGCTGCTCTCAAATTGCCCACTGGAATCCTGGCCAGGCTACACTCTACGGGTGTTCTGTGTAAATATTTATCATGCAAAACCCGAGCAACACTGAGAGATTAGTAACTTGCGATGCATCAAAGTCATACATATTTTTGGTTATTGGCAAGGCACTAAAAATCCCCTGGAAACCAAACTTGAGCCATTCTACATCTCCCATATGAGCCTTTGACAGGCTATCCCCATAACAGTGCAGCTATCACTGTACATTCCACATAATGAAGTCGCTGCACAGGTATTAAGTTTACTTACCCAGCCAGTGGAGCCCCTTACCCAGCCAGTGGAGCCCCTTACAGCAGCCAGTGGAGCCCCTTACCCAGCCAGTGGAGCCCCCTTACCCAGCCAGTGGAGCCCCTTACCCAGCCAGTGGAGCCCCTTACAGCAGCCAGTGGAGCCCCTTACCCAGCCAGTGGAGCCCCTTACAGCAGCCAGTGGAGCCCCTTACCCAGCCAGTGGAGCCCCTTACAGCAGCCATGGATAAAGTCTTGTTCTCTTTTTTATGCATTTAATTTTATTTTGTTTTTATTTTTTCGCAGGACCTGTATATTGTATAGTTCTACAGGAGAAATTTAAACCTACGGCTTAAAACACCAATATTTCATCATACAAACCACTAAGGTCACAAATACGACTACACTTTTGTAACACAGTAATTCTGAGTACGCTAATTATTCACCCAACACATATTTTTAGTATTTCATCATTTTCATCATAGGAGATATAAACATATAGATACAAATGCTGTGTATGGCCATCCTTAACTAATTCTTTGCTTGTGACAACGATATCACGAAAGATCAGGTCAGTCCGTAGGGAAATAGTGTTTGATTAATTCTTGCCCATGAAATAGATAGGGACTTAACATGAAGTGAAAGATAAAACAGAGGAATTTCACCTAAACCCCAATAAAAACTTTAAAGTAGGGCCCTTTTTTGGAAGGGGAGGGGTCAGGTCACAGGCAACAAACATATTTTGGATGATGATGTCGTGCATTTTGAATACCATAAACATTGTTTCATTGTCAGTCCAAAATGGCTGCAACACTTACAGCATTCAAATTTCACAATGACCTGCCAAGGACTGCCACCTCAGCAGAACAATACCAGCATGAGCTCCCCATTAACTGCCGGCCTGCCGGCCATCCCACTGGGCCTCCCCTCAGGTCACCCCCTCCCAGACCAGTCCGTCCCTAGCGTCAATTCCCTCACAAAGGCTGGATTAAACAGGCTAATTAGACTGGCCCAGGTAATCCACTCTCACCTGAGGAGCACCATGGGTGTTCTGACCAGAAATTAGCCCTCAGTACAACACCAATGATGCCAGATCACTCAATGTCCGGAAAATGCCCTACTTCCTACACCAGCCTGCACCCGCTATAGCTGGCCAATTCCCAGAAAGGCCCTCGGTCTTGTATTCATGCTCCATGCAGCGTTACTATCAATCAATGATGGGTCTATATTACGGGTGCTGACCTGTGTATAAGAATGTCTGCTAGCAGCCAGTTAGGCATAATCAGACTAATTCATTATCCAATAGCTTCATGGCCACAATCTGCCCAGCTCTGTGCAGCCCTACTCAGACATAGCTCACCAGACTTCTCAGACACAGGCCACTGGAGAGGAGGACCCCTCTGGACATACCCAATTATAAAACATTGTTTGAGTGACAGATGAAAGGCATATGTAAACTTAAACAGAATAGAAAATCATTATCACTTTTCCGCAGAATAGCATTTGTAATTTTCGAATTCATTTTGAAATTTAAAACAAAATAAGAAAATCAAAAACCCTGTAGAAATCTGAACACTGCACATCTTTGGTAACAACAATGTACAGCACAGTAACAACAGTGTACACATGAAGTAATGAGAGCGTACAAATGTAGTAACAACGTTATAACAAATATCATATTATATGTAAGAAATCCGTTTCATGTTTTATCTCTAGTACAGATTTTGATACTTCACCCTTGTACAGGTACATGGGTCTATAATAATATCAGTAAGTATGCCACAGCAGACCACAACGACCTATGAACTAGGTCACCTGTGGAAGTGTTCTCAAGATGCCACCACAAATGTTCCCCTGAATTTACAGAACTGAACGCACAGTAGTCTGCTTGAACTGTCTGAATGCATTATCATACAATGTACATTGATACAAAAATGATGTGCAAATAGAGCGGCTGTGATATGTGCCCAGCCCTGCCAGGGGGCACCCTGTGTTAGTTCCAGCTGAGCTGTTGTCTGCACAGTATCGATCCCTGTGTGCACATGTACAGCTGTGGGGGCTGTAGCTAGGGCTTGACAGGCGCCACTACCATCATCAGGCCATTGTTAGGGACTCCAGGAGAGACTGGGAGGGAGAGAGGCAGGAGGTAGGGAGAGGGAAGGCTATGTGCAAGGCCTATGTGCCTGCCCCACTGAGGAAGCAGTGAGTCATCCCCTCAGAACAGTAACCAAGCCTGTCCTCAGTTCACCTCAGCCCAGGCTTCATGCAAACCTGTACTACAACAATCCAACATATCTGAGGCACATCAAAGACTAGATCTCCTCTACACATGAACTGTAGACACTAACCTTATTTTATGTAACCATGGCGCAATAAAGAGTGGTGTTCTCGGCTAATTGTTATATCATTCCTCCATTCTGATGCTCCATGTAACTGCCATACTTATCAATGTTTTGCTGTGAAATTTGGGTTCATATTAGCATGAAGTCACCGCGACGAGTTAGAAAAAGGTGTGCTGCACAGTAAAAACACAGCTTAACTCAATAAAGGTGTTGAATTGTTGTTTAGAGGCTATGGTATGAAGTATGAGGCTCGTCAAACCTGAGTCACACAGGTATCAGTGGCATTATGGGAGGGGCAGGAACTAATCTGCTGACAGTTACACACCCGGGATTAGCCACATCCAGGGGTCAAGGAGAAGGCCCCAGGTGAGGATCTGAGAGAGTCTGCAGATTGCCCCACACCTGCCCCCAATCAGACACACCCTGAACTGATACGGCCAGGTGTGAAATGACAAGTAAGCAGGTAAGAACAGCCTGACACCCTCTTCCATCACAGGGACTAAAAAGTCATGACATGAATCCTTCTTCTCCAGGCATATACACCATGTAGCATACAAAATACAAAGACATGCATTAGAAGGACAATTTCTGACCACTGATAGACATGAAGCACCACACATCACTCTGCAATTAGGCTGACCAATCAACGCCACACCCCTGGACAATTGACCCAACTAGTAAGGCTACTTATATACCTGATGCATTTATGTACCCTTCAATTATGATAACATACATTATACAACAATACTGGTGTCAGGTTGGTGCTAGCTCCCTGCCTGTAAATCAATCCTGGCTGGATTGAGGTACTTCTGAGGAACGAGTGGGGATGTCTACACCTGGTGTGCTCAGGTACTGTATGTCAGCTTAAGTAGGATTACATGCCATAAACAGGTAATCTACTGTTACTTGTTTTTTCACCTGATGGCTGTAGCTATGGCCTGCTCAAGTTTATTGTGATAATAAAAAATACCCCTGCCACTCCAGAATGAAGCTGTACATCTCAGACACAGTCAGCACTAACATCATTACCTCAGTCATAACACACATCATCTTTATACAGAGTACATTCCATAGTCTTTGAAGACACATGACCCTACATGTAATCTAAAAAACAGGTACAAAGATACAAAGTGTTGACCAAGTGGTGTATTTGTTGAACATTGTATGCAATTGTGGCTACATGTATCAACATGAAATCTCTTTACTGTTCAAAGTTTATGTGTCAGGAAATCTATGCCTGAACACTATCACCTGTACAAACCAGGTCACTTTCAAGGCCATGGTGGCCACCTGACAAAAGAGGGCAGTCAATCAAAGGGTCTTCAATAATTACAGAAATGACACAAAAAACAGCATTCACCTGCTTCATTCTGGTTAAACCAGGGCACGGGTTATCTCCACTTATAAAACTGCACATACTTTGTGTCAAACGTCGCAATGACTTGGCACAGGGTTGGCATTTAAAAAACTAAACACTGAGGATATAATTCTATCCATTCTCCTTCAGAATCCCTCTTCAGCTTGCGGGCAGTATGTTTTGGGAAAACTTTCCTCGATATTTTCAGGAAGCCTTGAAGTTAACCGACCCGGTCAAAGCAATTCCTTCCATAGACTGTAGACCTTATTAAAGACTGCTTAGTATATCACAGATCATGGTATCAGTGGGTTGCATAACAGACAGGTCCTGTCCTCAAAGAGCGCTGGATAACCCGCTGCGTGACGCTGGGTGCATATCCTCAGAAGCTGGATGTACATGCCCTAGTACCCAGGGAAACTGGATCACACTGCCCTCATAATATCTGGTCCAATTACAGTTTACTTTGGCAGTGAACTTCACATCCACTCAACCATTCGGCTCTTACATGCATACTGCTGTGTGCCATACCAGAGCTGCTGGATCTAATCCAATCCATGTGCCTCTGCGTAGGGCTGCAGGTGCTTGCCGCGAGAAGCACATACGCAGGGCAGATCGCACAGCTATATGAAGACTTCTGCTCCTGCTTTCCGTCGGACTCCCCATGGGACATCTATCAGCACGGTTACAGGTGCTGCAGACGGAGCAGCCGTCACAGTTATCTTAATGGATCCAGAATCATCATTACCATAACCCTCTTAACACATTCTGACAGGAATATTACATATCTTACTGTCTGCAGATATCTGAACAACCCAGCTCACTGTCTGCCAGCATGCAGCAAACTCCTACACCGATAAACTGGAGGACAGTTATCAAACCACCCTACTCCATTATATCTACATTATTCCATTCTTAACAAAGCAATTTCTGTTTCTCATGGACATCTGTACCGCTTGGCAGCGTTGTCCCTGCGTATACTCAGCTCACCTTCAGCTGTAAGAGGCCCTGGACTACGCTGCATCACCAGACTGTACACTGCAACACCAGGCTGTACACTACATCACCAGACTGTACACTGCATCACCAGACGGTAAATTGTATCATCACACTGTACACCACATCACCAGACCATACACTGACACTGATGTCCAACTGATTTTCCCTGCAGAATGGCTTAGCAAGATTAGCACCTCCTGTGCTGCCCCCCCGTCCCCCCGCCCCCCCATCCCCCAATCACAGATGATATATGCATATCCATGTAAACATGGAGCATCTTAATCCAATTATCACACTGCATCATGACATAACACATGCAGTTGCAGAGATGAGAATTTATCCTACTACATGCCTTACGTTATGAGGTCCAAGGCTCCACACCAAACTCAAGCTAATTAACAAAACTTTGGGGAATTTCCCCCTCCTAAGAACAGTCAGCATTCCTGTTGTAAACCTCAGCTGTACACTTCAGAGGCTATATTTCCCTACACAGCAAAACAGTCCTATAATGAACCCTACACAGAGGCACTTCAAAGACAACAACAACAATTAATGATGGCATCGCGGGGAAAATACCATTCACTCAGTACCAAAGTCCAAACATCAACATACCAACAATCACATGGTAACTTCTCTGATTACTGGGCCAGGTAACTAAGGTGAGAACTGTTCTGCCATACAGCCGTGTCACTCCACAGCTTCACAGTTAATGGTTCATGTATCTGGCAAAAGCCACCTTGATGACAACAAATTTTCTGCCCCTTGCTTGAGAGCATTATGACAAGCTGTGAATTCACTTTGAGCATCAAAATCACTGAGCCGAGCTCATTTGACATTATGTAAATAATATCCCTTAAGTATCAAGCATCATATATTTGGTATTATTCATGCATGACTCCACACAATAAACCATTGGCAACCAGACCATGCATTGTTTGCATTTAAAACAGTCCGCGTTTTTTGAATAGGTGTTCCAGATGAGGTCTCATCTTAATGAGCCCAAGCTACAGGTAAGAGAAATCTAACACAATCATTGATAAGCGGGTGTGCAATTTCTGTAAGCTTAATGAAGTTTGCTATTGTCATTCAATGCATATACTTTAATATGGATTTCTACCCATGCGATGTTTAATTCATTTCAAAGGTGTCCCACTATGATAGATTCACAGTGTCCACAGCCTACACACGTGTCTATATGTGTACACCTGGACAGACATACCACTGCATCACTTTTGTCTGTACCTGAAAGTGATTTACCTTACATTATCACAAAGTAAACACATTCCTCACCATAAAACACAATGCAATAATCAATGCTGACTTGTATTTTAGGCCTTATACGTATAACAACCATAAAACAGAAGACCAATCTGAGCAAGCACACTTCTTCTGGATCAAAGTTTAATCCCAGACTACCCTATCATGAACCAGATGTTCCATGGCAATACAAGCCAGGTATGTTTAGTGTTTGCTTCCACTCACTGAGGGCCTCCTCAGCTGTGTGGAGAAAGAGGCCACAAAGTGATAGTGGGTAATTGAGGAGTATGCACTAAGTAGGTCTAAGGGTTTGCAGTCATTATCATCTGGAAAGTTTCAATTTCAAACACCCCTACCCCCCTTCCCTTATTCCCTTCCAGTCCAGCATGAAGCCTGTCGGGACTATTTAACTCCCATATCCTGGGGCCATTTAGCTCACAGCCCAGGGCTGACCTCTGCATTTCGACTAGCAGCCAAACCATCATTGTCAGCCCTGGGTGAAAACACCAGGGACAAATGCCAGCTATGTACCCTCAACATACTCCCAGCAGGTGCCCCCATGCAGCACACAGCCAGAACCATAGGGTTTGGACAGACTATACACATGTGGCCACCCCACAACCCCAAGGCTATAGTCAAAGACCCTTTGCTCCATTATCACTGTACCTAAGCCTAAATTCGCAGCAAATTTACTCTCACCTTCACAATATTCGTGTCATCCCATGATTACAACACAAGAGTAATCAAAGCTATGTTACTGCATCACAATGTAAAGGGGTGCAATAACCAGAAATAATCCACTCAGTTAAGTAGAATGGCTTCAAATTCACACAGTAGGCTTTTATGGGGCAAAGTTCACCTGCCTAATTTCAGGCCAGTCAGTAGAATAGACCTATAGATTGGGTCTTCTTCGAAATCCAGATCCTATAATTCCAGATATAGTAAGTGGCACTTGAAGACTGCCTGAGTACTGCTCCATTAAGGATGAGACTATTGAAATATGTCAATTATTTATTTCCTTGGTGTTTTTTATCAGTTTAAAGAATATTTCATAGAATATGAAGGCAGCCAGATAAAATATTAAAATGTGTCAATCACATGTATTTGTTTCCTTGGCGTTTTTCATAATTTTGAAGAATATTTCATACAATCTGTAGGCAGCAAGCCATGAGGGTTAAGCACTTCTGTATTTAATTGGTGGCCAGCAATGGTGTGAGGAAATCAAGCAGAGTGCGTGGAAACCCACGGTCATCTGCACACTGAGGGCAAACCTATCTACATACAACTTCAGATAGACAAAGCCAGCATGGGTTGGATTGGAGATCAGAGTGACCAAAGTGGTGAGAGGCTCCCGAGTCACTGTACTGAATAAGCATGTCAACCACTCGCCCACAGTAAGTGCAAATGTAAGTCTAAGTGCATAATTAACCACCAAAATTCAACAGATTTACTAAAAAAGTAATTATGAGGCCTTCAATGTGTGTAAAGAAATTCTAATGAATGTTCTAATGAAAGTTCATTGGATGCTAAATATTATTCATAACAGGGAATAGCTAACAAACGGACAAGGCCAGCCACAAGTCAAAATAACATGTTTTGAGAAATGCTATAAATTGTAACCAGACAAATATTATTTTTGAAGTGACTACATTTTCACTGTTACCAGTGGTTTATTATCAAACAAACAGCCATGTAGTGGATCATACAACCTCTGCCCTGTGCATGCCGGCTAGGGTAGGGCTTGGGCTGGCTTATTATGATACAGCTTCAGAATAACACAGGACAACACAGACACAGCTATGCAAAACAGTTTGGCATCTGTACACACAGCTCCCCACACCTGCACTGTCACCTATGCAATGTTCACCGCCACACCACTCATCAACACTCCTCTGACTGCCCTGTCACAAACATATTAGGCTCAGTTCTCAAAGCTGCTTGTAAAACCTCTTTGATGTCTCTACATGAGGACACCAGCAACTCTCCAGGAAGTTCTACATTACACCATGTTATCCTCCTTTGTGTACACCCCATGGTCACCTTCATCAGTTAGTCTCAAGCCTGTGATCATATGGGCGTTCCACAGGTGTCTACTTCCTAAGTAATTTGTCCAAAATGGATAGGACAATCTAGGGATCAGAAAAACTACTTCATTTTCTGTGGATTGATCTTGTTCAAAACCACATTCAAAGCTGGTTATAGTGACAAAGTGCAAACTTAACACACAAGACCAAACGTTTGTTTCTTTCTTTGACTAGTTTATTTGATCAGTGCCGAAGATTTTAAGACAGGAAAGAGAAAGATGTTCCAAAGATTTTTGAGAGGCAGGCAGATATCCTACTGGGATAAAAGATAAGTTTCAGCACCAAGAGTAACATTTCATTAGATTTATTTGTCTCCAGAAGTTTATTTAATTCCGGGTGACTTCTGGGGCCAAAAGGAAGGTGCTGCAGAGCCATTACATTGGTAACCTGTCTTCAACATCTGCTGAGATCACACAGCCTATACTCATCTCTCCCATCTGGGGTTAATGAAGAGATCAAACATCTTACATAAAACATGAGGTCAAATCAAAGGTTCCATTTTCATGTATACTCAAAGTGTGCCCCCCCCCCTCCCAAATCAAAGGTTACCTAAAGTGTGTGCATTTGTGTACCTGTGTGCAGGAACAAGTGGCACAAACGCCCATGGTTATTACCCCATTTCTGACAGCATGCCTTGCACTCCACAGAAGAGAACATGAAGGGGTGGTGGGATGGGGGGGGGCACTGTTCTCCAATCATCAACCCATGTAATTTCACTTTGTCTTCATCAGCAGGCTTCATTCATTAAGGATTGGATAATGCTGCCAACAACACAATTGCTCCAGAGAATTAATGAATATTACCTTGAGTGTACAGAATAAAACAGAAGTCATGCTATTCTGACATGTTTGTACACATCGATTCACATCTCCTGCCTGCTGACAGTCAGAAGTATGGTCCTCAAGGACCCCAGAATGGGTATAATCTCAATCATATTTCACTTCTCAACTGTCCTATATACTGTCTTAAAACTCAGAACACACAATCCAGATTGCATATTCAGCCTTCAAAGCTCACAAGCATGTGCATGTACTATCTGCATGCATTGTCCTCCAAGTTGCTGAGACGAAGAACACATAGGCCATCCTTAAAAGTATGTTCGTTGGGCGGAACAAGACCCGACCCTCCGAAGGTTTTGGCAACTGAAAACTGGCACTAATTGATTGTGATATAAGGATTGTCAGCTGACTGGAAACCTTGCACAGAATCACTCACCTGCTGATAACAATGTTATGGAAATTTACTGTTATCCACAAAACCCCAACCGATCAACAAATGTAATAGAGTCATATGAAATGCATGTGTACAGAAATTAGGCTCAGATGAAAAGAATTAAAATTTTTAAAAAAGGTTACAGATTCATCATTCAACATCAGAGTTAACAGTTATTTTGCAAGTTAAAATTGTTATTGTGAATCAGACACTTCGTTTCTGAGGATGCGGAAGGGGCATTTTCAAGAAGCATATACATATATACTAAACTGAAAATCTAGCAACCTGTGGATTGTCGTGGGTTTCCTCCAGGCTCTGTCCAGTTTCCTCCCACCATACTTAATGCTGGCCATCATCATATAAGAAAACTATTCTTAAGTATGGCATAAAACACCAATAAAATAATTAAATAAACAGAATATCACATATTTCTCTAACACTCAATATTTGAAGTCATATGAAGCGGGGTAACACATCTTTCAAATACAGAATTAAGATTGCAAGATTGCATGTCCACAAAGCTGCAAATGTTTCAGAATACTTATATAATAATATGCTCATTGGCAAACAAATGCCTGCAGGCACTCATATGCTTAGTTTTCCCCATATTTAAGTCTGTAACATGCGAAAGTATAAACACAGTCCTTTCAACCAGTGGTGTAGGCCTAAATATATTCTACCCTTTGCTGGTTTGTCTAGTAAATATACACACCAGTAACAGTGAATCTGCCAGTTAGTTTGATTGTATGGATTAATTTATTAATTTAGTGGCTGATCAACATAATTTTCATACAATCAGTGTGACGAAACAAATGTAATTAGCCATAAGATAAAGCAACTTTCTGATAATGGTGATTTTGACCCTTAAACGTACCTGAAAGATGTTTAAATGTGTTTTTCTGTTTCAAGAAATGGAAATTTGGAATTTACGAGTTATATGCATGCACATTAGTTAATTACAGGCAAAACTAGATGCAATTTAGGGTCACCTAGAGATTAGGCCGAAGACTAATCAAAGTTAGTCAGGTCGAAAAATCAAATATTGGTCAATATGATGAGAAAAAAATGGTCATCTGGGAGACAGGCCTATTACTAACCTTTTCTAGTCATTTTGATAAGATCAAGTTTTTCTGCGAATACTTTATCTGTGACAAAATTGATTAATTAATTTCTTGACATGCAAAACTTGCATGTTTTCTAATCGAGAGCGACACTCTCTGCGTGACTTGTTCATTGCCTGGAAATATGCACAGGTTGCAAATGTGACAGACAAGGTACCTGTCCGACATTCTAGGGCAGCAGCCCAAGCGGTCAAGTTCTGGTAACTTCCACATTATTTTTTACTTGCACCATTTTAATGACTACCCAAGCACTCGGCTGCTGCAAGGTAGGCCTAAATAAAATTAGGAACTGTTAAATACATCCATGTAGGCTAAATACTCTACCACATGCAGTCAAGGTATCAAACGCTACGTCATATTTACCTTCCTCCTCCTGAAAATAGCACAAGCGCATTCAATAACCTTTTGGAACACAAAACTAAATTGGTAATAAATGAAAGCACCACTTCTGACATAATTAAAAGTTTTATTTAATGCGTAATTATTGCATATAAATCCAAACAAAATAATGAAGAAAACATCACATTAGGTAGCTAATATTTTGACCATAACACATGAGTTATTTCCTAAAACGCAAACGAGAGGCATTTTTTCATGCCTCAATAATGGGCCTCTGGTGATTCTCACTAACAGACCCATAAAAAATTCCTTACTGACCAGCCCTATATTCTCTCAGAGTCAGGTCACACCCAACAAACACTTTTCTAAGGATGGCCTGATAGTGATCACAGAGCCAATATTCAGGTTACTTTGTGTCTCTTATGAAAAGCAGAATTTCATTATGTTCTGCTGAAAGACTAGAGTACTATTCTACAGACTGTTCATGGGGTTAATCAACACACAATGTATGTACAGACAAAGCTGAGGGGGCTCTGGGAACAGACCCAGTACAAACAGCCAGGCTTCAGTGTCATCCCAGACAACTGGGGTGATGGCTCCACATGGGGCAAAGCCAAGCCCTGGAAGGGAATGTCAACTCTGCTCCCTCCATGTCCCCTGTCCCCTCCCCAATCAGCTTCCACATTACTCTGCTGTAGTAGAAAGGCTGGATTAAGAGCTGAAGATTTGTGCCCACGTTATAGGCTGAGGCACGTCTAAAGCTTTCCTATTGATTTTCCTATTCCTAAGTTGTGCTGAATAATATATGCGTCATAGGAGCTAATGCCAACAGACACATTACCTAATACTGTAGGAGAAAAGCTGACATGTCTGCAGTCGGGCGCCTGTCTGTCACAACTGCACAACCATCCATCCTAATATGATTGCCTCAGTGTCACTTTGCTGCACTCATTCTGCAAATTGTTTGTAAGGATATGGCTGACCTTTAGGCTAGAAATAACGACAGTTCAACGGATCAATACCTTGATCATATAGGGTAGTAATGTAAGAGTTACCCCAGCAAAGACAATGCTCCCGAGAGCCAATAGAGGTGTGTACATGTAAGCCAGCTCTGGCATGCAGAGCTCATGGTACATTGCCTCTGTTCTCATTCGCTGGTAGTTCTCTGGTCACAATACTAGAGGTCTTGTTTTGGTGGCACATAACTGAGATAATACACACTGACTTTGCCACTGGTAAACCCACAAAACAAGTGTAACAACTTGCCAGCGTTTTATTACCTGTGTGACTCCTGACTTCAGTACCAAGTAAGAAGTCACCAAAGATCTGATGCAGAAATCACTGGACTTTGATTGACTTCTGCCATTTTAGCCAACATACATGCATGTAAACAGAAAACCTCATTTTTCTTTCTCTCACACAGTTAGTGCATCTAATCAGCATACAATCTACAACTTTTCTCCAAAACCTTACAGAGAAATGTAACGTTTTGATTTTAGCAAAGCTAATATCTGTTCCCAAAATGAGAATAATTGGTAAGTTCTATTTTCAGCCAGTTCAGCATTCTACACTTGTAGCATTGCCACGTCAGGTGATTAGGTGGGTTTAAGCACCTGTGCACCTTTACTGGTAACCTTTATCAAGTCTCTCTTTGAGCCTGCACATCCACATGCGTGCACATGTGCACAGAGCATGTCACAAGGGGATGGACGGCCTGGATCAAAACTGGGGGACTACTTTGGGCAAATCATATACATTACACTAATTACCAGCAGGAGTTACTCAATCTAATTTACACAAATGGAAATCATCTCAGAGCAATCACGGAGAGCAAGTGAAGAGATGAGCATGTTACACTGATCACAACTTATACTGGTTATCAGTAGTGCCATGCCAGAGTGGCACATGGCATGGTTCCTGCAGCCTACTGCACACTATTGCAGCTGAAGCTTGGCCAACACCCCACAAGCAGGAAGCCATACCTGGTACACCCATCAGGTGCAGCCTGCTCAAAGCTCGTTAACACTGCCTTACGACCAGGTTACCTCCAGACGTTAAGGCAATCTGTGGCTCGTCCGCAGGTGTGGATACAGTATTTTTAAGGCTCAGTTTCTATTTACTCTTCCCCCCACCCTCCTCCTCTAAATCCTTGTACAGCAGACCTAGTTGATTCCCCCACCACAGACAAAGCTGGGCTCTGATACACACCCCTTCACCTTAACCTGTTTACTCAAGTATTTTAGGCACACAGCAAGGCTGACAGATGGCATTGCAATCACCATTATGGAGATGTTGTCACAGGCTGGACCACAATTGATGGCCTTCACAGAGTGTCTATTAGTACAACCTGCACCATGAGCAAACCCTTCTGCAGTAAAAAACCACCCTTAACAGCGTAGACAAAATGCCACCAAGTACCCAACATCATCATCAAATGGGCTGCCTACATGCTACCAAATACCCACCACCATCATCAAATGGGCAGCCTACATGCTACCAAATACCCACCATCATCATCAAATGGGCACCCAACATGCTACTAAAATACCCACCATCATCATCAAATGGGCACCCACCATGCTACCAAATAACCATCAACCACACCAAATGGGCAGCCAACATGCATCAACCACACCAAATCGGCAGTCAACATGCTACCAAACACCCACCATCATCATCAAATCGGCAGCCAACATGCTACCAAACACCCACCATCATCACCAAATGGGCACCCAACATGCATCAACCACACCAAATGGGCAGCCAACCAAATGCCTAACATCATCATCAAATGGGCAGCTAACATGCTACACAATAACCAACATCATCATCAAATGGGCAGCCAATATGCTACAAAATACTCAACTAACACCCCAAATGGGAAGCCAACATGCTACCACATAGGCAATCACCACATTAAATCCTCAAGATAGCATTTACACCAGCAGTCAATATAGACATACTGTACTGGAATGTGGAGTCTACAAGACAAACAGTTGGGACACATGGTGCACATCGCTTCCTGTATAATGACAGTGGGAATAAGCCAGATGTAAATAGGCCCAGAAGCCACACAGCTCCAATTTTTTGCAAACTAAGCCAGTATTCTGTGATCACATAAACTGTGTGGGCTGACGGTGACGAGACCATTCTGAGTTGCCTTCATTGGCTTCCAGCACGCATGGTTACATGCTCTAGCAGATCAGAAAATCAACTCTGTGCAATAAAAGCTTCAGAATAGCACTGCACAAAGCTCTGGCATCGTATGACGACTGCTGACCAATGTATGAGTCAGACATAGGGTTGAAGAAACTGGCGCAGAGCACAGGACTGCAGCATGTTGGTTATTGATCGACAGTGGCCATGACAGATAGGCCGTTAGCTCCTCTGCCCTAGCTCCCTTCTCATCAGGCTGCTTCGGACCTCCACAGCCCTTACCCAGCCACTGCCGCGTAATTTGGTAGGGGGGACCACGGCACTGACCCGATAACCTGTAGCTGAAGGAATCAATGATGCCTGCTGCTCACCTAATTGGGACTGTGTACCCCTTGCTACTGTCAGGGAACCAAACCTTGCCATTAGGATCTCACAATAAACCACACAAGCCTGTTGCTGGTGCCAAGTCTACGCTTACATCAAGACTGAAGCAAAAAACACAGGAACATTTTCCCACACCACTCAAACAAGCATATATATATATATAAATATAAACCTTCCAAAGAACAATGAAGACCATGTTTGGCATAAGCCTCTCTTCTCACAGAAGCCAAAGAAACCTTCTGCTTGTTTCCATCAATGGGGATAGCTTGTTTCCCCCAATAGTGTGAGCTTGTTTCCACCAGCAGGGATAGCTTGTTTCCATCAATATTGTGAGCTTCTTTCCACCAACAGGGATAGCTTGTTTCCACCAATAGTGTGAGCTTGTTTCCACCAGCAGGGATAGCTTGTTTCCATCAATAGTGTGAGCTTGTTTCCATCAATAGGGACAGCTTGTTTCCACCAATAGTGTGAGCTTGTTTCCACCGATATGATTAGCTTGTTTCCACCAATAGGGTTAACGAACTACCTGTCCAAGGGGACAGGAGGAATAGAAAATTAGTGGTATTTGGGCTCCTTGTTTCCACCAATGGCTCCACAGTATAAGTGAAACAATACTGTCTCAATCACAAGCGAGAATGTAGTTATTTTATCTGTTTGCTAGCTTTTGTTTTAATGTCTGTCCCCAAGAAATTGTTCTTAATAACATAGTGGTCAGTCTCCATCCCCCACCCACCCCCGCCGGGCTGAGGATACATGCTGGTAATCTTGAGATGAGCTGCAGAACACATGTTCCTACAGGCCCTCAAAGTAATACTCTGGACCACGTAAAGGTGATGGATGGTACACATCTACTCCTGGAAAACCAGACAAGGAATTAATGCATGATAGTATAACTCCACAATTCATTCCTCCGCCTCTTGCTTTTAACCAGCTGGCTTGTATCACGGTGGGGCCCATCTGCTCAGAGGTCTGGTCAGTTGCCCCAGCCCAATAAAGGTCTCTGTAGGAAGATCCCAACTGTCTTAGCAGGAGGGAAAAGCAAATGCTACAAGGAGATAACGTGCCTTTAACAAGGGACAGAAGGCCCTGAGCAGTGTGGACTCAGCACAATGTGATCAGACTAATGCCAGCCATGCTTGCTGTATTGAGAGAGCAGATTCTTCAGGTAAGGGATCCAGGTGTGCCTACTGGTCTACATACACTTGGAATCTGTGCGCTGGGGGCCAGGTATGGCCCTCAATTAGCCCCGGGGGTGGTGAAGTGATGGCTTGGTACACACATATACGCACAGCAACAAAGTCAGTCACCCCAGTAATTCTTCACACTGCGAAATCCACAATAACACAAAAGGTGCGAGTGTAATTGGCCTATGTCACATGATACAGCTCAATGCAAAGAGCACTCATGACATGTCTCAGAACAATCTTACATTTGTTAGCTTTTGATACTTTTAAGAGCAGATATATTTTGCCATGTAACACCTGTGGAACTAATGAGGTGTCTGTGAGCCTCTGGACTTACAGGTGCACTCCACTGATGGATACATATATATAAATATATACAGGTAAATATGTGAATATGGAGCCCTCATCCTTAATGGTTAGCATTCTAGTGCTAGTATTCCAGGAGCCACTCACCAATGCAGTCACCTGGACTTAAGTCCAGCTCTTGCTGGTTTCCTTTCTGGTCGTACCTGGGAAGGTCTGCCAGCAAACCTGTTACGGTTGTGGCTTTCTTCCTGACCTGACTCGGTTTCCTCCCACCATTAATTCTGGTCGCCATCGTATGAAGGAAATACAGGAAAAAGCACCAATCGAATATATGAATGAATGCATGTATGTGTGTAAATATCTTTGAAACAATTCAGTTTGATTTCACCCCAGTGCTCATATACCAATACCATCCAGACAGCAGAATCCATCAAGTGCCAGCCACAGGGTTTGTCAAGGTGTCCATAAATAATAGAGTTTAGATGAATCATTAAGGGCTTTGGAAAATCTACTGATGAACTTGTTCACATAGGAACCCTAACAAACTTGGTCGAGTCTCATGCATGCCACAACATGGCTGACCCAGGAATTAACCCTCAGTATACAGCCTGTGTGACTCAACCTCTGCACACTGAACACCGCAATAGTACAGTCTACGATGAATCACCTGCATTGAGGATAGATGCCCGCCAATGGACCTGAAACTGATGTGACTGTCTAGACAGGGAAATAGACCAACTGGAATCTACCCTATGACAACTGTTAGGTGTCATACAGATCGTACTTGTGTTATTTCCAACTTGCTGTTGCATAACACCACTAACCTTTTCAACTACTGCTGAAAGTAATATTTCATTATTTTGTTGGAAAACTGTAGGGTCTAGTGAAATAATTCTTATAGTCTCATGAAGCTTATACCTTTCGTGACACAAACAAATAATTTTTGGCTTTATTTTCACAATAACTGTATGCATAAACGACCCCTTAAAAACTACATTCATGATCGAAAAGGTTGAAGATTTACAGTAAACCTTTCTTGTGTGTTTCCTCATTTGCTGTATGGTGAAATGTATGAAATGTGTCAAGAAGCACAGCTCCTTGAATTAGAAGGCCTACAGGTAGATGAAGGGCAAATTAAGAATTAAACAGCCAACACTTAACTCATTTAGAATGAATTACATGTAGGATGTTACCTCACAGATACAATTACATGTACAGAAGGATTTAGAGTAGACAAACAAATCTTACTCACATCGCCAAATAAAAAGATAATTTCTCCCATAGCAAACAATCAACGTTACTGACTACAAATCTGGCGGCTGCATTATTTGCCAAGTGCAAACTCCACATAAAGTACACAACCATGCTTATCTCCATGTGCTAGAACCATAGTGCTGCAGGCTGCCATTGTGCTGGTAACAAGCCCTATCTTATACTGGATGGGCGTGCTGATCTAAAACAGGGAGAGAGGCCAAGAGATCTGCCAAACAATGCCGGACTGCCCCAAGAGCACACCCTTGGTTAGCCCCTAATTGACAGCCCCGTTATTACTGATAGCCTTTGACCTGTGCCCCCAGAAAGATCAGTCAGGGAGATCTCTGGTTGGATGCGATAACTCCCAGAGTGGGATAACTCTGAGGATGTCACCCCCAAGATATGTTCCAAAGATGGGATCAGGAAACGTCACTGGTATAACACTAACTAGTCAGCCCTCATATAACACTCCACACAGTACAAAAGTAGTCCTTCCTCAGGTGATAAGGCTCACCCAGGCACATACCCAGCTGACTGAGACAAGCCACATGGTACCCCACCACCCCAAGGTACACATACAGCCACAGCCCCCCCCCCCCCACAGAGGAGCACCATACACCAACCTCAGGAATATAGTAGCTTAAACTCACTAAAAAAGAAAACATAATACAATCAGACTTATCATCAGAGAAGTCTGGAAGCAGAATTTTCCATAGACTGTGGAGGCTGAAAATCGCTTCCACAATACTGATCCCAGTCTGACCTATGTTTACCAGCATTCCACCTAGTACTGCAATTATTCAAGGCACAACAAACAGCTGCAGTCAGCATTCATCTGTCAGTACATCACCAACTGCTCTTCCTCACAACCCATTACATCACAGAGCTAAGTCTATAGAGTGTTCTACTTTGTTGACCAAACTGTATTATTTCTACTACACTGTATTAGAAAGTGACTCAAAAATGGCAACAGTGTTACATAAACCACACCACTTTTATTACTGCATCTACTTCTATGTAGTACATGTGTACCAGAGGTACTTATTCCTGCTGCAGCTCTCCATCCCACCTAGTTCACCAGTCATGTTCACTCATGTTACCTACAGAAACAGAACAGCTCTACTCAGAGGTTGGCTGGTTTTTAGGCCTGCTGAATCAATCAGCTGTTTCACAGAACAACAACAAACATCGCTGCAGACAACCCTTCCCTGTCAACCTGGTATTCCTACAGAGCACTCTCCGCATTCTGTAACCTCCTAACCCTCCATCCCTGTCCTTCTGGCCCCTGGGTGGATAGAACCTTGTCCTGTGACACTCACTCTCTCCCAACCTCACTCTATAGGCCAGGGGTCACAGGCAGATTGTTTAGAGCCCTGATAAGATCTCTGCCCCATTCCCTACACCCCTCAGTCACTGCATCACTCTTTGTCATCCATCTCAGTAGCTGCCATACAAGCCTGTAGGAGCAAACAATTTCTGCCTCACTTTCTCTCACATGTGACAAGCAGACCAACCTATTAAAAAAGCACTACACATAGTAAAGAGATAGAGTGATAATTCCAGAGTTTTTTTTATACTTCAGCAGAATATCTCTCTTCTCTGGAACTGTAGGCAATGTCTAAGGTTCCTAGCCAGAATATCTCTTTCCCTGGAATTGTAGGTAACATCTAATGTCCATAGCCAGAATATCTCTCTTCTCTGGAACTGCAGGCAACATCTAAGGTCCCTAGCCAGAATATCTCTCTTCTCTGGAGCTGTAGGCAACATCTTATGTCCCTAGCCAGAATATCTCTCTTCTCTTGAATTGTAGGCAACATCTAAGGTCCCTAGCCAGAATATCTCTCTTCTCTAGAACTGTAGGCAACATCTAAGGTCCCTAGCCAGAATATCTCTCTTCTCTGGAACTGTAGGCAACATCTAAGGTCCCTAGCCAAGAACTGAGAGGGTCATGGTGGAAAGGCATTCTTGGGGGCATAGGGCTATTAGGTGGAGCATCCCCCCCACCCTGAATGGTGCCCACATGCTGAAGGCTTTTCGTGACTGGAAACTGCATCACATAATATTTGTATTTTACGCTAAATATGACTGAAATATGCTACCGGTTAAATTATTTAAAAGAGAGCTGTTTTGAATACACTTTGGATTGAACTGACTGGAGAAAATTTATTTAACTGGTGTTTCACACCATACTCAAGAATATACCACTTATACCATGGCAGCCAGCTTTAAGGTAGGCCTACAAGGAAATCAGGAGAGAAAAAGAAAAAAGTCAACTTGTGGCAGGCCTACGCTACATATTTCATGGTAGGTTATTCACTTTACGGAATTTTGCAGATATGTATTTCAATTTTCAAGGTTGTTTGAACAGCAAATAAGCCTGGGTGGATTACCGGTAGATGTTTTCACTGTTCACCTACACTTGCTTATTTTTCAAACAATTACTGAAAGCCGATGAGACGGTAATTTATCATGGTGTCGTTGCAACTGATTTCACACAACTCATGGCCCTAGAACTAGAAGACGACTTTTCACTAACACTGCTGCATGCCGTCTGGAAGCAGGAAGTTTATACATGGTTGCAAGATTTTGCAACTTGTGAGGGCTGCCTGTCGCGATTTTCAGCATTTCTTTCTGTTGTCGGCATAACAAATTGTCCTCCGACAAAGTGACAACTTGTACTATCCACAGCGATATCTCTTCAATTTTGTTTTCAATATGTATTAGAAAAAGAATCAACCAAGTGTCACAAAATTCCGCCAAACCAAGAGAAGCACTTTTTATTTCTCCTTTCACAGAAGAGTTACCATCACAGCTATAAGCCAGTACTTGTTGTTTCTGACAGGATAAGTTGTTTTCTTTTCAAATTTCAACATTGGCAATGACTGGGAAAGAACACCACCAAAACACCAAGTTATTTTTGTGAATTACAAAGTTACAAGCCATGGAAATGCTTCGGGGACATGTAAAGGCTTGGCACAGCTAAGGGGCATGCGTGGGTCTTGCCAGGGCAGGCATGGCACTCCACCATGCCAAATATGCCTAGCTAGAGTCTGATCTAGCTTAGCATATAGAATTTCAAATAGTGTCAAGTCCAAAGCAATGTTTACCACAGAATTATGATTAGTTTTGACTCAGGCTTGGCTACATATGAAATAATTATTACAACACTATAACTATTTATTGCCACAGGTATTTTTGTGATGTCTTCTTGTACAGTACACTAGAAGGATGCTACACTGTTCTTCATCATATACATTAAGTATTACAAAGTAGCAGTTGTTGATGAAGACAAATGAGGGGAGGTGTGGATATCCCAATTTGTGCAGGGTTGCTGACTGGTGCTCAGGAACAATGGCTGAGGAATGGCTCTGCGGGGACAATAGAGATAATTAACAAAGCCTACAGCCACACAGCTCCCTGTCCACGTCTCCAGCCTACCCAAAAGGGTGAGCCAGGCCAGCTGCGCCCTTCAAAACCCTGCTGAAACTTAACTCTGCAATATTCAAATAATACATACAGCTGTAAATGAACCAGCAGGCAAGCGCCACTGCCAGACAGTGGGTAATTGGCCTAAAATCCACAGTGGCTGAATTACCAAATTCAACAGAGTCCATTGCCAGCCAGCAAGCTCCTCTGAAGGTGAACCTGATGATAAAGGCTACAATGCTAACTACCAAGTCATAACGTATGAATTCAGACCAGATATGAAACTGGAGTTTTCACAGCTGATGACAGATGTGCACTATTCCAGAGTACTATATTGATGTGAACGCTGTGAGGCATTCGTGCTCACTGTCCTGGCAAGGGACAGTCATTGTACTAAGTGTATCAGTGGATCTGTCACTCTATTCTGCATAGATAATAAAAGTGTTAATTACTTAATTAGGATCCAAACCAGAACACTCACATCTGTTTCTCACATGTCACAGCTAAATGAGATCTCCCAAACAATGTCACACTCCATTTAATTGCTTTTGATGAATGAAATGGGCTAATTAAAGCATGGTGGAATTTAAAATAAACAAACTAATTTATCCCTCATTTTTATGCCTTTTTACACATTGTATTAAAGAATATAATCATAGCCCCCACCCCATCCCTTCCCATCCCTTACCCCCCCCCCCCATGCCCAAATCTCCTCATCCCACTTCACTCTAGTCCTTCTCTCCCTCTTCCATCCTTAACAGACCAGTTGAACAAGTCTATTAGATGTCTCCACCCCCAGGCTGGAGGTTCCTGGATCAGAGGACCTCCATCACCCCACCACCCCCACCCCAAACAAATCAGCCACTACCTCCTTCCCATCTTCAAGCACATATCAACCCCTCATTATATCATATATTACAGCTGTACACGCTTTTAGCGCAAATTAATACAGTGTTGCACAAAGCAACCAGAAAGCCATGGAGGAATTGTTGATTTGGTTTGGAAGATTACAGACCTTGACGCTGATCCCCATGCGCAGAATATTAAAACACACCGGTGGCAGGCTTAAAGGTTACACACCTGAGTATATAGGCGTCCATGCATCCAGGCTGACAACGCAGGCTGACTATCTTACCACATTTTGGGGAAAACACAAAACTTTGTGAACATAATTACACTAGCTGAGGCATATTTCAAGAATTTCAGAACTGGAGACTGAAGAAGAACTTTTATGCTGTATATCATAGATTTTAATAATTTGAACAAGAAGTCAAAACCCTATTAAGGATGTGGACTGGATGTGAAGGACATCAGACTGACAGACAAACATGACAGTCATACAGTCATCATAATCTCTATGGCAGTGTTTGTCTAGTCCATGTGTGAGTGCTAAATTCCTCCATTCTACACATAGTTAGAGTCTGGTACAAACTGCCAGGGAATGCCTTGAGTGTGGTGACACTATTAGGGTTGTATTAGGCTGTGATTTACCACATGGCTCACAGGCATGCCCTCTCTACCCCCCTCCTCCCCCCCCCCCACAGTCATTTGAGGGCCATGACTGGGTTGGAAGTCAGGATAAACCCCTGCCAATCCATCATCATCATACTAAACACAGGCTATCTTTACAGCACCTCTCATACACTTCAATTCATAGACTGGCATTATCCTTCCACAACCTAACATCACAACAATTAGTGGATATTACCCCAAGTCTCAGGAATGTGAAGATGGCATAACCAATCCAAGCCAGTTCAAAATTCGTGACTAACGCACCAACAACCCAGTCTAATGGATCCATCTCTCTTTAATACAAATGATGAATTCATTCCCTACCCAGTTTATTATGCACCTAATGAAACCATAATCTGAGAATCATTCTCAGGTTACATGCCACCAAAGGCCTACTCTGCCAAATGTCTTAACTGCCCCTAAACAGCTTTATACATTTGTCATCCTGTCTGTCTGTTAGTCTCTTGGTCCGTCACAATTTTTTGCACTCTATTACTTTTCACATTAGGCCTCCCATCTTTTTAACATTGACCACTTATCTTTTAACACTGACCATTCACTAAATGACAGGCTTGAGCACAAGACAACATTAAATCCTATATATGTAGGTTGTCACAGCTATAGCAAGCTCGCTCTTGTTTGTGTGGCACTAGATTACAATGTTTTCCTTCTGTTTTTGTCTGCAAACAGAGCAAAAGAAGGTTGCAAATTATTTCCAGGAAATAACACAAAGGGTGACATCTGTACGACAGCTAAAGTTTTTGTTTACTTTCATTTTTACTCTGAACAATGTACATGCATGAGAGGAGAAATGTGTTCCCAAACGATGCCTCACTTTCATTTTCCTGATTTTTCTTCTCTTCCCTCCCCGCCAAAAAATTGATACCATCACTTGTCAGCCCGTATGTTTAGCTCTAACCTGCATGTGAAAACAAAAGGTTACAAAAAAAATAATCCCTAAATGAAGTGAATATTGATTCTGGGGTTCCCAGTGCTGCCTGACTTCCCTGCTGCTGTGGCAGGCTATTTTAAGAAAACCATGATAATCAATGGGGGGACACCAGATATAAGTACCAGACAGTCATGCTAGGCAAGTCTGTGCCATGATATATCTCAGTATTGTACTCAGACAACAGTTAATGTCTCCAACAGTAATCAGCAAGACTGGGCTAGCCAACACAAGGCACAATAAATCTGGGTGGACTGGCATGGAGGGTCAGGGTGTTTACAAACAGCATGTCAGGGGTAAGGCAGTGCCAGGGCTGGCTGGGGGCACACCAAAAGGGAAGGGAACCTGAGAGCCCTGTGCTGGGGCCTTGGGGAGGGAGAGATGAAAGCCATGGCTGGGGTTGGGGGGTCAGGAGATACAGAGGGATACATCCGATAATGGTGAGGCTTAGCTGACAATACCAGGTTCACAGGGAAGGCCCAGCAGTAGTGAAGGAACAGCAAACCAGCCTGGGAGCCAGGGAGCCATCAGCCCCATGACAGTTCCCAGAAGCTCTAGAGCCACTGCCTTTTGTTGCGTGGACAATGGCTACTGCCAAGCCTGGCAGCTCAGCAACAAACACTGCATGGACACGGAGCAGGCCAACCACCACTACTTATTCAAGAGGCACGCTCATATAATCAACAAGATTTGACATTAAAGGCAACACTTTGTTACAGAATCCCAAACACACCCAGTGCCATTCTCAGCAGTGAGCACATAGTTCCAACAGCTCAGCACAGGACTACACCAGAAGCAGCTGTGTGCACAATGCCTTCACAGTGATAGTCTTGTGCAAATGTGTATCCTGTGGCCATAGCTCACATCACAAAAGGCGGGCACTGCACAAGACCAGTGTCCAAGTGGCATCTGAGTTTCTCTGGAGAAGCCGTGCCAGAGAAACGGCCACACCGGCTGGTTTTGTGCTGTTCTAGTGGTGGTAGCCATGGATCCCTACTAGCCCAGGACAGATGTACAGACTATATCCCATGAACCATCCATCCCCCACACAGCACAAGAGCTCTGACTCATGAACACAAATTAATTACATATAACATCCATTGTGCCATTTGCCTTTGTGACATTCCTGGGATGATGGGATAACAAGACAGACAAAAAATGGTTAACTTGTCTGCTGACATAAACCACAACTTTTAGCAAGCACTGGAGAGAAATAAAGCCTAGCATATCTAGCACGAAAGACAATCACAATGTCTCTGGAGGCCATCTTAATTCATAACTTAACACACATGCTGGCAAACACCATTAATAATGAAATCATCCACAGCCTGGAATACATCTTTTAAGTAAGTCACTGCCATGAACACTCTGCCTAACGCACACAGACTGGTGTACTGACAATCTGTTCAAAGCCTGGTGGCAGGACAGAGCTCCAATAAAAACACTTTTCAAGCATGAATATTTATAGCACATATCAACACTGCATCAGACTAGCTACAAGCACTGTGTTGGGCACCTGAATATTGATTACATATGATGTTAACATTCAGTACCATTATGAAGTGAAAAACTTCAATATTCACACATCATATCACCACTGCTTCCGGCTACCTTCACGTACCTTAATTTATCCTCTTGGAATGTTTGCAGTTCAACGCTTCATTACAACATTCCCAACTACCCACACAATTCAATACAGCCAACACATTTCTCTGTCCCTAAAATACTATCAACAGATAATTAAAACTTAAACAAATAATCTTCATCACGGGCTGGTGAATATATGTCTCTTCTCAGCTGCCCCATAAATGCAAGTCTAGTCTATGATACAGAGCAATTTGAGCAAAGTGCTCAGCGCGACATATAGAGGCGGAAACAATTCAGGTCACTCCACTTATATATGGCAGCAATTATCAGCTTACTAGGGCCAGCAACACATTACTGTCAGCAGACAACAAGCAACCATACTTCAATCTACTGTCTTTAATCCAATGTAATTACGTAAACCGGAAATGCTGCAAAAAATCAACAAAGAAATTATTTACTGAGATCTGCCATGTCAAAAGCTTAGCGTGAAACAAAAATCAATAGCTCATGCTCTCAGCAAATTCATTAAGTACAAACATGCAGAAACAGAACATAACATAATCAGGCAAGACTGTTCTTCCAGGTGTCCTGTGGGATAGTGATGTTGTGGCTTGTGCAAGGAAATGCTCAAGGTTGTACATACCTGTGATCTGGGCAGTCTCCCCTTACACAGGATGGGCTGTCACATTACATACAGTACAACTGTCACAGGTAAAGTGAGTGTGGTACAGAATGGGCTGTCACGTTACAAGCAGCACAACTGTCACATGTAAAGTGAGTGTGGTACAGAATGGGCTGTCACATTACAAGCAGTTCAACTATCACAGGTAAAGTGAGTGTGGTACAGAATAGCCTGTCACAGGTAAAGTGCCTGTGGTACAGGATGGACTGTCACGTTACATACAGTACATCTGCCAGGATAAAGTGACTGTGGTACAGGATGGGCTGTCCATTACATATAGTAAAATAGTCACTTGTGAAGTGGCTGTGGTACAAGATGAGCTCTCACATTACACACAGTACAACTGTCACAGGTTAAGTGATTGTGGTACAAAATAGACTGTCACATTACACGGAGTTTTACATAAAGTGTCACATTATACACTGACGAACAGGGCTTAGCCCAATCATCGATTGCCCCACCACTCTTTACACCCATTAAGGAAACCAATCCACTCTACATAATTAAACCAATTAAGCACTACTGTTGCCTTGCATAAGCCCCAAGCCATGGCTACTGTGGAGCTAACAGGATTAAGCTGTCCCAAGGGAGGACGAAATCCCAAGGGACAAATCTCCACAAGAGCCATTTGATTCAGCCCTACAGCCTAGGTATGGTCTGACAAAGATAAACAGGGCATCTCCACACTAAAAATGGCTAGGAGGATATGCCTGTGACCACCCATTCATATATAAGGCAGGGAAATGTGTTGACAGATGAGATCATGACACAGACACATCTAACATTATATTGTGATGACAACAAACCATACTAGAACCTCAGTGGGACAGAGGGCCTGAGATACCACTAGAGAGTTGACTTACTTTCCTCTTTTAACAAAACCATCAACAATGGTGAAACAGGGTAATTTATCATCAATCAATTCATTCATTTTATTCACTCAAACCACCGAATGATATTACAGGTAGACATAACAATAAAATTATAACAGTATAACACTGCCCTTACAAAATTCTGAATTGTGTCAACAAATGGTCTAGTTCATCCAGGATAGCTGTCTTCTTGAACTTGACCTCATAATCACCCCACAATGAGTCATTGCAGGCAGTAATAAAATTTAATGTGAAACATCTAGTGGTTGGCTTCACTTCCCTGGCCATACTGGAACATTAGTACTTACCCCTTATTTTCACTCACAAATTTCAACCTTTTCCCCTCCCTGGCCTATGTTAATTACCCCTTCTATACTACACACTATGTGCGCTGGAGCAGTCACGGTAGCCCCAGACTAGCCCCAGACTCGGATCTGACTCGCACATCTCGGCTCACATAGTGGAGCACCGGAGCCTGCCAGCCCCAACAACCAGCCTAAATATGCCTGTTTATTTACTAACAATGCTTCCTCAGTTTGGAAATCTATAGTCCAAATGACTTTTGTGTACCAAACGTGATTACAAGGCAACACTTTTGTCATCTATCATGTGAATTTTACTGCACATATGGCACATTTCATGACTGTGGATATCAGTTGTTTGACTGGGAAGAAGGCAGAGGAGCACATCTGTGATCTCAATTTTAATATGTACTTATTAGGATAGAATGTCACTTCTGAAACATGGGGGAGTTTCACAAACCAAGCTGAGCGAGATCCATGCTGTAAGACTCAGTTTTAACATACACAGGAATGGTTGATCTGTCAGTGTTAACTTTGATGAAATGAAACCTTGTTTTCACATGAGGAACCAAAGTCCAAGTTACCCAACTACACTGCACACAGCAACTGCACCCTCACACAAAGTGTTTGACCGTGAAGGTAAACATTGATAAGTACTTTCTTGGTACATCAATTAATCAACACCCTTAATTCACGATTTATCTCTTAAACATGCCTTTTTTGGTGGTGAGCTCAAGGCAATACTGCTTTTCCTCTTTGGACATGTTCTTGGCTGTGGCCACAGGCCCCAGTAGCTAAACTGCCACAGTCAAGATTTCTCGGCTACACTGCCACCTAGCTTGTGTGACTTTGTGTTTCCGGTGACTTAGTGGGTCCCTGACTCACATCTAATACATTCCACAATTCAGATTACAGCCTTGCAATTTCCAGGTCCACTATCAGTCATTACCAATGAATTGTTGGTCATTAATGTATACATCACACGTAACAACAATTCTGAAATTAAATGCTTCATTATGTTATCTTATTTCAAATTACTCTCTCAATGTATCCAAGATATTACTGAAATACATGAATTGCTGAGGTCTCAGAAACCCGTAAATCATTCACAGCTTCTGTCAGGTTAAGCTGAAGGACTGTGCATACTCTGGTAGCTTCGAAATAGTGTGTAGAGCTGGCAATATAAGCCTGCTGAAACATTCACAACGTGTGCACCATCTCTAAAGATGGCATGAAATGAACAATATAATACATAATAACCACTATTTCACAGCGTCTTCGCTGACGCAGTGCTTTTCTGTGAATGGCATGGCTCACACACACTCCGATTTCAATACATTACATGTCGAGCTACGAGGGCAACTTTTGGCCTCTATGTCTAGTACTAATTTGATGGTGACAGAGGCCTGTCTGGATGTATCTGGAAAAGAGAAACCATTCTTCGCAACGTGCATCATAATATATGCAGCTCTGGACTCGACCGTGGATGTCAGCAGGAGGAATTGACGGGGGCGTCTAGATTAACATATCACAATGGACAGGCTGCTGACGGAAACATCACCAAGGCCTGTGTCTTCTTCAAAATGAACAACCATGAAAGCCTGACGGGAACCGAGTACACTGGGGCTACAGAAGTCGGTAATGTATGGTAGGAGGTGGGAATAACGAGTGTGCTGTGAACACATCGCCAAGGCCGTATGGGTCCCACGCTAACCCAACTATATCGTCCTCACTCACCTGAATAGTGCATTAGACACAGAGATATTATGCTTAAGATGAGCACAGTCGCCATCTTCGTCTTGTCCCCTGACACAACGTAATGACCAAACGATCGTCCGTCCTCCCGATACACAGCGCTGAAAGCGCGAAGAGACCAAGCCTTTGGTGTAACTGTCTATATTAGCAGGCGTCTGAATGTCAGATGTGTTCCTCTTCCCTCGCTCACAATGGCCCGGCCATACGCCGCTCAGCTCGCTCCTCCTCACTTCACAAGCTCAGTGAGATATAGTCCCCGTTCAGCGAGACTGTGTGCTACAGTTATGGGCTGAAAACAAGCACGTTAAGTAGTCCAACACACGCAGAAGTAGCTAGGCAGTAATTAATCCCATGTTTAACGTTAAGTAGATATGTGTATCGTTGATTTTGTGTTCGCCAGACGCGTATGAATTTAATTTGAAATAGATCGATAAAATAGTCCGGAAAGTGATTATGTTTATACTAACGTATCCCAGGATGCAATTCTACAAACAGCATGCGGTGTGACGGAACACTGTCTTTACCTCTCAGCTAGTCTGTTGTTGTACCTGTACATGTTGGGGTTATACACCAGTTAATGTACTAGATACCAGACACTTTTGTACACTTTGGGTCATTTTAAGATTGTTTCCTAAGCACGATGCAGACAGGGAAAGCAAAGTTATTTCGAAACCAGTGGGGAAAATACATGCCCTTTCGGGTTTCCTGCACAGACGCTTTTGTTAAGCCGAACTCTGTGACCTATATACATGCCTCACCTGTTCAAGTTTGAGGTGAGCGTACACAACCTGGAAGATAACGTCTGGCGTAAACACACCTAGAGATGATGACAGCTTTTAATTCTGGCCGCTAATTGCGTAGTGAAAATTCCACTGTGAGTTTTGTCCATGCTGTAGTGATTGGATAGGAAATTACATGAAATTTCAGGTTCTTTTCTCTTTCAGGTAAACTGATCGCTCGTGAATATTTGTCATTTCTAACTTTAGATGCCATGCATGTATGTAAGGACAAGGATACAGTCTTGATCACCCGGCGAATTGAGTGACGTCTCTCTGTACAACGTTTACAGCTTATACACTTTTGCATGCAGAGCATAAACCATAAATGTTAACCCGATGAAAACAATTCGTGCGTTTGTTTGCTGACAATGCTCGCCTGACTACACTTCCAAATGGCAAATTGTCTCAGCCACACTCTGCATCAACATTCTTTTTGACTAATAACTGTAGATTCTCTTTTAAACATAGCTTACAATATAATTCTATAAATTCCAAATAGGAATGTGTGTGTTTTGGATCTTCCCGCATTGTGTAAATTAAATAACTATAGATAAATATATAAAATTTAATTATCCCCATTAGCAAATAAAGAACCCCTCAAAACGTCGAAAGAATACCAAGTCGCCAATATAGCTTGAACTCAATAAAGAATGGGATTTTACCATGCATTGGGTGGCCGTAATTAAACCAAAACAGCTGTTTGACGAGACTGCCTGTACATTTGAAGACACAGAGCGGAACCACGAATCACGATCAGCCCGGAATGTGTAGACAATAACTCATTACACCGTAAACCCCATATTATCACCCCCACCCCACCCATTGTCTAAATCTACCCGCGCATTGGGGCCTCTGGAGCGTGAGGTAACTGATTACCGCCAAACTGTATCCTTTGTTTTTGTTTTAATGGTGTGTAACGCAGTATTCAAGATTTTCCTAGTCATATTTATTTATTTATTTGGTTCGTGTTTCACGCCGTAGTCAGGAATATTTCACTTATACGACGGTGGCCAGCATTATGGTGGGAGGAAACCGGGAAGAGCCCGACGGAAACCCATGACCATCCGCAGGTTGCTGACAGACCCCTAGTCACATAATGGCGGTCAGGCTGATGGATTGATGCCAAATTGAATAGATTGTATACCGTGCAGCGAGCGTGGTGAATGGAAACTGATTATATACAGCGTGCAAGACAAATGGAAACTGATTACATACAGCGTGCAAGGTAGATGGACATTTATTATATACAACGTGCAAGATACAGGGAAGCTGATTACATACAGCGTGCAGGGTGAATGGAAACTGATTATATACAGCGTGCAAGATGGATGGAAACTGATAACATACAGCGTGAGAGGTAGATGGAAACTGATTATATACAGCCTGCAAGGTGAATGGAAACTGATTATATACAGTGTGCAAGATAGATGGAAACTGATGATATACAGCGTCCGTGGTGAATGGAAACTGATTAAATACAGCTTCATTACAGGTGTATACAAACTTATTTTATACATTGTGCAAGGTGAAAGGAATGATTAATTGATTGTTGTTTAATTATAAGAACTGTCCATTATTACGAGGGTAGTCAATTTAATGGATGTAGAAACCTCTAGTGCGAGGGGTAAACAAGTAACCTTGGGCAAGGTAGTGACATACAGACTTGCAAGCAGTACTGTCAAGAGCATCGCCGACCACTTCTAGTCACCGAGACTAGAAGAACAATGAGAGCGAGGGAAGGCGCAAGGACCAGGATATTATATGTTTTGAAATACCTACTTATAAGTTTCGTAGCGTTGCCTTCGTGTTCTCCCCGTTGTGTTTGTGGTCTGCCATACGCACGTGCATACGACACTGTGGAACAGTGGTAGATAACTCTTAGCCATCCGTGATGATATAGGACGTAGTGGTGACTCCCAGAACATTAGGCGTGGTTTGGAATCTGCTGCACGCATTCTCTGTACCAATCACTGATGAGAAAACGGTATGAGAAAATACCTGACCATTGTTAATAATGTTCATTGTTTTGTTGTGAGCCTTTCACTGTAAACAGAGACAGTTCATATTTGTTCTGGAAAGCTCTGTTTGAGTGTCTCTCTTACCATAACCTAATGAACGGGATTCTTGTGGAACAAGCATTCTGGAAGGATAATTACGTCCGCAGCATGCAAGTCGCCTGTACCGTTTTGAGGTGTCATAATAACACAGTGGAACAGAAACGGCCGGAATGGCTCGAATGCGGAAACTGCGACCTAGATCTGTAACTAAATGTCATGGTGAAACCGTTTATAAAACACGCTGTTGAAGTGGAAAAGTTTGAGAAAAATTTGTCCAAAATTTTCAACTCAATATTCGATCAACTGTTTCGAAAAAGTCTGGAAAACTATCACAGTTTGTGACTAACGGACGGTAGGTCTGTGACAAGTATAGTCCCTCGATCCACCCCCACTCCCACCTTCACCCTAGTACGTGTAAGGGCGAGGTGAAAGGTAAGTGAGACGCTAAACTGGGTTCATTCCTACAAGAAGAAAGACGGCTTCGGATTTGGGTTTTCGCTCTTGTATTATCTTATAGAAATGGAAACCAATATATGAATTGAAGAAAAATTCGCCCAGATTTTTCAATGGCAGCATAAATATGAATGGGTGGTCCACTTGAATCATTTGGCTTATCGAATGATCACTGACACGAGGAAAAATAACTCACCTTGCAGATTACTCAGTGGCAACGTTATTACGTAAACGACAACTAAACACGTCAATTTACCTTATAGCTTACTGACTGAATTATGCATATTATGATTTTTTTATTTGGCATCAGCTAATAATAATAATTGCCATAGTTGACTGAACATTATGACAGAATATGCTTTATTAGCTTTCTCAGTGCCTGATTCTTTTGCTCTGCGTTGCATACCAAGCTGAAGAATATTTACTTCAATTAATGGTTGCATACATGTTTAATCAGGAGATTAGGGACACACTGCTGAGCAAGCTACCACATCGCGTTAGTTACTAACATCCGGGTGTGATGCCGGATCTGCATGACTATCATACGCATGCCATTCTTATGTCGAGAAATATATTGTATACACATTACCAAGCCGAGGGCCCCAGTGGCTAGCGGGTTAGCGCAGCGCAATGACCCAGAAGCCTCCCAATGCGCTCGCTCAAGTCCAGATCATGCTGGCTTCTTCTCCGGCAGTAAGTGGGAAGGTCCGTCAGCAACGTGCGGATGGTGGTGGGTTTCCCCTCACCATAATCCTGGCCGCTATGGTATAAATGAAATATAGTACGGTGTAAAACACCAATCATATAAAAAAGTGAAATAAATCATTACCGATCCAAAGCATTAACGTCTCATATTAAAACTGAGTGCTGATTCAACACTGTCCGATGATGTGACGTTCAGCATGGGCTATATGAAGTATAATTACGACAGAATCTGCCAACCACACATGAGTATACATCATACAAATTTACTGAAGGTAATTTAATGTTACACCATCAGTTATGTGTTTGCATAAATACAGGCCTTTCTCCTTTTACACAATGGCAGCGCGAGGTGTGGCACCTTCACAGCCATGGATGCCGTCAGTAATTCGCTGAGTTATTTCGCCACTCTCGTTTCCCTCACCAACAAAATGGACGACCATGGTGTATAAATGAATCATTCTTGAATATGGAGTTAAACAACATCATATACATTACCGGTAATACTTGTGTCGTCATCACGTATACGCAGTTAAGGTTTTGTTGTTGGAGGTTCATACAACAAACAAATCATCTCCGCATACATATTCTTAACAAGATCGTTAACATCAGTATATGGACGAACAAAAAAACCACAGAATCTACAGGTGGTATCTACTGTAATGGCCGTGATGTACGACGTTTAATTGAGTTGATATTTTGGGTAAACTGTTTTAATATCATACAATTTTGTTTAGCTTAACATTGCTTAATGTGACATTGAATCTCTAGATCTCCAGATCTGTATAAACAAAAGTTTTTTCCGGGAAGGCGATGTTAACACACAGTTGTAACATAGAGTGGGGTAAGGCTCTTGTTTTGGTACGTGGTATGTGTGTCGCTCTGATGAAAGGCGCTGATCCAGACGCTGTCCAAGCAGAAATCTCCTACACACAACCTATATCAAAGCTGGTATGTGGGTGACAGAAAAAGTGCTTTTAAACTAGTAGCATAATTAATGGCTAATGACTTAGCACATTCCCAGGCCAGTACGCCTGCCTTCCGGTATAGGCGGACATTCAGCCTGGCGTATATTCACGTGCATGGTAGCAAGTCTGTCAGAAGCCCCTCCGAACTCCCCCCGGGCGGCCTCGGAAGTGCCCGGCGAGGGAGAGGTCATTAAGCATGTCTCTAGAAACTGACACCAGCAAATGGTCAGAAAAGGTCAAATTCCAGTCGAGTTACCGAAGAGAAATGTCAGATGTCTCAGTGTGACCACAGCAACTCCTGACAAGCTCTGGTCGGCTGTACGACGGAACACGTGTGTGCAGGAATGCGTTACTATATCATAGATGTACACATCGAAAGATTATTTCACGACAGATTGCACTGTGGTACCTCACACGACACCCGCAAGCAAACCGGTACATGGGCTGGTCGACAGGACCAACACATTCACTTAGCCCAAAACTGACGCTACATACACGGGCGAAAACTTAATTAATCAGTTAAAACGTGTAAATATTTTGGAGTTAGTCCGAGAGCTGGCCTTTCTGAAGTGGACAAAGAAAGAGCTGACACTTAAGAAATACCACTCAGTAGTTACCATACCTTGGCTTGCATTTTAGTTCTGATTTGGTTAATTTACTTGATTATGCTAATTGAGCTGATTTAATGGCAGTGCCCAGTCTAATTAGCACAGGATGCAAAACTTAATAAAGGCCGCTTGGAGGCCCTATGTATCAGATCAACACATTATAAGCCTCAGACCTTTTGTACTGACAGACATGAACAAATCATTCTGGGCTCCAGGACTAAGTGGTTCTTACTCGTCACAAATTATTGTCAACTCTAGCGATGAAGGGCACACCAGTGCTATATTCGACACTGAGAAACCAAAACACCTTACGATTTGACTGTCATCTTAATATTATCATCTGTAGGCAGGAATGACATAGTTCCGTCATGGTTTCATGGACGGCAGGTGACTTTAAGTTGGAAATTTTCGACCAAATTAATCAGTGACTTGAATTTCTACAAGATGTTAAACAAAATCAGACGCCAGGTCTATGGTTCTGCTTAAAACAGTTTATTAAAATAATATTTGAAATGCAATAATATTAATTAGTACATAAAAACAATAAGGGTTATAGCTAATAAACAAGACTTAAGTAACAAATATATTTACATAAATATACAAAATACATCTGTATTCAGTGCTGTCATGTGGTAACTGTATTTTCTGTCTCACATGTTAACACTGGGTCAGTCCACTGATAACCACTATGCACTCACATGTATGACGAGACCTTCACTGGACCAGTTTCGGCGAAGAATATAATGAGGTTCGCCAGGTGTATCTGGTTGTGGTCGTACATCGGGGATTTTAGTAGGTACAGGGCGAAGGGTGGAATGTTTCCCCCGGGCACTGCCAGAGTTTGGCCACCGATATACCCGATTGTCACTTACGTGCCAGTGTAAGCGTCTTATAAAATGATAAATAAATATCTTGTTTAGCCCTGCGTGTGTTTACATTCTCCCAACATTCCACTAGAAAATAACGGCTTGATGCTCACATATCCTCGCATATATATATATATAATACAGAGATAGAAGGGGATTGTCATTTTATTTTAGCACAAGGCAGGATAGTTTAGGTGAGTAGGGTGGAGTGGATATCTTTCGAACCTGCAGATTAATAATATTTTAGTAAAAGTTGACTTTTATTGCAGATTTACTTCTTTGAGGAGTTTCCATAGGGATAGGTATTCTCTATGGACTGCACTCTATAAGGAAGAATTTCATTTTTTATCAAGCTCTCCTCATATTGTACGTGTAGTATGGGTTGAGATGTAACGTAACATAGATAATATGCTGTTGAAGTTACCCGAAGCTGAACAATAGCTAACCACACGTACAGTATACAGCGTAGGCTGTATGGTGTTTGTCAGGTGTAGTTAGGCGGGAGCTGCAGCATACCGCTGATGAGAATACCTGATGACACTCTGCATGTCCGACCCACATCTTTGTCAGGTGACTGACATCAGCCATCGTTTGATCACCAGTGACTTGGATGGGGCATATGTACAGACTGTTGTCTCCCCGAACTGTCGGCTTCAGATGGACCATACACAGACACACCAATGTACCAGCCCTGAACGTGCTACGGTGAACAACAAACGCTACTTCCGTTCATACACATTTCAAGTTGATTCTCCCAGCAAATGTAATAACCACGCGTGCATGTCCGGTTCACACGGGTTAAATATCTCTTTGAATGAGACGTCAGTTTTCTGGAAAACAATACAGAATCACTAACAATATAGGTTATGTACTGTTTGCTTTCATTTCCCAACTTGTTGTACGGGATTTTCTCAGTATACAGGGGGCATTGTGTGAACAACCACCGAGTCAGACACAGATAAATAACATGTGACTGATCTGACTACCATTGCCTTTCCATTTAACATGATTCAATGACAACAATACATGTAGTAATATCTACATTACAACCTGAGAAATATGTTACTGATTTTTTAAATTAATTTACAACCACTCCTGTTTTTTCTATCATCACACATCTTTTGTCTTCCATTTGTCATGTTTGTATAAGAACACCCGACCAGGGTTCGATTCCACGTCTTGCATCACGACCAAACTGTCCCCATGGCCTGGATCGTTTACACACAGATAAACCTCTTTGTCATAGCGACCGTCCTCAAGCAGAATTGATTGAAAATAGGCTATCTCAAAATGGCTGCCTGAATCGGGCTATGCCATGATACGGCTGATCGGTATGAAGGTTAATATTTTGCCTTTAGAACAAACAACATGTGTCTTAACTTTGTTGTAAAACCAGCAATACTTCATCAGGGCACAGCGCAAAATCAGGTCTTTTCCCACGTATTACCATTTAGATCAGAAGACATGACCCTAACGAAGATAACACGTGGTTTTACGCCATTGGCTCACACGTGTTTGTAATTCGGCCAGAGAGCGTCTGCGAAAAGGAGTTCCCGGGGACCAGATGTGGGCAACCGCTGGCCAAAGAAAACTCATTAGGAGGCGGTGAAGATAGGACCGCTTAAGCCTAACTGTTTGATTTAAGAACGTATAAAGTGTTCACATTGGCAGCATCATGGTACATACATTGTCCAAACACTGAGATGAACAAAAACAAAAACTGCGGTTCAATAAAATTGGACGCATTGCCCGACCTTGAGTACAACATACCTAATGGGGTGGCCCGTATACTCAGTCTCAGAATGTTCATTTGACATCTCATATACACGGGTGAACGGGACGCTAAAGTTTTATACGCCCAGATAACATGGCGCATGACTTTACTGTTCATCTGAATACACACTACATCGCCTAAATCAGTGCAGTTTATGTTGTCCTCTTTCCACAATTTATACCCAAGCTAGGCCGATTTGTGGTAATGTATCATTCCACCCACCATGCTGTATTCTAGTCTTCACTAGAGAGAAAATGTTGCAGAACTTTCGTTTCCTCTAGCAAAGTCTATATCATCAGCATGATTGCTTCCAACAATTTTGGGGAAACATACATGTGCATTGATTCCATACGAAACACAATAAAATATTACAGTGTTTGCATAAAAATGTTTCGAAATAATTATTGCAATGTTAGGAATGACAACCAACACAATGTATACCTCAAAAAAAGAAGAAAGAAAAAAAAGGGAAAAAAAAGAAATAAAGCATTAATTTTGCATCGTTAGACCTATATTTCAAGTGCAGTTTTCCACTTCCGCTATCTCTCCGCGATATTGAGAAATATATATTGTCATGGTTATGTAGGCCTTCTCTATGGTCAGTGTTTACCTAACAACAACGCTCGCGTAACACCAGAGAAGCAGATTCAATTTAATTTAGTTCCCAGTTTCAACATAAAATATGGTTGAAATAGAGCGATGTAGAAATCAAGAAGTTTTTTCTCCTTCTTCTAGCTCTTCTGAACAGCCGAAAGAAAAACTTTTAAACTGCATATGTAAATGTTTATAGGCCTAAACATTTCCAGATTGGACAACTGTTAAGTATACATGCTACAAAGCATGGTACATGTACAATGCTTCCTTTGCCAATAGATCAGTTTCTAATATCTCAAACGTGATCTCAAATCCAGAAATTCGTGAAAATCTGAGGGTTTAAAGGCAAAGGAGACTTGCCCAAAAAGCAGACGACAATGCGATTAGGTCACATGACCACGTGAGATAACTCGCCCCAGATGGCCGCTCGTGCACCGCAACTCAACTCTCTTAGCTGATATCCACCTCTGTTAAGGATCAGATTTCTCATATAAGCTTTAAAATGTCAAAGTGATGATCCTCTTCATTTTACGCGCTCGTTTAAAGTCAAATGTCACGGAAAGACGGGTAGGTTCATGGAACCGACAGAGACGAGGCTGCAGACAAACAGTGTTGTTAGACGCTGTCAGTTGGCAGCCAGGCCCGCATATCTACTGCCGACTAGCCTACAGCTTTACCGGCCACCGAGACATGTAGGTTGCGACCACTCAGTATTTTGTTCTCAAGGCACTACCTTAAACAAAAAAGAGCAACATATCGTAAAATGCATAACAATGATCTGCTTCTCTTTTCAGCCTTTTGATTCGCATTTTCTGCTTTGTATTTTCCAGATTTTAAGATTTATGGCCAAGCCATAAATTAATGAGTTATGCACTAAGGTTTGTAATACGCCGTACGCCACTGTAGCTCATCTATACACACCCATATGGCTTTTGCATGTATTCACTTTATCGAGCCTGTACTTTGCATGTCTGTCTTCATCACTTCGCCCATCTTCCAATTCTACCCTAGCTATCATTTCTCACATTCACTGTTGCTGTCTTTGACCTTTTGAACTTCGATTTAAGTTGTTGAATAAACCAAATTAATGAAACAATTTTTTGTTTTCGACACCAATAATGATAGCCAAGACATGCTTCATGAAATCGTTTTCAAAATTATAATAAATCAATATTTTTTAAAATTTATTAAATGTTCTTGAAAGGTTTTATTTTGCTAAAGAGCCTTATGTACTTGGAAACCATCTTCATTCTGCGAACACTTATTTTCAGACATCTGGAAATGAGGAATGACTTTACGCTGTGACGACTAATAACAGGTAACGCTGCAGACGGTTACTGGTGTCGACATGCACATCCGCTGGAGATGTGTCCTTAGAGTAGATCGGTCCATCGCAGTGCCACTACAGATATAGTCCTTCCCAACTGGATGGCATTGCCGAAGACACGAAATAACCCCCCCCCCCCCCGCTCATTGAGATTAAATACACAGACAGTCCTTGCGATGAGCCGCCAAGCGAAGGTATACGCAGATTTGTTGAGATTTAAGTCGTTGGTATGAGCAAGAAAGCTGATTCACTGGACTTCCGGTTCAGATAGTCTTCCAGCAAATAGCTAATTAAAGAAAAAGACAATATTTGAAATTCTGTTCCATGAATTGTTGCATATTTCCCAACTCTTTGTTACACATTCGAATTTTCTAAATGTCAACATTTGTAGACAGATTATAGACCAAGTCTCTAGTCATAGTGTCAAGCGTAGTGCAGCTTAGTAAATACATGTGCACATAAACCAGTTAAGCAAGTCATTGAAAACGCTCGCGCTAAAGAGAGTGATGTTTGGTATAAGCTTGTCATGAAAAGGTAGTTCTGGCTGCAATGCCAGTGAATGCGGTAGGGCATGTCCAAGTAGCTCAGAGATGACGGGTTTGTAATACGTACTCTACGCCTGTTCACGTCCAGACGGGGCCATAATCTCCTTTTCACTCTTGTAGGGTAAAGCGTTCTCCTCCCGGTACACTTACTCACTGATTAATCCAGTTTCATATTTCGAGCATATTTTCGACAAATAAACCATGTAATTCCCACTGGTAAGTATGTAAAATAAAAACAGAGGAAAGAGTAAAGTAAAACAAAATGCGCAACATTTTATAGTCCATAGCGTTAAGAATTTATTTATTTATTTATTTCATTAGTGTTTGACGCCACCCTCTCATGGCCCCGAACCGGCGGCCAGAATTAGGGAGGAAGGAAACCGGGCAGAGCCCATGGAAAATCCACGACTATCCTAGCCCTACATGGAGCCCCACCATCGCTCTGATATTTGGGTGTTGCTGTACCGAAGCAATCATACAACCTTCCAGTTAATTTCCGGGGAGTAGTGTCGGAATTCTGCCACCTCGCAACTCAGCCGCTTATCTTTTGTCTCCTGCCAAAGTACAGACACTCGCAAACATGCGCGCTACAATTTCGGCGGTCTCACTTTCATTATTTAGGAGGTGACCGGCCTAGAAGCTCATCTCTCCATGTTAAAACAAAAACAACGCCATGTTTATGGCGGCAATTTGTAGCGCGCAACTATACAACATAGCGTCGTTTTGTTTTTAACATGGAGCGATGCGCTTCGGGGCCGGTCAGCTCCTAAACACTGAAGGTGAAACCACCAAAATCGTAGCGCGTATGTTTACAAGTGTCTGTACTCTGGTAGGAGACACAAGATAAGTGACTGAGTTGCGAGACGGCAGAACTCTCACACTACTCCCCGGAAACTAAACGAAAGGTTGTAGGACTAGAACCAAGTATCGGAACGACGGTGAGGTTCATGTAGGACTACGACTATCCACAGGTTACTGCCAGAGCTTCCCACGTACAACCGAAAAGGAACTGCATTAAGAAGATACACATATGTGTATGTTGAAAAATGATAAACCGTCAGGAGGTACCCAGAGCCTATCAACTATGCCCTGGGTACACGACTGGGGTTGCTCACAGAGTTAAGTTTCGTTCGATGTTCGTGAAGTATCTGAATTTGATGGGCCAAGTGCAGACATCTTGAAACTTACTGGTTAAAGACAGCTCTGGTTTTGTCATAGATGGGGAGTAAGCTTCTCCAATGGCTGGAGAAGTTACCTTTTGTGGTCTTGTAAATTTGCGGAGAGTATCTGTGTAGCTACATTTCTCAGTTTGGAGGCAAAGGCAATCTAGCCTTATGCGAGTATAAGAGGGTATACAAGCGTTCCACAGTAGTCTTAAACATCTCGACGCCTACTCTGTTATAGTGTACATTGTACTAAAGATGAAAATTAAGTTCACGCAAATGCAAGCCATTCCAAAATCAAGAAAATATCTATTGGATTGAAAACGCCAAATAAACCATATGTTTCACCTTTAAATATATTCACGCAATATGACGCAGTATAAGAAAAGTCTATCGTAATACTTCGACGAAGTTTGAGTCATCTTAATGGGAGGCTTTGACGGGCCACACTGCAGGAAAAAGGCATTGATTCCTGCTGTGACGCTGCAGTGCTTGCGTACTACCTGGATGTTTTGTGAGCACACATGCTCCTAAAGGTGTGACGTTCTACATGGAAAGAACAAAGAAGAACACAGCTTTGGACCCTTGTGTTAAAGGCTGGAAGAGTTTAACGAGTTCCCCGTTGTACTACTCTCGCCTGCTGTTTAAACTGCATGACGATTGGCTAGCTTAAACTGGTTCTAAAACCAGAAAGTCAAGGGAAGTAAGTTGCTCAGAACGCTCAGAATTTTTGTCTCCCCTTTTCCACAGTACAATATCACGACCACGGTGAGAAGTTAGCTCGAATCAATATCTTGATTCAAGTTTTTGATTCATTTTATTGGTGGTTTACGTCGTACACCAGAACGTTTCACGCATACGACGGCGGCCAGCGCTATGGTGAGAGGAAACTAGAGTCTGGAGGAAACGCTCGACCATCCGCAGGTTGCCGACAGACCTTCCCACGTACAGTTAGGAAAGAGAGGAAGGCAGCATAAGCTTCACTTGAGCTGACAGCGAAAGCACTGGAGAGGTGCGCCTGTGTCATTACGCGGTACTATAGTGCGCAACCCCCCTAGGCCACGGAGCACACCGTTCCTCCTCCCAAATTGATGCGCAAGAACAATGAAATCCAGAAATTTATTTTAATCTGTAATGGCTTTGAATCTGCTCAACTCTCTCTGCAGTTGATCGGACGTGTCCATGCATGCATGTATGCCCGAATGAATGAATGTGCGTGTGGTTGTGTGTGGTGAAAATACCTGCCATGTATAGGCGTACATGAAAAGGTGACCGTTGCATTTCCCGTTCTCGCATATACCGCTAACTCATTATCACTGGCCATGCATCATACATTCACATAATAACTAGTAACAAATTGTGTCAACAGCTATATTCACTTTTTTTGAAAAATAATATATTTATAATCTATAATTGTCTTTACGAAATCACGTACAAGCAAGCAGTTACAGTGCGTGTGAAAGTACACTTGTTTTGTTTTCAGGACGATGCATGTATAAGTATATCTAGTAGGGGTAAAATGTAGTACCAGGCATGCACGTATACTCACATGACAAAGTATGTAGATAAATTCCTGCATTTAGATGTACACGTGTATCATAACACTAGTTTGCTTATGAATTTGTGGGTTTGGCTGCATACAGTCATATGCCGTTTTGTTATATACTCAAGACGTGGTGCATATGTCTAAACACAGTCTTGTGGTACATGTATACCTAATGCGTATGGTGGATGTACAATTGACTCCTTGTTTATGAATTCCGACATGCATGTTTACACATCTGTCAATAATATTTTTGGAGGGAGAGGGATGGGATGTACAGGTGTGCAAAAGGCTGACAGATATACACGCATGCTTATACATTATAAGTAGTCAGTTTTTCAACACCTGGGAAACTGTCGAAGTGACACACGTGCAGGGAATGGAATATATTTTTATGGAAAATCAGTATATATAAACTATAAACCAGTGCTCAGATATAAACATTACTCTTTCCGGAAGAATTGGTTTACTTCATGACTTTGTAAATGTAGATGCCGTAGCTTTCCTTTCTTCCCCTTCGCATCTTCTTGTCCTTAGGGGCACACTTCTTGATAGCCTTCTTTGCTCCCTTGGGGCTGGTTGGTGTCTTAGGTGCCATGGAAGACGTACAGGTGTTGCTCGGTCAGAGATTGTGCTCTTGAATGGCATGCAGTTCAGGCAGCCGGCGTTTTATAGGTATAAAAACACTAAAAAATAGCCTTACTATTTATGTAGTAATTTCAGAAAGAACACCCTCCTAAAACAGTATTTCTTAAGTTTCGTTGGCCCAAATGACGCATACTGTCAAATAACTAGATGCCTGGCCTACAACATATCCAAATATCATCAGGGGTTGACCACCATTTTCTCAAAATAAATCAGCTGGATGCAGGTACGGGCGTCCCATCGCCATAGAAACAGGGTGTTTCAATGGGCACTTGCTCATTGGATGATAGTTTTCTCTGTTTAATTGTTTCTCTAGTTCATTATTAGTTTATACCTGCAAAATTACCTGGCAGTACTACAACACACTTCAGAGAGCCAATCCCTACCCCTCCCAACCAGTTTCTGTGCCCCTGAATCTTGCATATCACATATACCTACACTACATATTTAACACGAGGATGTTGAGGGATTGGGTTGGGCATTTACTCCCGTTCAACATGCGATGACATACAAAGGTGTGTAAAGGCCTTCGGATTACAGTGAATGCGTTTAGAACATAACGCAAGTGCTCAGACTGAAAGATCCCTTTCGGGAACAGTTGGCTGGCCCTGGAAAGAACCGTTGGGTGGACGTTGTTGCTTTCTGTTGGTCGGGGAGCAATTGCTGTCTAACCGCCGAATCCGTACAGGGTGCGGCCTTGGCGTTTCGGAGCGCAGACGACATCCATAACTGTGACGGTCTTTCTCTTGGCGTGCTCGGTGTAGGTGACTGCATCACGGATGACGTTCTCGAGGAAGACCTTGAGGACACCACGGGTCTCTTCGTAGATGAGACCGGAGATACGTTTCACACCACCTCGTCGGGCAAGACGACGGACAGCTGGCTTGGAGATACCCTGGATGTTGTCACGAAGGACTTTCCCCCTTGGCACCCCCTTTTCCCAAACTTTTGCCACCTTTACCAAGTCCAGACATTATGCTTACTGTGCAGTTGAAATGTGCTCAATGGGGGGAATAATTTGTATTGGCTCTTATCCGGCCCAAAGGGCCGATGTGCGCCATATCTGTGTAATATTGAGACTTTTGTTGGCAGATAATAAAGACAACAAGATGCAATTGATTTGAAGCGAACTAGACGTTGATATTGTAATAATTGTATCCATCTGTGTGTTGCATGTCACCACATGACTGCAACACAACATACAGGTGAATACATGGTAAATAAATAAGTTTAACCATTTATTCACACGCAGCTTAAATTTTTCCCTTCGCAGATAAAAAATAAAAAAAATCTATATATGGAATCATTACTGAATAATATTATCAGCAATATATTCAAATAGAATGGGTAGGTATAAGGCCTATGTATGTGTTAGAGTACATCATAAGGAAAGGAGGGCGTTAGAATGTCAGGCTGTTACGATATGTATGGAACATAGATTGTGCGGAGCAGAGCTGAAGAACATACATAGATAAGACAAATTAAAAGACAAAATACGTCAGCTCAGATAGGTTTCATTGCGGGTAAAACACAACAACAACCATAGAAACAGAGATTGACTAGTCGAGGAATTTTTTATAAATACATGCATATAGATATTCATTAATATTTCCACAGGTGTTCAAAAATGCATTTACGTTACTTCTGACTAGATTTTATTGATGGATTAAAAGCGCTGACATCTTTTAAGAAAATTTACCAAAGCCTGGGAGGCTTTATTACGATTAATGGGCGGCTGTAAAATAGAAGCGAGGGTAAAATGCCGTAAGTCAATGGAACGTAAATCTCGGTATACAAGGCGTCGAAGGACAGAGTATCGAGTACAAGTAAACGAGGTGGGCAATACCATCAGTAACTAAACATATGTCACATAAACCAGATGGGTGCAAATTAATTCTATGTAACTAAGTATTTAAAGGTATGTGTCTAGAGATAAGTCGGAAAATCAGCGCCACGTCTCGCCAAGAACCTAGGAAATAAGACAAATTAAACGAAACAGAATTATTATATCCATAGGAAAACCTCCCTTTATCAGATTGACCCCATTCCCCCTGCCAAATACCAACAAACTTAGACATGAAAAGATATGTCAACAAAGGATAAAGCTTTCTTTGCCAAGGAGTCTGCCCACTCATTCCCCACTACACCGACATGAGCTGGAACCCAGTCGAAACAGATACAAACACCCTGGTAACTGAGAATACTACATAAATGTAGGATTTCAAAAACAAGAGATGAAGATTTATACCAGGGATAATTGGATATAGCTTGCAAAGACGACAAAAAATCTTTGAGGATAACGGCTCTGGAAGGTTTCAGTTCCAGGAGAAAATGAAGAGCAGAAATAATAGCTGTAAGTTCCGCCATGAAAACAGAAACAAAATTAGATAACCTAAAAGGTTTGGCATATTTAATTTCTGGTACACAAAACGCAGCACCCATTCTTTGGTTGTCAGGGCACTTGGAAGCATCAGTATAAACATGCAGGTACTAAGATAGATGCGAGTTTAAATACTCTACAGTACATTCTAAAGAAACATTTATATTATCAGATCTGCTCACACGCTCATGTAGAGCAGTAGATATAGCAGGGGAGTGTATACTCCAAGGGCGGAAATAAGGGACACGTGAAGGGACACGTGAAGGGACACGTGAAGGCCGCGAATCAAAATCACCACATTCGGCATCTGAAGAAACCTTATTTGAAAACTAAATGGTAAACCAGCTTTATATTGTAAATCATAAAGATTATCATAAAAGGAGGGTTCAAGTAAATGAGACGAAGAATTATTAACAGCACATTTAAGCCTGAAAGAAAACTTGAGAGTGCGCCGACGCCGACGGATGTGCCATGGCCACTCGTTACAGAATATCTGCATTAAGTTGAGCGGTATGGTACGCATGGCTCCTGTACAAATCCGCACGGCTTCGCACTGAACAGAATCTAATTTTGCTTTTAGGGTAACACAAGCAAAATCATATGCTTCACAACAATAATCCAATTTAGAACGAATAAGAGAACGATATAATAATAATAACGATTCTCTATCAGCTCTCCAAGACTTGCCCGAAACACACCTCATTACATTTAGGACTTTATCACACCTGTTCATTAAATATTCGATATGTTTAGTACAGGTAAGTTGGTTATCAAATATAATACCAAGATGCTTAAAAGAAGGGGATATTTTCACTAATGAATTGTTAAGGGTAAGAGAGACGTTACCAATAGGACGCCTTGAAAATACCACGGCTTCTGTTTTTACAGAAGAAAACTTAAATCCTCACTGGAGGCTCCACTTCATGATATCGTTCAGGCCTTGTTGAATATGTTTAATGCAAGAAGCAAGAGACCTTGACGTGAACCTCATAGATTTGTCATCTGCAAATAAGGTACAGTTTAATTTGGGGGAGATAACATTACGTAGGTCATTTACAGCGATGTTGAATAACGTGGGAGATAATACACTCCCCCGAGGGACCCCGTTCTCCACAAGGACCAGACGAGAACATCCACGACCCACCAGGACTTTAATAAAGCGCACCGAAAGAAAATTTTTCAGCCATCCCAATATTTTCCCACCAATACGAATATTATGTAATTTAATTAATACCCCAGTTCTTCATACCATATCATACGCTTTTTTTCAATATCAAGGAAAACAGCGAGTAAATAGTCTTTATATTTAAACGAGTGTATAATAGAAGTTTCTAAACTCACCACATGATCAGTTGAACATCGTTTGTTACGAAAACCACTTTGAGCAGAACCTAAGAATATTATGTTTTTCTAAATACCACATTAATGGAGAATTTATCATGCGTTCCATAATTTTACACAGGCAAGACGCCAGGGCTATAGGCCTATAGGACGACGGGACCGTTGGGTCCTTGCCTGGCTTGGGGAGGGGCACAACTACAGCCTGTTTCCATTTGATAGGAAGTCCCACACTAGACCAAATAGTATTATATCACAATAATAATATAGTAAGACAATGGTGAGGCAAATTATACAACATGGAATAAGTAACAGCATCCTCACCCGGTGACGAATCGGAAGATGAAGACAAGGCCTGTTTCAACTCATGTAAGTAAATATGATCATTCATTGGCATATCATTAAAAGCAATGTTATCAAACGAATGCATTTCCTGTATGTCTTTCTTGTGTGAAATAAACTCAGGAGCATAATTACTAGAACTGTACACGAAGGAAAAACTATCTGCCAAAATATTGGATTTGCCAACATCAGTAACATAATTAACATTATTACGAACTAATAGTTGGTACAGTATTCGACTTCTGTTTACCTTTAACCGAATTTACTTTATTCCATGCTTCCTTTATACTCGTATTTTCCGTCATGCTGGAGCTGTATTGCCGCCAGAAATCTCTCTGAGCCGTTTTGATGACTCGCTGTGTAACAGCCTTTGTTCTTTTAAAAAGTAAAATATCTTCATGTAAACGAGTACGCCTTGTACGATTTTTAAAAACGTTTAAACGTTTAAATGTTTAACACATTATCCGCAAAGAGATCAACATTTTCATTTTAAATATATCACCAGAAAACGACTTTATACATTCATCTTTATATAATATCCCAGTTCGCCCTTTTAACACATCATCTGGGAGGTTGACCCACAGGATTCATATGATGATTGATATTACAAGTAACTCGACTAGGTTTGTGGTCGCTAGGACAAGGACTTGCTGTGTCAACAGACCAGTTAAAAGACAGACCAATATCTGCAGAACAAAAAGTAAGGTCCAAGTGCGAAAAATTACCGGAACGAGGGTCTATACGTGTACCTGACTCATCATTTAATACGCACATTTCATAATCATGAATAAAAGCTGTCATTACCCTCCGATTAAAATTCATATCTGAACTTCCCCATAACTGTCCATGAGCATTAAAATCTCCACATGATATATAAGAGGTATTAAGACAAGACATAAGAGAATCGAAGTCCTTTCTATCAAGATGACCAGTAGGGTTATAGATATTAACAACACTTGTAGGTGTACCATTGCTGGTACCAATATCAAAACAGTGTCGCTATACTGTTAAAGGGAGATAACTTTAATTCAGAGTACAATAGGCCATCTTTCAAAAACATGGCCAGACCACCCCTCTCATTTGTATCCCTATCTACTCTACCTATAAAATACCCAGGGTAAGTAAAATCTATGTGTGGCTTTAAAACTGTTTCCTGGAGACATATCACATGAGAAGTAGGCTTAAGATTGTTCAGATAAAATTTAATTTTTTTCCCGTAAGATCTAAAAACACGTATATTCTGATGTAGTAAGTTAAAAGCCATTGGTAAAAAGAGTAAAATAAGATAGGGATACAGTTTTACACTAGATAAAGGATACATTATAAACGTTGATCTTCTGAGGATACAGCTGATAAAATACTAGTTAGCCTCTTAAAGTCAATAACCCCTCAAAACCAAGGCTATTCTGAGCTAGCGCCCTCTACACTGCGCTGAAACATGCCCAAAAGCCTGGCACTTGTAGCAGCGGACCACGGGAGGCACATACGGCTTAACAGAAATATTTCGTATCCTAGGGATACTTCTTCAGAAAGATTTTCAAAATCAAAATACAACAACATACATTTAGTTTTAATTTTTTCCTTTCCTTTGGTCTAACGCTGTACTTTAGTGACTTCATTTTTCTTCAATGCTTGAAATACTTCTTCTGTGACATCATTCCCCAAGCCATATATCACCCCACGAGACAAGGACGAATTCGACTGTCATTTACATGTGATATCTTGCACCATAAGAGACGTTAATGAAAGAGCTTTCTTTACCTGAGTAACACTGCTAAATATTACTAACAGATCTCTGCCATTAATCTTTTTTACCTGCTTCACATTCCCTATTGCTTGCTGTAGGCTTTGTCCAAATTTAACGGGATTCCACCCAGTTACGGGCAAACTCCCCATAGACGAAATCACAACGTTATTATTATTATTGCCTTGTTTCTGATCCACCTGCTTCATTTTTTTTCTATCCTGGGAGCGCCTTTCGGCCGAAAAATCACGCGTGCGCGTGGTGGTGGATCGCGTTTATACGATTTTCATGTCATCCCCTTCGGTATCATTCATGGCTGTAACTAATTACTGTACAGGTGTATACACAAGGGGGTTATTACACGACTGTTAGAATAGGAGAGGTTGCCCGGGAGCTGCTCCGAGCCAGGAAGAAAACACGAAAGGTACTCTGTTAGTTGCAGAAGATACAGTGCAAATACAGGATTTCCTATCCCACAGTTCCATACTACACGCAAAGTATAGTAACTTATGGCCCTATGCTACTATGTAATACGAATGATATTTCCCTATATAATATTAATTCCTAGATATAACCCACTTATTATCTATGACTTAACTATAATAAGTGTGTTTGGTTTTAAACCAACCACAAAGGCAGGCCTAAGCCTGGGAGAAGGCAAGGATAGACAATAACAACCTGAATAAACAGGCAGGCTTACAGCCGGCGAGAAAAAAAATGTCAACAGCCTGAATAAACAGGTTGCAAAAAAAAAAAAAAAAAGAAAAACAAGCACAATAAAGAAGCCTTATTACTCCGTATTGAAACCAATCTCAGTAAGTGTCTGTAATAGAAAAGGGGTTACCTCCTTTACCACATCCAGACATGATGCTTTCTATCAGGAAGATGAACTAGAAATGGACGGCACCGGTTTATATATCTGCAGCGCCGACGTGGACGAAAGCAGGGCTGTTGGAATTATCTGACCGGTGATTGGCCGATTGGCCGAAAAGCGCGCTCCAGGAGTGCAATTGGGTAGTCTATTTTTAACTCTTCCTGTCAGACATCTGTGTTACCCGCAGCTGGGTATTACTCTGCAAAGCGACAGATGCTTGTAAAAGAATAACCCTAGACCGAGGCGCCAGTCCTTAACTGCCTGTCCACACCTTTCCCTGTCAATCCCATTCCCATTCTTCCCCATGCATCCACACAGTGCTTACATCAGTCCTGCCATATACATAGCCCAACCTGCAGGGCGAAAATATGCAAACGATTCTCCAGTTCTAAAAGAGAAGACAAAAAAGCAAACAAGTAAATAAACAAATGAACAATAATACCCCTGAGTATACAGTGCAGATGTGGAAAAATGTAGGCAAACGGACTAACTTGCAACTTTCCTGTCGCAAATGCACCCCATCAAGTCTGAATCTGCGAGAAGGATTCCCGTTAGAGTTATCCCCCCTGGACCATCACGCCAAGGCCAAGTCTGGCTGTAAGGCTATAGGTACTTCAGGTACGGTTAAGTAGAAAAACTTTACGTACACGATAGATTAATTTCCCTTTTGGCGTTAAATGAACGGCCCTGTTTCGATAGAACTATGCATAATCCCTACCTGTTATAACGCTGTTCCCTGGAGAAGCCATCTCAGTCAAAACCCGCATGTGTGCATCGCTGGCACAGGAGTCTCCTTAGTAATACATGCAATGCTACATGCCTCTATATATAAAACGGACCTCCATGCAAGCTAACACAAATCCAAACGACTTTGACAAACAAAATAAGTACTTGGGCTAATTTTCTGACCAGCTCACCGCGGAGATATACAGGCGTGTGACTGCATTTTATTGGACGATGTAGGAGTTGTGTCTGTGTTTGTTTCAGTACTGCACTATTTATTTATTTATTTATTTGATTGTACTTTTACGTTATACACAAGGATGTTTTAACTGACGTGGCCGTGGTCAAGGCTATACAGGTGAAGAAACCAGAATAATCCACTCCGCGCCAAGTAACGGTCAAAACCTTCTGACTGAAAAGGTCGCTGACGAGAACGATTGATTTATTTACAAATGCATTTGTTGTGTAACGTCAGACGCGAGTGGACAGCTACATGCTATAAACATTTTAAAAAGGGTCGTGTGTGTAATACAACCTTGAATATGGCTTTAAAAGAAATAAATCAATCTCGACTCCATTGCACTACAGTATAACGATTATGAGGAGAGAATGTACCGAAGCACTTGCGTTGTAAGTATAGTGCTGGCTCACTTTTGTGCGCTTCTTTTTATTTATTGTTTTCTTTTTGTTTCTGAGGTGCAGATATATATATATAGGCTATAACAGGACATATAATCCTGACTTCCCTGCAAAGGTGCATATGCAGGCACCGGTGTCTATCTATCTATACATGATTATTGTAAACAAAGTCCCCAATGCAGCGAAGGGTTTGTCGTGCTACGGCGGTATCAATGGGCATTCTGAAGCCTGGGGAGGCAAGCTGCGGGAAATGCCTGCCTCTCCGCTTTTACCTCCGTAGTACGTTGAGGCGATAAATGGTTTTGAGTCATTCTGGGTCAGTAAATGTTGGGCACACTAGGGTGGCTCTTTGACGAAAAATGGGCGTGGATAAATTTTGCGTAAAAAGGCTGGACTCCGGTTGGGACTTTTTGGGGGCTGCTTATAATAAAGTAGTGGTGTGGGTGTGTTTGTGCGTGGCGACTCCATGTGGAAATTTGCGGCAATTACCCATAATGCACCGGGGGACAATATGTATGAAACAATAGGCAAGACGGTATTGGCAGTGCAGGGTGAAAGCAGCGGGGTACGGTTACATGTGATTAGAAGATTTTGAAGGGTACTCATGGTATACCAGGAACCAGAGGACAGAATCTGAAGTTATTTTTTTATTATTAGGCTATGGCCCATAGATTTTATCGGTGATAGAATCATCCATTAGTGACTCCCTTTATCCGTGTAGGCTACCCGTGCCTTTGGGGGTGGGGTGAGGCCATGCAGCCACTTCATTTACAAAACCTGCCAGCAGAAGGACAAGTTAAAACTGCAATTCCCAGTTTCCTTTTCGTCAGAGTTTGACTGAAATTGTCGCAATGTGTCACAGCTAGGGCTTTGTCACTTTGTCCATGGGAGAATACAGCTAGCCACACTTTCAGTGTGAACGTGGGGTCACAAACTCCTTACGATGTGTACCAGGGGTCACAAACTACTTTCGATGTGAACAAAGCGTTACAAGCTACTTTCTTTATGATGAATAATGTGATTCAAGTGTCATTCGGCCTCTCTGAATACTGATGTTTATAAAGGAAAAATAATGAGTAGAATTGGGGACAGTGAGGGACATAGTCCCCCAAATAGTAACTATTTTTGCATTATTACAGAATGGCGTGAGTATTAGGTATTATTCTCAAGAAGTAAAATTTACAAGCTTTTCGTTAACCCCACTTTCAGCATCGTACGTTAAGTGAATGTTTAAAGGTAACAATAAACTGAAAACTAGAAAGTCTGCCGGAATATTTAAATAGGGGCTGTGAATTCGCGGAAAATGGAGCATGCGTGCAGCGCTCGGTAAACTTCATATGTAAACAATGTGGTTGATGACACGCGCAAAAGGAAGACTTACGGTTCTTTCCTCACTGGATCGGCTAGAAAGAGGCGTAATAGAGAGTTCAGCAGGTTGGCAAGCAAGTCTAGAGTTGGTGGCCAGTTGTCGCAAAACTACTGCTCGATAGCAGGGTGCAAATGTTGTTGCTGTTGTGGCGATGTTAAACGCCAAACAGACACACGTTTCTGACTCCTTGTTTAATGAGAAGATTATTGGTAACTTTTTCTGAGTGCGGTTTAAGATGCTATACTCTACATGTATCTACGTGTATCACAGTTCGAAATTATCCAAGTTCGTGTAGCCAGTATCGACTGATTCCGAACTCCTTTTGCTTGAATATTAATGAGGCAAAATGGCCCGCTTCGTTGTGATGAATTCGAATAACGGCAGGAATTCTCCGGGCTCGTATAAACTACATACTCAATGAATATTTTTTATTTCAACGTGAGTGATTTAGTTTATAACAAACTTCAAAGCTTCGTTAAGACGTCGCAATCAGAATTTTTTTAAAAAAATACAAATTTTGAGCGACTATGTCTCTTTAACTAGTTGGTAGGGTTGTTGATTAATATAACAGAATATATATGTATATTAATATAACAGCTAATCCCAGAATTACCAAATTCTGTTTCTTAACTTGTGGCCTATATTCAGGTTTCTGAATTATTTATTTGGTGTTTTACGCTGTACTCAAGAATATTTCACTCATACGACGGCGGGCTGCATTGTGGTGGGAGGTCGCCATGCAGGCAGAAAATTGGGAAATCCTGCGACCATCCGCCGGTTACTGGTAGACCTTGCCATGTACGACCGGAGAGGAGGTCAGCATGGACTAAAATCACTGATGATCACTATTTCGCCAGTCGCACGTAACGATGGTATTGTACAGAAGTTGAAGTATACATACGTTTTCTATTTCTTAATACCAAACTCAATAAGCTTGTATTCGAGACAAAGATTCTTTTGTTCTGGATGACGTCATAAGACATAGAAGAGACAACCTTTTCAATGGGCGCGGGCCGACTTGCACGAAGCCCTCTTGAAATTACGAGCACGTAACTACCATAGCAAGCAGGACTTCAGGCAATACGTCACCATGGTAGGTACTTGCTCGTAACGTTAAGAGGGGTTCGTGGAAGTGGGCCGTGGAGAGTAATCTGTGCAGCTCCATAGCAGCACCCCATGCACAGAGCAAAAAAAAAAACTCCAAGCAATAAGAAATCCTAGAGTGATATAGCAATAATAGACAAAATATATATCATTTACAAGTTTGTTTAACGGAAGATAGAAACAATTCCAGGATGGTAATTTCAGATGCAGACACATGTTATGGGCTTAGCAAAACGCCCGTCCTGCTCATTTGCTCAGCACTTTGCTCGTGTGTGCTGGAATTTTGAGTTTTTTGTTGAGTTGAGTTTTTCACCTCTTGGGGTTGTGAGAAAAATATCTGTGCTATTTGATATTTCTGACACGAGAGACAAAATGCTCAGTGTGTGCGCTGGCGCCAGCTATCCGCTCAGTGGAAGGAGGAAGTGTGACCAATCAAAGACCATCGTTTTCGTGATGTCACGGCACGCATAAATAGGCGTGGATAAATGGTCGAAATTGGTCACTTGGTATATGTCAGTATCAGAAATGAAGTGAGCCATGACTTCAGCAAGGTGCTTAGCAAATCGGCAGGAGAGGCGTTTTTCTAAGCTGAAAGCTCGTGTCTGCGCCGGGCTTTTAAGTAACGTCAAGTTTCAAGGTATTAGTTTCCGTCAAAACATATACAGCGTGCCAAATTTTTTTTTTTTAGTAATTATGATGTCATCCGTTGTGATGAAGTCTCAAAAGCAGGCCTACAGAGATTGATGCGCCGAATTTGAAAGCATATTTCAACTGTATTTTCAGGTAATAAGGACATTCACCATATCGATGTGTATGAAGCTTGACGTCTGTGATGTTGCTTATCAATGAGGACAAGCACTTTTACAGACAGTTTTTTATTTGGCATAAGCTAAAATACAAATCAGACTATAGCTGGAAACTACACGTAGTAAGTGCTTGCTGACCGAGTCGTTTTGTGGATTCTGCCTGGAAACACAAAATGTAAAATGACGAACCAGAAAAAGAAATAATAAAGTCCCACCGAGTCTAACCCGTCAACCTATGCGTCATTTCTTGTTATTGAGCTCAGAGTGGATGCAGATCCCGTCACACTCGGATGTACATCACGTCATCTCTTCCTCGCACAAACTAGCCTGCCCTGGTCAACCCCTTTGTTCTGGTGAGGACTGCCACAGTACCGACCGCATCACACAGTACGTACCGGCATGATGAACAGGGTCACAGCTGTTTTGGTGCTCCTGGCGTCTGTTTGGGGCAGCCACAGGGTTCAACTAAATAGTAACTCTGCTGGGATTGCAAACAAGCCAACTGGTAGGTAAACCACTTACACAGAGCAAGAAACACCATGCTTTGATTAGTTAAGGTAGGCCTGCAAGTGGTTGTCCGAAATCTGAAAACCATTTCAATTCAGTCATCAAAGCCTGGTATGTATGATCTCTTTGCATGTATCCGTCTCGTTTAAGTCTTCAGTAACTTTTACTTCACGTTGTTTTGAAAATTGGTCTTGCGATTATTACCCTGGAATGCTCATTTTGTTTAACGGCTGATATACGACTGTCTCTGTCGAGGCCTGTACGTCCACACCGGTGCACCGATATTGCTAATTAATTACGGAGAGCAATACACTGAGGGAAATATCCAGAATTAACTGTGAGATTGCAAATATGAATGGCCTGCGAGGTTGCAAATATACGCTGGTGCATTGAGGTTGCAAATACACTTGAACTTGACCAAGACAAAGAAGCCATTGTACAGGTCTTCCCTGAAAGGACATTTCAGCTTACTGGTGTAAGTAGTTTTCTACACGTGGTCTGTTTTGCCTGGGTTATATTCAGGTGGTTGGGTCTCTTTTTTTCCTACCGAGATTAACTGACCTTTGCCAATAAATGGCAACCAAGTTTGTGTGCAGTGAAATGAGAAAAAACCTAGGGGCTGACACCCCTCCTCCCATACTACCCATTCGTCATGTCCCCCCCCTCCCCAATTACAATTAGTTTTACTAAATATCGTGACGAAAGATGGCGGCAGACTCAGCATGGTCTTTAGACTATGTTTCATTTGCTAGTTTATTATCGTTTTACTAATTTCCATTTCTATTTAATTCATTTTCTATACCTCAGTTCCTGACAGCCTATTGCATTGCTTAGCAGTGTAGACCGAGTGCACAGTTTGATTGTTTCCAAGTGTGGACAAGTCAGTCGTGTCCAACTTCTGCCCAATCCTGTGCAAGACTCTCCACGATATAGCAGAAGTATTGCAGAAGTGGCTTTAAGATACATGTATAATCATTCAGTCCCGTGCAGGTCAACTATGTCATGTCTATAGTACAATTCAGCAAAGCCCAACTATGTCATGTCTATAGTACAATTCAGCAAAGCCCAACTATGTCATGTCTATAGTACAATTCAGCAAAGCCCAACTTCGTACAAGTCAACTATATGTACAACTCACACATGTATTAAAACGTGAAACAAAGAAAATGTATCTAATCTACATGCTACAAAGCCGTATAATGTCCGTTTGCAGATTATGCCCAATTTTGTTACAGGTCAGATACACTCATAATCGTACATGTCAGCTTTACCCAATGTTCTGAAAACCCTTCGTCACCAAACTCACAACATGAAGGCCTCGCATAACATCGCAGGGTCACAACACATCCCTTATACTTCAAAAGATTATATCTGAACATATTAAAAGGCTTCCAGATTGTACAGTGTTTTCTGTTATGACGTCCACAATGAGGGCTACCACTCCGCACTACAGATACCATAGCTTGAAGTGGTAATCACTCTGACAAAGCGAAGAAACCGGACGAGCTCAAACCGGACTCGAACACTCGAGCCTGCACTAGGCGGCTCTGCTCAGGTGTATTTAATCAGAATACGTGCGTTTGTTTACAACTGAAACTCGGTGACGATTTAACTACCGGATGTTAAGATCCCGGATCTTTTTTGACTGTCTACCTTCATCAGCATAACCTGTGCATAGACGACACATACGCAAAACGTGTACATGTTGCTGTGTTGTACAGAGGAAAGTTAAGCTTGGACCGAATTGTCAGACATGGCGTGACGCGGGCTCGAATCCAAGCCTGCAGCTTGACTGCAGCTTTAAAAGATTTATCAGGTTTATCATTATTATCAGGTGTGACAGGTTTGTCAGGTGTGTGAGATGTGTCAGGTGTGTCAGATGTTTCGGGTGTGGCAGGTCTGCCAGAATTGTCAGGTTTGTCAGGTGTGTCCGGCGTGTCAGATTTGTCAGATGTGTCAGGTTTGTCAGGTGCGTGAGATATGTCCTGTGTGTCGGGTGTGTCAGGTTTGTCAGATGTGTCAGATATGTCAGATGTGTGAGATATACCGAGTGTGTCAGATTAGTTCTATGTGTCAGTTGTGCCAGAATTGTCAAATGTGTCAGGTATGTAAGGTGTGTGAGATATGCCGAGTGTGTCAGGTGTGTCATATTTGTCAGATGTATCACGTTTGTCAGGTATGCCAGGATTGTCAGGTTTGTCAGGTATATCAGGTTTTTGAGATATGGCAGGTGGTGTCAGGATTGCCAGGAGTGTCAGGATTATTAGGTGTGTGAGATATGTTGGGTGTGTCAGGTGTGTCAGACTTGTCAGGTTTGTCAGGTGTGTCAGATGTGTCGGGTGTGTCGGGTTTGTTGGGTGTGCCAGGATTGTCAGATGTGTAAGGTGTGTTACGCTTCCTGCAACCATAAACTTGGCTGCTATCGGATTAGGGAAATATTTGTGTAAACAAATAAGCATAAGGATGACAGAAAATAAATTCAGTCAGGTTCTAAAAGGGATAATTTGTCAGTGTATAGTCCTCATGACTATTCTGCAGTCTGAACCGGGATCCGTTTATGTGCAATTTATATGTTATTTATAGTTTATCACAAGCATTTGTTTTCTTTCTTATTTCAGATTTCGTGCATGTATTAGACTTATCGACATGTGAAACGAATGAAGGGCGCATTCCCAAACTCCCAGCCAGTGTCAGCATACATGGAACTTTTAGGAATCCGGAGGAGTCACGGAACTCTAACACCAGCTCATGTCGTGCGGTTATAAACGTGGACATGCGGTCAACAGAACAAGGTCTGGAGGTTCACCTCTTTACGCTCAGACAATTCTTACAAGGCTCTAACATTTCCGTGTTTCATTCCCACCATAACGGAGAGCAGAATGTCACGTTGTTCACAGGGGATGACCTGGGATCAACTACGTCATCGTGTCTGACGTCACATGATGGAGTGGTGACGCTGCAAGTATTTTACCACGTGACGTCAGAGGTCATCAAAACTGAAAAGTTTCTTCATTTAAAGGGTGAGTTTAATTCTCTGTACCGAGGGGGAAGGGAGGGGATTGCTTTTGCCTGCCTCTCAGCAAGGTTAAGAATAAATGTATGATGATACTTTGCATATAGCCTGGCCTTTCGCAAAGCACAAATGTCATGTGGATCTAAATGTAGGGTTAGACCCATTTGTGGGAGGTCGTCATGGGGTTGAGGTCGCTGTAGTGATGGAATTTGTATCTCTGTGGTAAAAGGTTGAGCTCTCTCGAGTACTTTCTAATATTAACTGATATGTTGGCCTACGACTTACCGTTACCGGTTTCCAAGGCCCATATGCATTTAACTTCTGTCAGTATTAATTTGTCTGCTCGATCATCAGCCATACATTTTGGCAGTTTTCAGACGCGGTTAAATTATGTCGTCAGGGCCATTTCCGGGCGTTGATATATGATATCGCCAGATTATCACATATTTACGGGTATTATCTCATGGGCTATATCGTCCCAGAAATGTGTCTGTAACTGTGAGGAGTCTTATCTTAGACTGACCTGATTGACGCCACTCACAGTGGATTGATTACCTTTGGCAGTCATAATTGAAACAAAAAAGTAATTTAGCCAACGAAATTTATTTCTCAAATTATTTATTTATTAATTTATTTGTGTATTTGTTAATGATTGACCAAGACTACGTATATTTTAATGAACCAAGACTGCGGATGCTCATGAGTTTCCCACGGGTTGTGCGCAGTGTCCCCCCCCCCCCATCCCACCACCGTAATGATGGCCGCCGTCTTTTATGTCACTCTCAAGAATATTTATACGATGGTGGCCAGCATTATGGTGGAAGGAAACCAGTTTATTAAATTAATTTTATGAACCACCTCGAATATAGTGCAATAGTAATCATGCAGTTGTTCTATAACAGGAGTAGTTCCCTCCATTTATGTTAGGAATTGTCATAGAGTATATGAGAACGTAGCTCATCGTCTAACAATGTGTGTGTCGGTATATGTAGGTGTTGACCAGTGCTGGCAGAACTCGGGTGTTCCCGAAGCAGGGTCGGGACGACAGGGCGTCCAGGTCCCCCACGACGACAATCAGATCTCAGGTAGAAACGCATTAGGACAACCTCACGGACTTAGTACCTGTCAAAATTTTCCTCGTCTGAATGCCATTAGCAGATGTGATAGTAGTAGTTACGTCTTCGCCATAGATCGCTATCATGAAGCAATGAAGTGCACCCTTATAATCCAAGAGAACTTGTAACAATGTTTAGATGTTGTAGATATAGTACCCCATGGTTTCCTAAACTGAAGCAATAACCTATGACTTCAAGTACTGAAGTAGTGACCTTTTATTTCAAGTTCAGAATCAGTCACCTGTGATTTCATATTTCGAATAACTAACCCTCGAATTCAAGTAGTAAGTATAAACCTATTATTTCAAGAACTGAAGTAGTGACCTCTGATTTCAAGTTTGTATTTTCTCTGTATTTTCAAGTTCTGAAGCAATAACCTAACATTCCAAGCGCTTCAGTAGTAACTTGTATTTTCAAGTTCTCGATCAGTAGGTTAACTTTCAGTTTCAAGCGCTTCAGTGGTAACTTGTGTTTTCAAGTTCTCGATCAGTAGGTTAACTTCCAGTTCCAAGCGCTTCAGTAGTAACTTGTATTTTCAAGTTCTCGATCAGTAGGTTAACTTTCAGTTTCAAGTGCTTTAGTGGTAACTTGTATTTTCAAGTTCTCGATCAGTAGGTTAACTTTCAGTTTCAAGTGCTTTAGTGGTAACTCGTATTTTCAAGTTCTCGATCAGTAGGTTAACTTTCAGTTTCAAGTGCTTTAGTGGTAACTTGTATTTTCAAGTTCTCGATCAGTAGGTTAACTTTCAGTTTCAAGTGCTTTAGTAGTAACCGGTGATATCAAATAATGAAGCAGTAATTTGTGACTTCAAATACTGAAGTAGAAACCTGTGACTTCAAATACTGAAGTAGAAACCTGTGATTTCAGATACTGAAGTAATAACCTTCAAGTACTGAAGCTGTATATAACCTGTGGTTTCAGGGGAAGGCGATGGCCCTCGGATAGGCACGAGCATAAAGAGTGAGACCGACGGCCAACCACCTAAAGCCTCTGTGGACGTCATCATTATTACTGGTAAATACGTAATTACTTACTTACTTAGAACACTTCCGTCAGTTCCGGCAACAGGACCCTTGAGTACAACTTTCGCTCTATATTTTAAAAATATTCTGATTTACGAATTGTGACCGAGGTTTGCTTCTTCTAACTGTTTTAAATATGTCCGTCTGTTTTATTTATTTTTGGCTGTTCTCGTTGTCGTTTCTAAAACCATTCATCTCTGATTCCTGGTTTAAGCTGGTTCTCGTATTTATGTGCTAACTGGAATATACTAGATAACATCTATATGACACAGTCTGTGATAAGTGGATATATACAACATGTTTTCTCTCCAATGAATGTTAAAGTGACTTTAATGTCTGAAAATGGTTTGAGGAATGTTTTCGATGTAACTTGAATTGTTTTTTAAGATTAATCACCACTATGCCAGAACGGCTTGTCACGTGCTAACGCCTACGCTATATGAAACAAACACTAACGCAGTCACACATTTTAAATGTACTTTGGTAATTTTCGCTTCTATCCAGAATAAATAATTCCAATAAGTTTTATTCGGTCAAAAATTTCTGCCTTTAAATCCTACTGCATCAATATATGCGAAACTTTCCGCTGCACATAATTATGTCATTTCCTAAACTTAGGTAACTAGCTTAGTAGGAACACAGATTTGATGCTGGAATTTAGACGCTCCGGCCTCAGAGGACTTCTGTCTAGATATATCCCGCTAAACATAAATATAAACATCTGTATGTTCCAGGAGTTGTTGTAGCTGCTGTTATTGGACTCGCAGTGGTGGGATTCGCCATCAGACGCTGGATGAGGTAACTTGAATTGCAAGTGGAAGAATTTCCGTGAGAATATGATCAGCTTGAAACAGCTCCTCCTTCATGGCATGTTTTCTCAAAAGCAAGTCTATTGAGACCTTTGCCAATTTCATTTACTTAGTAAATTAAAATATTATAACTTGCGTTTTATTCCGTGACAAGAAATTCCCTGGAGTTAGTACAGGTACTTCTGGGTGTATAGATGTATGTTAATAGAGTGTTTAACAGAACACAATCGGGACACTGTTCCCACCTACTCAATAAATTTATCGTTGGCGTCATTTCCAAAAAGTTCCGATCATTGACGGAAAATATATGCCTAAAATGTTAAGGTCATTAGGAGATATAAAATATACCGCAAGTCGGAAAAAGATTTTTACAAAATGGCGTAACTTTCTTCGTTTCCATTAAAACAATAATTTTCAGCTTCGACGAGTCCCATTTCGTATAACCTTAATATAAATATCTGAATCAAGGCCGTATTCTATGGTAGGCGAAAATGTACATACATAGCATAGTTGTGTAAACTATGGCTGTACAGAACGTGAAGTGTATCCGGAGTGTTTATACCTCACACTGCCATTGTTTATACCTCACACTGCCATTGTGTATACCTCACATTGTCATTGTTTATACCTCACACTGCCATTGTTTATACCTCACACTGCCATTGTTGATACCTCACACTGTCATTGTGTATATCTTACATTGTCATTGTTTATACCTCACAGTGCCATTGTTTATACCTTACGTTGCCCTTATTTATACATCACCCTGCCATTGATTATACGTCACACTACCCTTGTTTATACCTCATACTGCACTTGTTTATACGTCACACTACCCTTGTTTATACCTCATACTGCACTTGTTTATACGTCACACTGCCCTTGTTTATACATCACACTGCCATAGATTATACGTCACACTGTCCTTGTTCATACGTCAGTAAGAGTCACACAGCCATTGTTTATACATCACACTGCCATGGATTATACCTCACACTACCATTAATTTTACATCACACTGCCATGGTTTATACTTCACACTGCCATTGATTATACCTCACATTTCCATTGTTTATACCTCACACTGCCGTTGTTTATTCCTCACACTCTCCTTTCTGCACAGGAACAATGTGGCTGAGGAGAGAAGACTCAGTCAGATCAGAGTTAACTCCCATAGTAGCCACACCAGATCTACGTCCCCAAATCGGCGCTCCAGTCAGTCACGATCTTCAGCGGATCAAGGCGTGCCCGGCCGGGGCCCAGGGACTTTGTACGGCAGTGTGAGGATTGGCGGTCGTCTGCCGAGCAGTGAGGACGAATCGGACATGTTTGCAGACACCAAATCCACCAAAACCGACATTGACGTCGTCTGAAATCATCGCAAACTGATTTGTTTTAGATTAAAAAACTGGGGAATCTACGGCCGATTCCACCAAGCATTTTTTCTAGCTTATTTAATGGTTACTGATTATGAAATTTGTGTAGCTACGGCATGACATACACGTACCATCCCTGCCTTTATTTTAAACTTTCAAGAATGTTTAATTTTAGTTAAGTTTTAAAAGTTTTACTTCAGTATAAAAGTCTTTGTGGAAACGCCCTCTTTAGTTTCTTGTGCGACGAACACGAAAACTATTTCACGCTTAAAAGTACCGCCAAAAAGTATCTGATTGCTTTTTGCAACACCGATATCTGGCAAAAAATATACAAGAATCTATACATTTGCGTATTGTTTATTGTAAGAAATTTTGTAAGCCTGAAAGTCAAATTCAGCCCTCCGCCTAGCGCACAGTAATACTATCATCTTGTATGTGGCTTTCAGTGCACATCTGCATCATATAACGATGTCACACTCGCATGAGTGGTATTCAGTTGTCATGCTTGGCTGGTGAGCGACTAATCAGAGAGAAGCTTTTCACTGTTACCTGACTTCGCTGTTATCAGATTTTTCCGACTAAACAAAAAACCTACAAACTCACGGGTTTTCGGATTCCTGTAGCCAAGGCTTGCCCATTCACACATCAGCGTAATGTCCAGTTTGTCTGCTTTCGAACAAACGTCCATTGGAATACTTTTCCGTGTTTTGTGTCCAGTTAAAGTTAGGGCTTTCGACAGAAGCATTGAAGAGATGCACCTTGTTATATGATTAGGCAATGATCACGCGTATGGGAGGCAATCCACATCAAGGTTAATCGCACACTTTGTAATGCTGTCTTGCATGGGTTGCTGATGATGTTAATCATTCTAGCAAACAGCATGCGAAAGGTCCCGTGTGCACCAGTCAGCCCCGCACAGATGGTCGTTTGTGTCTGTTTTGTTGTTGCTGTTATTTTTTCGTTCAGTTCGGGCGTAGGTATGTTTAAAATGTAAATAATGTTGTATAAGTATGTGTACATTCAGCTCACATCATGTATTTTTAAACATTTTTACTTCGCTTTCCCTTAGACCACCACAAGTATCTCGATACTCAAACTGCAATAAATATATATTTTACACGTTTAATGCAATGATACATTATAATGTTTTACATGCTACACTCCTGTAGTATATGTCAGCTCATGTGCTACATATCTGTAGTATATGTAAGGCTTAGGTGGTACACACCCGTAGTAAATGTCAGGCTTATGTGGTACACACCTGTAGTATATGTGAGGCTTAGGTGGTACACACCTGTAGTATATGTCAGGCTTTTGTGGTACACACCTGTAGTATATGTCACGCTTATGTTGTACACACCTGTAGTATATGTAAGGCTTAGGTGGTACACACCTGTAGTATATGTCACGCTTATGTTGTACACACCTGTAGTATATGTAAGGCTTAGGTGGTACACACCTGTAGTATATGTCACGCTTATGTTGTACACACCTGTAAAATATGCCATTCTCGAGCGTCGGCGTTTGTGAACAAGAACAGGGGTTTGGTAACACGAACGAGTAGATGGAGGATGTTCAAGCTTTGATGCGCAGTGTGCGTATTGGTTATCGCAGATTAGAAAATTCATGACACTGTCTTGTTTGTAACCATGACTAGGAGTGATATCTCAGAAAGTACGGGATGTATTGAGCTCAGACTTGGCATACTTGGAAAGCACCATGCCAGAGGAATGTCCCTTTGTGCTTCTGTGTTAATTGCCATAAATTACAAAATTCATGACCTTCACGCCGCTCTGTTTTGCTTTTGTTGATTTTTTTGTAGCAGATATCATGTCAAAGTAACTGTTTCAGCACTTTGTGTACTGAGCTGAAGTTTAGCATTCTTATGTGTAAGGGTAGTTCTTTGGTTGCCTGGGTAGGCCTACCAGATCAAAGATGAGCCGATAGATTGTAGTCCGGTAACCAGCCGTCCATTTGGCTTTTCTTCACATTTATGAACACGGATACTGTTGTTATATTCGATATCTGTGACGGGAATTTTCAGTGCTAAATAGCAATAAATTAAATAGACGGAGGGAATATATATATATATTCCCTCCGTCTAGTTTATTGGGGGTGGATGGATGGTGAGTTGCACAGAGACACTGTCAGCTGATGCAGCTTGCCCTCACACCCACGTGTGACACAGATCCCAGGCTCAGGCGCGGGCAGGAAACTGACGACTGAGGGGAAGTACAGTATTTTGTCAGCCCATCCACTTCATCAACACCAGCATCAGCAGCAGCTGACCCAGTAACGGGGGCGACCGGCTCCAGAGTGGATGACCGCTTCCCAGTTCAGCCTCTCACAGCTTGGGTGACGCGTCGGGGGTTGGGAGAAGGAAGTGGCAGCTAACGAGCAGGGACGCTAGTCGCAGCACACCGATATCGCACGCTATACAACCCTACCAGTGGATAAACAAGGCACTCTGACTGCTGACACTTTCTACCAGTGACTCACGGCGTTGATGCTGGGTTACAACTAGCACAACTAACCGACGATTCCAAACTCTAACCACTGACCATGAAAGTACTCATGTCTGTTGTACCCAGGGAGAGGTAGACGTACCCACGAGCACGTGTGTGATACACAATCGGTACCCCGGCGGAGACAACAGCGGGCCCGCGGGTATGGAATTTGCCCGTCAGCCCGGATTTCTTCTCTTCGTCTGGACAATGTTAGCCCGTAAGTACACTCCACCACCTGTGCAGTGGCCTCAGTATGGGCAGTCTGGTATATTCTATAAAAAAATACATTGTGCACAGGGAAAGGACACCCTCAAAATGTGAGAGAGATTAGTTTGTCAACAAAATGTCAAAGAGACAGAATGCGCACAAAGAGAGGAAAATGTGAACGGGTAATGAAGATTAGCCTTTCGCAATATTTCGCTTTACTTGACCGTTTTTGTTACTGGTGGTTCATTTAGGTCATCTGTAAGCCTACAACGAAAATAAAAGGTTCAAGATACAGTCAGTAAAACTCTAACAAAGCCCATGAGCGTATTCCGGTGGACCCGCGATCTACACAAAGCACCGTCCGTCCCCGGATTTCAGTTATAGAATTATGCTGGTGTGGGTACGCTATTCATGAGTAGGTCAGCCCTCGAGGGGCTAGGTGCGGGTATATCGGGCCCCTACCCCGATCTGTTGGAGTGGGATGGCGTAGCACGTGTCGTAGTGAATGCTCCTGTGCTCCTGCCCGTAGCACCAGGGCAACCACTATGTCTCCAGTACGATTACCTTCTGTTCTCAATGACTGACTGTACTCTTAGAGACACGGAACTGTTTGAATTATTACCTAACCCTTATTCAGGCGATGAAAGTGTAGCTTTGTTTTGTATTTCAAACAAAGCTGATCTTTTGTTTTCTTTTACTATAGCCATAGCTTGGAAATAGCCCAGGCAGGTTGGTTCTCTCTTATATAACTATAGAAAATGGCTCAAAGACGCTGAGTGACTTAGCTCTAGAAATAGTTCAAACAAACCGATATTTTCTCAGTTGCACGAACAGTCCAGGTAAGCTCATGGGCTCCCTCAGCTGTAGGAATAGCCCACACAACCCGATCCTCTGTCATCTGTAGGAATGGCCCGGACAAGCAGGTCCTCTGATACATCTAAGAACAGCACAGACACGGTGATCCTCACTTAGCTGTAGGAATAGCCCATACAAGCTGATCCATACAAGCTCTTTTACCTGTAAGAATTACCCAGACACGCTGATCCCCTTTTAAATATTGCTATAGGAATTAGCCCCAAGACGCTGATCCACGCTTAACTGAAAGAATAGCCCAGACGAGCTGATCCTCCATTAACTATAGAAATAGCCCACACAAGCTAATCGTCTTTTAGCAGTAGGAATATGCTAGACCAGCTGATCCTCTCTTCGCTGTTAGAATAGCTCAAACACACTGATCCTCTCTTACCCTTAGCTATAGGGAAAGCCCATATAACCTTATCCTCTCTTGGCCATAGTTGTAGGAATAGCCCAGACAGGCTGATCTCTTAGCTACAGGGATAGCCCAAACACGCTGATTCTCTCCCAATTGTAGGAATAGTCCAAACAGTCTGATCCTCTCTCATATGTAGGAGTAACATAGACAAGCAGATCCCACCTTCGCTGCAGGAATAGTCCCAACAATCGAATCTTCTCCCAGATTTACGATTAAAACAAACAAGCTGAACCAGTCTTCGTCAAAAAAGGGCCATGGTCCTAGGATCATGGAACTGTCTTAGATTTAAGACAGATTTATTTTTGACCCGGATTATTATTCCTGAACTTTGATTTTGAACGTGTAGACGAAGTTTCATATTTGTCATGAAGGTCCAAGTCAAATCTAAATATTAAAGGAAACAAAAACAACATAAGGTGAGTCGCGCTTTTGGCGCAGAAAACCGTTTCAAAGTTAAGAATAAGACTGAGGTAGGTCAAAGACAGCTTCGTGATCCTGGAGCCAGACAATCCGATTAACAAATAGCTGCAGGAATAGCTTAGAAAAGTTGACCCTGTTTTAATTAATAGCTGGTGTATAGAAACTGGAGAAAAAAAACCCCCCAAGAAAATAAGCACTTCCTCTTTCCCTGACAATATGTGCCGTGCTTCTTATTTATGACGCATGCGGTCTGATGGGGGATGTGGAATGGTAGGAATGTCTCGCTGTATACTTACACATCAACCACGGCCGTCAGGGGATTAGAAATAAAATGAGGATCATTTAGCCATGCAGGATGTGCGATTATGTTGTAGATAACTGTTCAGAGTTAATCGGTTGTTGGTGAGATAATTGTTGTGGGACACGCAATTCAGCACAGAATGTCCTGTCGCTAAACCTGCTAATTCAGATAAGAGTTATGTGCATAATGATCGTACATCGTGGCTGCCCTCTTTGTCGTCGAGACTGCCGGATAAAGAATTAACAAGAACAGTTCTTGTATGTAGGAGAGAAAAACTCGATGAGTTTCGTGGTATTCTCTCAAACTGACACAACCCGTTCCTAGAAAAACGAAGAAAGTGGACGTGCTGTAAACAAAGAGATATCCAATACAGATAAGATTTACCATTCATGTATAAAATGGTCTCACCCAACAGCCACTATACCATGTCCACCCTGATTTAGGATTCGTGTTTGAAATGTTCTCACCCAACGGGCACTATGCCATGCCCACAGGTTTCTGTTCTCAGTTGATGGCGCGAGACTCACATCTTGTCGTTGGTTTCCTGTTTGTAGTACTATAGCACCATGCCCACAAGATTTAGTATTCATGTTTGAAATGTTCTCACACAACAGGCACTGCACCATGCCCACAAGTTTCTCTTTTCAGCTGATAGCATGAGCCTCACATCTTGTCGGTGGTTTCCTGCTCGTAGTGCACATTCTATTCTCCATCCCAGATCTATCTCAGAGTTTTAGCGGATCCTTTCAAAGATATAGAAATTTCAGACTTATATCGTTTCCTGCTTATATCGCCCACAAAAGCTTTGTTAAACAGTTAGGCCCACTCCATGCCAAATTTGCATACAGACTGATCACGGGCATTCGTAACATATTAACGCCCACCACGGAAAAGAGTGAGGCTATATCGCTACATGACGTCACCATGGATTTTTTTTTGGAGGGGTGAGGGGAGGGCTCCATGGCTCAGTTGATTAGCGCGCTCCCGTCTCATAATGACCGAGAAACCTCCCTCCAACAGAGTCGCTGTGAGTTCAAGTCCACCTCATCCTATCTTCCTATCCGGCCGTAAGTGGGAAGGTCTGCCTTATGCGGATGCTTGTGGGTTTCCCCCGGGATCTGCCCGATTTCCTCCCCCCTCCCACAATGCTGGCCGACGTCGTATAAGTGAAATATTCTTGAGTACGGCGTAAAACACCAATCAAATAAGTAAATAAAATAAATTAACCATGGACTGGTCAAATGAGATTTGCATTGTAAGTAAGACGTGGACGTAGGCCTACTTTGTAAGATCTGTGTGGGCTCACAATATCAACACAATAGATTATTATGAATGAATAAGGTGATGAGGCTGAAGCTTATAAACAAGTGGGTGACTGAATTCAGTGCAACACTGAAATAGATAAGGCTGAGAGTTAATTTATTTCCCATGTTAAATGAACGAACCAGACTTCCGGTGATTTTTCACTGATTTACGTCACGGTGCACCAATGTGCGGTTATAACAAGTCAGTTATGAGGTAGTCAAGACATCCCTGGAAACTGGAAACTATGGCGACATCGAATGTAAAGTGAAAAAGAGGAGGGGAAAAAGCATTCATTGGACACCCCATTAAGAGAGACAAACTCAAGTGTTAAGTTTAAATTTTAAAACAAAGCTTATTGTTAGACTGTGGGTGTGGTAGTTGCATATAAAAATATAAAACGTGGTACTTCGCAATCTTCATACCTACATACACACACTTATACATAAATGCAAATGTACAAAAAATTAATACAAGAAGCAACCCGAGATGGCAACAAAATATCGATGTCGGTTATGATTAGTTTAAGCAACGAGAAGGGTACATTGACTCACATGTAAAGTGAACACATGTACAGCAACTGCAGGCTATATAATATGAAAGTAAACGTAGCTGATATGAGTAGTTAACATGTAAGGGACTCGCAAGAGAATAGAATATTCATATTAAACCACGACAGTTATGATATTAAAACAGAATTCCCAAAATGTGCTGTTAGTATATACTCGCCAAAGAAAAATACAGCATTCAAATAGTCATCGTTAGTTCTGAGCCAAGTTTTCCTCTTGACTAGTTATTTTAAATTCATGGAACTTTCATTTATTTTATCATCACCATCGTTCCAAATAAATTTTGGCCGCTAAAGCTGAGAAAATATGTATTTATCTCCACATTGTTGTGGACGTAACTATTGTGAGTGCTAACAGCGTTAAAGTTCTCAATCTCCACGTTTTCTGCAAGCCTGGTTGCCATGTTTATTTGGTTTCAAACATCATGTTATATCCTCCTGTCCAGATGAGATTTTATTCCTGTAACCAATCCCCGTTGTTGTTTTAACTCTGACGTCTGTCCTCTCACATCATCCTGTCGACATGGGATTTTAGTCCTGTAACCAATCCCCGTTGTTGTCTTAACTCTGACGTCTGTCCTCTCATATCCTCCTGTCGACATGGGATTTTAGTCCTGTGACCAGCCGTCCTTGTTGTCTTAACTCTGACGTCTGTCCTCTGATATCCTCCTGTCGACATGGGATTTTATTCCTGTAACCAATCCCCGTTCTTGTCTTAACTCTGACGTCTGTCCTCTCATATCCTCCTATCGACACGGGATTGTCGTCCCGTAACCAGCCGTCCTTGTTGTCCTAACTCTGACATCTGTCCTCTCATATTCTCCTGTCCAAATGGGATTTTAGTCCTATGACCAGCCATCCTTGTTGTCCTAACTCTGACGTCTGTCCTCTCATATTCTCCTGTCCAAATGGGATTTTAGTCCTACAAGCAGCCGTCCTATCTAACTTATCTCTGATGCCTGTCCTCTCATATCCTCCTGTCAAGATGTGACTTATATCCCCGTGCCCCTTTTGTCTTAACTTTGGTGTTTCGTAAATTTCCGTTTAGATGGATCGGACGGGCTCTTGTACCTGCCCTGTCAACATGTCGGCCAGATCCAATGTGGCAATAACGGGCTGCTGTACATCAAGTCGGTCTACTGCCCCGCCTATGGTTACGCCATGCAACTGCTACAAGAGAACTGCTCCGGTCGCACTGCCTGTGTCTCCACCATCGATATATCCGCACGACTGAGGAATAAGTGCTGTGGGCACTACCCGGGCACGCCTAAAGTGGTCTACCATTGCTCCGGTACAGGTACAGTTGAGCATAATTTCACACTGTAAGGCTTTACTGATTGTTATGCTCCTGACATTCAAAGTCTCTCAATGGATTACGATTTACGCCAGTTCGGAACAGCGGTTTCTCATTATGACCTCTTAAATCAGCTAATTATACAATTAGATTTTATGTTCGGAAGTGATTAGCAAATGGTTAGGGAGTTAGTGCCACCTAATTACCCTGGTGCCTCTCACCAATGCTATCGCTGTGAGTTCAAGCCCAGCTTTTCTCTCCAGTTGCAATTGGCGGATGGTTGTGGGTTTTCCCCGGCCTCCACCCGATTTCCTCTAATTGCTGGCCGCCGTCGTCAAGAAATATTCTTGAGTACGGCTGAACACACGAATCAAATAAACAAATAAATAAATTTTAAAAAACGCGAGGACGTATATATCATTTATCAGGGTAAGGTGTTTCCCTGTGATTATGGAAAACAACCAAGGAAGAATATATCACTCTTTATGCCAAAGTGTTTACGTGTGTGTATACGAAACATTTCCGTAGGAGGCTTGTGGGAGCGATGCTTGCTTAATCACATATGTCTTATGTCTATATTGAGAATGAAATGTTCTTCAGGTGAAGGCGTGCCACGTGCGGGCGGTTCCCCCTCTGTTCTGCCAGGTATGTTACAGGTAACTCTCACCCCTGTCACAGGTAGAAGCCTCTAAGAAGATTATAAAGGAAATACTATCGCGTTAAATGCAAATGAATTAACAATGACGTACGTCAAAAGTATATCTGTTCCTCTGTTCCATTTTATCTGCAAAACCTCGCACATTTACTGTTAAGATCGAATTAGTGCTCCGTTATCTGACAGGATCTTTATATATAATGTGACATCCCTGCTTTGCAGCAAATACCAAAATAAGCCCAATACTAGAGGACATGGTAGCGAAGGCGTCACTAACAAATCAAAGGATATCATGTATTTCTGTTGTTTTTCAGGACTACGGAGCACTACTCAGATAGGATCCAGAGGACCCTCTCTTGAAGGTATCTGGTACATACACAGTTGATCACCAAACATATGATTTTTCCTTCACAAGGGAGCCCTCATCATGTGATTATAGGCTCACCACTGTCGAATCGACACATTTGCATGTTGTTACATCCTGTATGTAGTTGTTACATCCTGTATGTAGACCGAAATTGCTGCTTGCGCAGAGGTCATTCCTTGTCTGCGATACAGTATGTGCTTTTTTTTTTCTTTGTCAATAACGCACAGCAAATAAAACAACTCACACCGCAATACAATTTGTTTGAAAGGAAGAGCAAGTGTACAGACTTCAAGTGAGAAAATGAAATAAAAAAACTGGATATTATCATTTGGTATCAGTGTCCATGTACCATATTCTGTTGCCTATTTGAATGGTACATGTACATCTAACCTGAGTCTATCAATAACCATATATTATCAACGCCAAATCTCAGAGATGATGTACCAAAAATCCGTGGAAAAAAATCAGGTTACATAAACTGGATATCTGTGTTGGAAATCCTGTACACTTTGATTGCCTTCTACCCACGGAGAAGATGGCGACAGTTGCCATGACAATCATGAGCATATTATTTGTGTGTTACCCTCAGATCAAATTTCGACAATTTCATGATAATCCTGGACACGTTGTTTGCCCTCTGCCCTCAGTTCAGATGGCGGTAGTTGCCATGATTGTCCCAGACATGTTTTGATCTGTTACCCTCAGATCAGATGGTTGTTGCCGTGATAATCCTGCACACGTTATTTGTCTGTTACCCTGAGATCAGACGGTGGTCGTCGCCGTGATAATCCTGTATACCCTATATGTCTTATACTCTCAGATCAGATGGTGGTAGTCGTCGTGACAATCCTGTACACTTTATTTTTCTGTTATCCTCAGATCATATGGTAGTAATCATATGGTATCACGCCGTGATAATTCTGTACACATTACTTGCCTTCTACTCTCAGGTCAGATAGCGGTAGTCGCTGTGATCATCCTGTACACGTAATATATATGATACTCTAAGATCAGACTGTGGTAGCGGGGAATCCTGTATACGCTGTGTGTCTGTTACCCTCAGATCAGATGGTGATAGTGGCCGTGGCCGTGGCCGTGCTCATTGTCTTCCTCTGGGGCTGCGGACTACTGTTCCTTTACTTCAGGTAAGTTTTACGCCAGTCACGAGTTCCACATCTACTGGCAGAATTTTCTAATCTGGCAGCCATGTTCTGCATCTACTTAGGTCGTTTTTCTCTTTTCAAGGTATACTGTGTTCCTCTGTCTTGGCATATTTCTATACGTCCAGGTATATACAGAACCAGGAAGGGGGATAGCACCTGTTTCTCATCACACACCTGTTTGAGTGATGAGTGGACAGAAATTTCTTTAAAGACTCTTTATCAAGAACTCCGTAGATCAGCCTTTTATATTTTTTGTGCTACATTTCTATATCTGCTGTAACACAGTTGCCTGTAACACGTTATACGCGGTGGTGCGTATCGTCTTGCCATGCCAAGCAACAAACTGCACAAGTAAATGTTTAACTGTATGAACACGCGTGCCGTGGAGGTTCCTTCCGTATAAACTTAGACACTCTTACCCAGTAAGTTTGTCTCACTTGTATTCACAGAACTATTAATTAGAAGCTTCTAACTTCAGCATCATTTATGCAATATCAAACTGAGGTGTAGGAGAGAAAACAAAAAGCTAAAGTGACTACAAACTCTAAACAAGGGACACAACTCTTTGGTGCCAGACGCGTTAATGTCTTCTACTACCTGGTAACATTGACCATATACGCGGAACACATGAGGTTTGTATGTAACCCTCCACTACTAGTTCGGAGTCCTATACCCTTATTTTATAGTTCTCCTCTTTCTAAAAGGTTGAACCAAGTAAGAAGTAAAATCCTTGATACGTTTGTTCTGTTCTGTAGAACGACTGTGTACAAATTTGCGTATTGGCGATGCCTGTGTTTCAATGTGTAACAAACTGTATATCACAGACACACGTCATTGTGGATGTATTACACAGACTACACAAGTTGTGTGTTGCTGGTGCACAAATATGGATGTGCATTTTTGTCACGGTCATGTGTACCACTCTTACACGGTAGTCTTTAGGTAGTGTCAAGTTCAAAGTGTTTTCGGGCACAACATACAAAATGTTAAAAAGTGGAAATCGAAAGCTGATGTGAGAATTGAAATATGCATTTTGAAAAATTCAACGATTCAACAGAACCAGTGGAAAAACCTGAGAAATTTATTATGTGCCGGTAACTCTTCTCATTTGTGGCAAAACAATAATCGTACATCCTCAACGTCATTATTTTGCTACATGTAACTGTTTTTTAATATGTATTTCTCCTAAGCGATTTTTGGCATCCTGGCGTAGCACTGGGTGACAAATCTTAACATCGTCTTTCTACAGATATAATTACACAACATACTGTCAGTGGGTCTACCGGAAGCGACGTCCCAAGAAATCCCAAGGTGTCGAGCCCGTGTACGCTACCCCGGAAGCCGTCAGTTCGGAGCGTTATGTGGAGATTCACAGTTTTCCGTCACTTCTGCCCCTCTCCCCGAGTCCCCCACCCTCGGCACCCTACTTAACACCCGCACAATACGGCAACTTCCACCCTGAAGAGCCTGTCGTCCGGTCACCTGCCCTCTAGCTCTATCTAGACAGATATTGTAAACGTCATATATGCACATGGCTACACTCGAAATGAATGATCTTTATACACCGTCGTAATATGGTCGAGGTAATCTTGAGGGACATGCCTCACATATATCTGATAAATGTCCGCAGACAAATCCCCATTCACTCTTCTCACATGGGTGATACAAACACAGACGCATTTAGCACAGGATTTCAGCACGGTCAAGGTAACTGTTTATACGGCCTTGTGGTCTCAGTTTGCCCACAGGTAATTGCGGTTGTGGTTTCGCGGGGAGGTGTTTTGATACTTTTTTAAGATGTTGTGTGGTTAAGGTACTTGCCTATCCGACCGGAGGCAGGAGCTGTGTGTTCACAAAAAAAAAACAAAAAAAAAAAACGCCTCGGGCACGGAATTTGGGGATTCTCTCCCTTTTGACTGTTTTTGGGGCCTTAGTGACAGTAAGTCATCGAGGACATTCATATAGCCAGCTGCCCAGTTTATCATGCGCTGAAAACCTTCTGCCGTCAACCAGTATGGTGTTCCACTCGGGGCATCACACCTAAGGAAAATCGTCAGTAGCAGAGATAGGTGGTTACGCAGGGAACTTCAGTTTCTTCCACCCACAAAGCTGACTGCCACCATATTAGTGACAAACTCTTGAGTGTAGCGTTAACGAACAGTCAAATAAATAATAATAAGTTATCTGTTAATCACAGGTTTGTGTGGGCAGATACATTACCTCGGATGTGATTCAGATTGCACTAAAGGCAAGGCGGCCTTCCACAAAGGGATGTCTGGGGTCTTTGAGACCTTTATGAATACAATGCAATTTATGCTTTAAAAATAAAAGCAAATGTTGGTTAATTGGAACAATAAAACAATAAAACCAATGTTGGAGTATTGCAGAAATGTTTATTCTGAGATTATTTATTATCGATATCAAGTTATATAAAAACACACAAACCAAAAAAAATTTCAATCTTAGTTGTGGATCTTCAGCAGAGAAAGGCTATTACAAATGGATTTTATGCAATGCATATGAGACTTCATGACTTGAAGAAAGTGCAAAATATATATTTATATATTAAACGTTAAAAAATACTATTGTACAAGTGTGTCATATAATGATAGAAATGGGCGACTAGCAGCTGTAGACAATAGCTGGATTTCTCTTAGCCCGGAACAGGCACCTGATTTTTCTGAAAAAGCTTTCATTTTTGCAGCACTGCCTGGCTTTTCTAAGGATCACCCTAAAGCTACATTTATATTCTCTGGGCTCCCTGAGAGGAGCTCCACGTTTAAGGTATGACTGTTCGCCGACGTAGAAGCGGTAAATTCGGTAGTTGGGACCCCGTCTGCCTGTAAAGTCGAGACCACCGCCCGCGGTGTCTAGGAAGGTAAGAAGTCGGTTTGTTGTCAACCACAGGAAGCCGCTATCGTCCCAGCCGAATGTGTCCTGGAACTGAAGGGTCTCGGTGTCCTGCACCAGCTCTAGCTGTGTTTGCATTCTGACAGTGCGCTCAGAGCGGCCTTGTCGGCGCTGGTCGTCTGCTTTAGGCCAGTAATACACTGCGTTTCTGGGAAGAACACCGTAGTACAGGTTATTCTCACCGTGTGTGATACCTCCGCTTTGTCCAAGCTTTCTGCCGACACTTCGTACGGCGTTAGTAATGTCAGCGTTAGGGTCCCGGGCCAGGCTAGTGGGTAACTGGAACAAGTCAAACCCCGTGAGCACGCAGTAATACAGGAAGTTGTAATCTGAAGACATGGCGATCCCGTCCATGGGAACGTCGAAGAAGTAGGTCTCGTTGCTGTAACCGGTGTTTGTTGGGAAGGTTCTTGCAACGGGGTCAGGGTCCACGTCCATGGAGGGGTGCTCGTGGCGATGGGAACGGTCACGTTGGGAATCGTACACCACCAGTCCACCACTTCCACCAGCGTCCGAGACAAACACGTATCCTTGGTCGTCGATGACAACGTCGTTGAGGAAAGTGCTGGTGGCCCTGGCTACGGATTCGGGGAAGGTGTGGTTCTGGACAAAGCAGTTCCTCTCCAGGTCGTAGATGAAGATCTGATGAGGACACAGGTTCAGCGTCTCGGTGCCTGGGGGTGCAAACGTGTTGATGCGGCCTGTGTCCACCATGTACATGAGGCCTGTCTTGGGATCCACCTCCATACTCATCACGTACTGGAAGGCAGAGCAGTTGTTTAGATTCTGCATCTCCCAGCTGGGAAACGGCTTAAGGACAGGACGTCCATTTTTGACGATGACCTCGCTCAGAGTTGCAGGGACGCCGAGCCTCCATCTCGGTACGGTGACGAAAATACGACCCTTGTAGACTTTTATGCCGGTGAAGATATTGTTTTCTGGAATGTAGCTTCCGCTGGCTAAAGCCCTCTGTTTCGCAGCCTCGGACGGCCAGTCGTACTCAAGCTGGACCCAGTCGTGTACTAGAGTCGTGTGACCAAACGGCAAGTTGGGAGCCCAGGTGCGTGGTCTTCGTTGACGGTAGAAGGACTTGACGCTACAGACGGTCAGTCCGAGGACAAATATCACCAGCAGTCGGTTCATCGTGTACAGGATTGTAGGAAGGCAGAGCGAAATGATAAGCTGAACTGAAGAACAGTCAGCTGCGGCTTTATTTATACCAAAATCCACTTTGAAACGTCACCGGGACAAATTATGGACAACAAAAGAAACGGAGTTTGACGTCAGAATATTGTACAGGATATCATATCTTTGATTCATCAGGGTTGATACACTGAGGGGAATCCACGTCTCTGGTGGATAGATCCGGCTGTAGGGGGCAGGTCAATCTTCTGACCAGTGAGCGCAAAGCTGGGCCAGAGTCATATTGTGAGTCATGTTGTGAGAGCTATGTCTGCGATTCCGGTGCTAGGCTTCAATACAAAGGCGTGCGAAGTTAACATAATTGTTACAGCGACACTAAAATTAGTCATGGTCTACCGGGACTTATGTATGTATGTATGTATGTATGTATGTAGGCCTATGTTAACATGTTGGGTTTACGTGGTACTCAACAACTTTTCAGGTATCTTACGACGAGAGTCCTTAAAACAGCGGAATTTAAACTATTAAGCTATTTGTTATTTAGCCGTGTTGGATGTAAATGGTGGAAAAGAAAATGAAAAACCTTAGCTGATTTATGATTGCTACATTTCGACTAAAATCAATGGAGAGAAGTTTTAAGAACTGGCTGAATTCTTAAAGTCGGTACTACAAAATGCACCGTGTAAAAGCGAGTGAGTAAGAGAAATCAAACTATCCATGATTAAAGCAAACATTTAATGAGTAATGCAGGACAGGAGCTACCACGCATGCGTTTGCTCCCTAACAATTCGCCTACCGCACAGGCCCCGCTATATCATTCACCTATCACACAAACCCTGGTATACAATTCACCTATCACACACACAATGGTATACTATTCACCTATCAGACAGACCCCGGTATACCATTCAATTATCACACAGACCCCGGTATACCATTCAACTATCACACACACCCCGGTATACCATTTACCTATCAGACAGACCCCTGTATACTATTCCCCTATCACACAGAACCCGGTATACCATTCAACTATCACACAGATCCCGGTATACCATTCACCTATCACACAAACCCCGGTATGCCATTCACCTGTCACACAGATCCCCGGTATACCATTTACCTATCACACAAAGCCTCTATACCATTCATCTATCATGGTATATCATTCGCCTATCAGACAGAGCCCGACATACCATTCACCTGTCACAAAGACCCCGTATACCGTTCACCTATCACACAGATCCCAGTATACCATTCACCTATCACACAGATCCCTTTATATCATGACCCTATCACACAGACCCCGGTGTACCATTCACCCATCACACAGACCCCGATATACCATTCTCCTGTCACACAGACACCGATATGCCATTTATCTATCACACACACCTACATATCATTCAACTGAGACCCTCGTATACCATTCACCTATCACACAGGCCTCAGTATATCATTCTCCTATCACACAGACCCCAGTATACCATTCACCTGTCATACATACCCCGATGTACTACTCCCCTATCACACAGACACCGATATGCCATTTATCTATCACACACACCTACATATCATTCAACTGAGACCCTCGTATACCATTCACCTATCACACAGGCCTCAGTATATCATTCTCCTATCACACAGGCCCCAGTATATCATTCGCCTATCACAAAGACATCGGTATACCATTCACCTATCGCAGAGACCCAGGTATACCATTCCCCTATCACACAGATCCCTGTATACCATTACCCTATCACACAGACCCCCGTGTACCATTCACCCATCACACAGACCCCGGTATACCATTCACATGTCACACAGACCCCTGTATACCATTCACCTGTCACACAGACCCCCGTGTACCATTCACCCATCATACAGACCCTGTTATACCGCACTTTTGTCATACAGATCCCGGTTTACCGTTCACCCATAGCGACCCCATACCGAAATGTACCACTTCGCTATGTCATACGGGGTATACGACTTAGCTACACTATAAACAACCTGGAGAACCATTGGATATACCACACAGCTGTCATAAGAACAGTGGTATAAAACACACCTGTCATAAGAATAGTGGTATACCATTCAGCATGATCCTATAAATGACATCTGAATAGTTTTATTGATGAATGCTGATTATAGGTCCACGCGTGGACAGCAGTAGTGGTGCAAATCCTTAACAAGCGACATCGAGGTCTGGTGTTCTCTAACATGGCGTATTCAATGACCTTGTAAGAATCCCAGATTTACAGATTTATCAGGCATATTAGAAAACAATGACTTTTGTCGCCTTTCCGCAATAGCTAAGGTTGTTTCATTTGTTGTCTTTTCTTTTCAGCGTGGCTAGATTTCCCACCGAATTACGAGATTAATCAAATGTATAACATGAGCCCTGCTGTTTCTTTTGTGGACCGTATTGTACTAGCATTAAGTTCAGTGAAGTTATAGCCATTTTTTCAGCATTCATATTCAATTCTAGATACGTTACAGTGATGTACATTCATGTAATATATACTCCTACATACACACACACCCGCACACACACCCGCACACACCCGCACACAAACACACACTCCCGCACACACACACACACACACGCACACACGCACACATAAATATATATACACACATTTATTCTGACATTTATACTGTTTGACATAAGCACTACCGTGCATTCACCGAAAGATGTAGGATTCATGCATACAATTCCAATTAATTTCGTTGAAAAAAATGAAGGTAGTTTTATGCGGAGGCGTATAATTTTTGCTGGTTTGTCTTAATATTTAACTTTATTTACATATGAACACCTTGGCCTCGATCTTAACTGCGTCTGGTTGAATCCGGTCACGTGTGACCGACAAAAAGAATACAGAATAACTCGCGATATTGTGTTTATCTCCGGAAGTTATCTGTCGGGGTCCTGTGGTTAGGTGTTCGTTAGGATAAGAAAGAGACACATGGGGGAAACCCCTCCACACTCCCCAACGCAAGTATCCTCCCTCCCTGCCCACCCTTATCCCCTCACAGATTCCGTGCTGTTCGTCCAGGGCTGACTTCTTACTTCCGGGACGACTGAGTAGGTCTGTGACGCGGTCCTGTACTCTGTGGACATCGTTCCAGATGCTACACCCACGCCAGTTGAATGAGAACAGGACGTGTGTCATAGTCATACTGAGCTGTTTAAACTCTAGATACCTCACAGTGAAGAATAGCGGTTAGCGTAAGTAGGTCAAGAAATCTGAGATTAATCAGTCCGATCCACTATATCAAATTTCCTATAAAGTAGGTCCACATCCGGCAAACTCTCGTCTCCGCACACAAAACTGATATGTTAGTTATGATACCATCAAATTATACCAGCAGTTAAAAGCTTCATTTATTCGTTTACTTCTCCAAAGTTACATCTTAGATGATGTAAACTTCGCTCGGTATGAAAGTCACGTTTTAGGTGCTGTGAACTTCGCTCGATAGGAAAGTTACACCTTAGGTGTTGTGAAATTCGCACGCTAGGAATGTGACGCGAGAAATGAATTGAACTGAGCATGAATTGAATGAATAATTATGGCTTCACACCACAGAAAATGAATTGAAGGCTTTCTTGAAAATAGCTGACTGTAGATTGAATGGCTGGTTAAACACGACACTGGCAGTGTATGAGTCATATCGTGGCGAGGCTACAGAATTTCGTGTGAAGGAAACTTAGACCTGGGTTGAGGCTTGGGGTCGCTTAATTCGCCGTTGGCAACTATTTATTCCACCTTTGTTATTTATATTCATTTCTGACATTTTTTTCGTGAACTGGTATTTTAAGTTGGTCTGGAAATGGGTCCTGTGATTTTCGACTTGGAACAATCAGTCGGCTTGACGCTTATACTTGCCGTGTAAACTCATTGTGATAAAGGTAATCCGTGTTAAACAGTTACCATATTATTATTACTGTTACCGTCATCGTTATCATCGTCATTATACTAGTATTATCATGGATATTATTATTGTGGAGTAAAAATGGACCCAGCCAGTGTTCCATGCTGCTATCAGTGGTTAACTCTGGTACGGGGAGCCCTGGGTAAATCACAGCAAGGCGATGGTTACATAACAAACCTCCCGACGTCTCCACGCCGGCATAACAGTACAGTGCACGGAGGACACATCGCTCAGTAGTATATATAGAGGATATTTATTGCTTTGAAAAACGTTGAAACCTCTGTACATATGGCTAAACCAGTCCTACAGATATAGAGTCGTCCCTCTGTTGGGTTTTGACTTTTGCCATCCACACAGCACAGAAACACTGTACATGTAATACCTGCATGTATACCTCACCACGAACTGGGTCAACTTCTTCAAAATGAAAATTATAACAAATGCAAATATATTTTTGAACCCGGATTTAACCTAAATCACGTTTGTATTGCGGTTGAGTGTATTCCGGGTGTGGTTGACCATGTGATGACACCAGTATCCGCGCGATATGGACGGTCTCTCCGAGTGAGCACTGCGCCGCCAAACACCACGTTCCATAGCGCAAGCACGTGGTCACTTGTTTGGTTATTGCGGTTGGGTATGATGTGAGTAATATGTAATGAGCTTTGTGTCAGCTAACTGTCGTCAATGGGAAGTCTTGAGTAGGGCGTTAAAGATCTATAAAATAAATAGGTAAATCTGCTGCATGTCTGTACATACAGAGAATGGTGCCCTATTATACGGAGTCCGATGGAGTGTTATAGGTGTATCATAGTTGCGTTTGTCAGTACGTTTAGCTGAAATCAAGCTAAGGCTCATTTCATGTTGGAATAAATTTATACTTAATAATGGAAAACGAATACAGAATTTTATTTACGCATGTTCTAAATTCTCTGACCTTTAATTTGATTAAACTGTACTATAGCAAAACATTCAGAAAGACACACAGCTTTAAATTCAGTCACTTAGCCTATTCATCTTTGATGCTCATCTTCATAGGAATTTCTGAATCTTTTTTTTTTTCTTTTTTTTTGATTTTTGACTTACATTGAATACATTACATTTAACGACCACAAATACGCCGTCAGAAACCAGCAATGATATCGTAAGAAAAGGCATAAATCTATTAAGACTAACGTGAATTAATATTATTAATGAAAAATATAGAAGTAAGAAAAACAATCAAAACCCATCTTGTACAGTTACATATCAGCAGTCATGTATAATATTACAGTAATCACAAACCTAAGAGCAATATGGCTAATGTGCTAATCGACATTAACGGTACAAATTCTCAACAGACTCACACTCGTACCTGTATATAGGGCCAGTCCAGCAAGACTAAAGCTAAACTTATACAACATCAAATATCTTTAAAATAGGTCGTTGTACTTTTGAGGTCTTCAACAGATCTTTTCTGTTTTAAAATGTGATATGTAACACATGGTGAATTACGCGCTTTGGCTCACATTGTGACAAAAACACATAGATAATGGCGCGCATTAAACACACGGACAGAAAGTTCCTTATCATGAGTACCACGTCAATCAGCCCACAGCTTATCTGCACTAACCAGTATAGTCTGCAAATTCGTTCCTGATTTGTTTTGCACAAATGGCGTAGGGAATCCCCATGCACTTGCAGACTGATGCATGTACAGTGGGCTGGATATTTGACGGCAGGATGTGCAGTGAACGTTTAAAGACACAAAGCTAATAATAAAAATAACAAAGCATCCCCTGAAAACTGGGAGCTGATTTGACATTTAACGTTGTTGTATGTGCAGGTTCGGGTTTATGATGAGCACAGAATCTTGCCATATGGCCGACAGGCCCCAGGTTGGCTGTCCAGACGGTCAAAGTGCAACCTCTCAGGATTCAGGATTCTCCTCTAATTAGTTTTCAAGATATGAGTAAATTACAAAAAAAACCCCTGACGTGCGAATGCAATAAATATGACCCCCAGCCCCGATCTTAACTAGAAGGGAGTATACCGAGCTAATTTCGGAGATTTTATATTCCACGCCAAACATATATTGACGCAGATGAGATTATTAAAGCCATCCATCAACTTAAAAACATCAAATCTGGGGGATAATGTGACAAAGGTTCGGTCCCGTGTGGAATACAGTAACACCCATGGGTCAGAATTCACATGTTACACAAGTGTCCAACAAAGGGAGGGTCCGTCGTCATTTTTATTTCCTACATTAATGACTAGGAAGGTGTACTGTTTTTAAACAAGGCACCGGGAGTAACAACTGAATATTTTCAAATGTTTCTTTTCTTGGACGCTGGTGACATCGCCATATTTGCGAATAGAAAGAATGGACTTCAAGAAGCTCAGAATATCTTACATGATTACTGTATCCAATGGAGGTTATGACGTGCAAATATCAAGAAGTCCAAAATTATGCTACTCAGAGAAGGACGTAGAATTGACAAAAGTTTGATGTTTACAATGAGTAATGATAAGTTACAAATAGTATCAATGTTCTCTTTTCTAGGTGTTGTCTTCTCAACTGGTGGAGCTTTTGTTAAAGCCCAATCCACACTGGCAGAGCAGGCTGAAAAAATCTGAACTCATAATGTGTAAATGCCTGTATAAATTTGACAGCATACAGCTAAAACACTATCTTGATTTATCAGAGAAATATTCATGCCCATTTTTTTACTATGTAGCGTAAGTGTGGGGATTACGAAAGCATCAGACGTTGAAAGTGTCCATACCAAATATTTTTTAAAATATTCTCGGGGTTAAATGTTGTACACAAAATGATATTGTATATGCTGAACTTGGAAGATCAACATTGTTAAAAAAACGACTTGGCATTATTTTGAAGTACTGGCTGAAGATTGTAAACTCCGAAAACAAGAAATATGTGAAAATGGTATAGGATCTGGGACATTTTGAGTAGAAACCATATTTGGGAATGATTACAGTACAGCCCCTCCGAACCGCAATGACGTACTTGCGTTCTCTTGACACGGTTAATGAATGAAGTGCGCAGATGGAATAAACCGACCAAAATACACTTTGAAGAAAGGAAATGTATTAATAGCAATGTATTAGAGGATGAGTACCATCTCTTCCTAATTTGTCCTCTGTTTCTTGATTTGAGGAAAAAGTATATAGATGCATATTTTTACAAATATTCCAATACTGAAAAGTTCACTGAATTAATAACGATTCCTTTCCGACCATATCGTTCGCTATGCTCTGTGTACATAATTATGTCATGTACATGTATATGCTCGTGGCCCATCTGGTCCAACGCAATAAAGATCTATCTATCTATCTATCTATCTATCTATCTATCTATCTATAATATAAAACTTCTGTTCAGGCTGGTTTCTGAGCTTGGCCCAGAGGGCCTACTTAAAATGAGCCTGAGCAAAAATTTTATCGAAATAGGGCAATATTTTTATGCAATTATATAAGCCGACACCAATCAGACCAATCAGAAATCAATAAATATGCACACCAGACATGAGCAACATGCTAAAATGTGATCATCATCAGGCATGACTTTTCTTATTAACCAAACCTATATCGATGATCTGCTATCTAACTACACCTGTACAGCAATTAAAAGTTGTGAAAGATATATATCCTCTTTCGAAGGATATAAAGGAAACCATAAACTCCAAAATGGTACAACTTACCTGAATTTGTACCTGTACGCCGATTCCAACAGTTTCCTGTAAATCCAACTTAACGACAAGGTGTATATTTTCAATTTTTATATTGTGCAATTTCTCTCCTTCGATAGCGATATACCGAAGGGTCCTACATGAGGCGTGTACATAGCTCGCCTCGTAGCATTTGTTACATCATCTGTGTTGTGTGATGATTTCTCAATGTCGTAAGAACTAGTCTACCGAGGATATTCCATCAAACACACCCGCTCTACCCATAGCCTTATGCAAGATAAGAGCAGGTTCAGTAAAAATTTCCGAGTAAAACATATCAACAATATTGTTAAAACATATCAACAATATTGTTAAAACATATCAACAATATTGTTAAAACAAAATAACAACAATTACCACCTGCATTCCCCATTTGTATTTAACGTGGCTGGGATGTAAGGAATCCCACACTAACATGTTTACCTTCACAATATCAAGGTTTCTTTATCGCTTCTCTACAGAAGACCCCTTGACCTCTTCTTCTACTAGAACCAGTTCGGTCTAGCCGCAGGCTAATCTCCACTGGGTCATCCAATGAAATCTCTCGGTAAGTCCTACTTTGTTTATAAATGCGTGGTGTGTGATCATCTGACCTCAGGTCTGCCTTGCACAGTTAAGATCGACGGTCTGAGTGGACACAACTCATTCGCTCTGGCACCTTATTGATCTGAACCCGAATTACCCACCAAAAATGCCAGTCATCCGTCCCTGTGCATGGGGATGACTTTAGCTCTGTTGGCCTGTGATAACCTATACGATCACAGCCCTTTCTTCTTCAATAAGATTACAATAAACACTTCTGTGCTTCCCGTGCTCAGTATATCTCAGTTGGGTCCAACAGAAAGTGTCTGTCCCTACTTAGATACTCACGAGTATTGGAGGAAGATCGGTGTGACCAATTAATGATATATGGTCACACGAGCGTTACCGAAGGCTCAATGTCACGCTGACGTCACTAGCAGTCAGAGCGACAGAATCTACAAGCATAAATTCTATTCCATGGGCCGCCGTTTATTGATAGTAATATTATTTAGTAAATAATACACGCAAGAAAAGGGTTACAGAGTTACGACAATGAATGCAAAGGTTTGGGTTCATTCTGAATCAGGAATGTTTATGTTCCGCTGTTTTGTGATGACAGCCGCATGGCTGATCTGTTGGTGCGTCATGACTTTTCTCCGCTATGGGGCTTGCTGGCGGTTGACATTAGACAACATTCTGTTATTCCTTAACTTAGAATAGATGAACTAACTGTCAGTTTGTTCAGAGTAACCCATTTAAAAATATAGAATGTTTTCTACATTGTTTTTTCATCTTCAGTAATATTTAATATCTTCAAAACTAATCATCACAAAACACTATATATACGGCTACTTTAAACTTAGTATCTCAAAATGCGTCCCTGTGTCGCCAGTTTTCCTTTTGCTGTTGTCCGTGATGGCAAACAAACAAATCTATCCTGTAAAGAACCGTCTGGCATTTTGACATGTTTGCCCAGATAACTGACACTTGAACTCAACGCGTTGAGGATCAGTCAAAGAGCAGTGACAATAATGTGATAGCTGACAAATGGTCACACGTAATCCTTGGCTGCCATATTGTCAGCTATCTTTTGTAATATAACCACCATTCATGGCACTGAAATCGAAACTCACGTCTCTCTCCTCACGATATCCTCTTTTGCGCAAGCACTGGACATATTACCAGGAGAGCTACTAGACATACAGAGTTATCCCCCATTAACTGTGCACTTACCACACATATGTAGTCAGATGTTGCCGTTTTCGTGTTAAGTTATAAATAAACATTCATTGTCGTCAATAATCAAGGATTGTTCCCATTGTCTGCACTGCAAAGAGATTGTAAAAAGGGGCGAACAAAACATTCCACTTAGCAATTCGCCTGCTGGGGCTAGCGCGGCTTAGTTCCGTGCCGATAGGAGTTATAGTCCACAACACAATCCTCAAAATATCTGTTTATTTGATTGGTGTTCAACGCCGCACTCAAGCATATTTCACTCATATTTTAGTGGTTTATGAGTGCCATGCAATTTCATTTCAATTTTTTGGCAGTTTTCTATATATATATATTTACCTACTGGTTAGGCGGCTTATCAAGCTGTTCATCAGTGGGGTTAGTTGATCGGTTTATAAGAAAACTCAGCGAAATTTTAGCGAAGAACATTCTTTTTCACAGTAGTAGCCGAGTTTTTCACATAGGACATCATTTTGCAGACCGTCTCATGTACCAATCCTCGAAATAAAACCATTGTACGACCGACAGTTGAATTCAAATACCCTCCGTCGACCACTTATTATTACATGGTGATGTCTGTACACCTCTCGATTTTGCCAACACTTGATAAGCTGTTTTACATACAACCATTGATTTAACGGAACTGAAGATATTTTTACGAAGTGGATTGGAATTAATCCATAAATGACCGTGCTAATTTCCCAGCGTTGTCCGTGAACCAGGTGTAACATAGAAACAATTCCAAGCATTGGTAGTAAATGTGGTTTTATTGGTGGGTAGTCATTTTGTCAGGAATTATAGTCACAACAAGACAACGGTACTTCAGCACTGAACCAGAGAGGATTCAATTAGTTTCACAGTTTACACTAGTGTGATGGAAGAATTAACCAACGTACAAACATGTAACAGTCATCAATCCAAGCGTACAATCATGAAACAGTCCTCAAATCATACGTACAACCATGCAACAGTTCTCAATCCAAGCGCCCGACAAACCGTTAGCACATCTCAGCTGACATCAACCGATGTTGTCACCGTTACACAAACTGCCCTGATTATTTTCGGCACAAATATAAATAGACAAATAGATATCTCTGACCCAGCATTACAAGGGTTTTCTGCTAATGGATTTTCAAACCATATTCGGGACTAAGCAGAATAAAACTTTGGTAAAAACAGCTTTAATGACGTCTTTCAAGTCACATTAAATATATTCGGCACAAAATATAAAGACACAATTTAAATATTTCTTATCCAGTAATACAAGGATTTACGTCTAACCGATCGTCAAACCATACCAGGGACTAAGCAGAGGAGGAAAACTTTGGTAAAAAGCAGTTTTAATGACGTCTTTCAAGCCACATTAAATATATCTATATATAACGCTATTAGCAACTGTAGATAATACCTGGATCTCTCTTAGCTCGGATGAAACATCTGAATCTTCGGAAAATGCTCTCCTGTCTGCACGCCATTTTCGCTTTTTTAAGGATAACCCACAAGCTACACTTGTATTGTGTGGGCTCCCGGAGAGGGACTCCACGCCTGAGATACGACTGCTCCCCAACGTACACCCGGAAGATTCGGAAGTTGGCGCCTCGTCTCCCTGTATAGTCAAGACCACCGCTTTCCGTGTCCAGAAAGGTAAACAACCGGTTGGTGGTCAACCACAGGAATCCACTGTCGTCCCAGCCGTAACTGTCCGGAAACTGGAAAGTTTCGGTGTCTTGGGCCAGTTCCAGTTGTGTTTCCATTCGGACAGTTTTCTCAGAAGTCCCCTGTCTTCTTTCGTCCCCTTTTCTGGGCCAGTAGTATACAGCATTTCTTGGATGAACGCTATAGTATATATTCTTCTCGCCGTGCATTATTCCTCCACTTTGCCCCACCCTTCTACCCACATTTCTCACGCCAATTCCAATGTCAGCGTTTGGGTCCCGCAACAGGCTGGTGGGCACCTGGTACATGCTAAACGCTGCCAAAGCGCAGTAATACAGATAGTCGAAACTCGGAGACATGCCGATGCCATTTACCGGGCCGTCAAAGAAATAAGTTTCGTTACTGTAACCTGTGTTAATTTTGAATACCCTTGCCGCGGGGTCGGGATCCACACCCATCGAGGGATGTTCGTGGCGATGAGATCGATCTCGTCTGGAGTCGTACACTATTAGGCCGCCAGCACCTGCAGAGTCAGAGATGAAAGCATAACCTTGATCATCAATCACCACATCATTGAGAAAAGAGCTGTTGAAGTGGGCCACGGAGTCGGGAAAAGTGTGCGTCTTGACAAAAGAGTTCCTCTCCAAGTCATAGATATGGATCTCATGAGGGCACAGGTTAAGCGCCTTTGTGCCCGGAGGTGCCAAAATGTTGACTCGTCCAGTATCTATCATGTACATGAGTCCAGTGTTAGGGTCGATCTCCATACTCATCACGTACTGGAGGGCGGAACAGTTGTCTATATCCTGCGCTTCCCAACTGGGGAAGGGTCGCAAAACGGAGCGCCCATTTTTCACGATAACTTCATTGAAGGTGGAGGGAACGCCATGTCTCCACCTTGGCACGGTCACAAAGAGACGGCCTTTATACAGCTTTATGCCGCTGATCACGTTGTTTTCTGGAATGTAACTGCCGCTTTCAATTGCTCTCTGTTTCGCATCCTCGGATGGCCAGTCGTACTCAAGTTGGACCCATTCGTGAACTAGAGTTCTGTGACCAAAAGATAGTTCTCGGGGACAGGTTTCAGGTCCAATGTAACGGTAGAAGGACTCTACGTCACCGATGGTCACTCCGAGGATAAGTGTCAAAAGCAGTCTTGACATTGTGGACAATATTGTACGATGGCTGAAAGTGATATTCGCTCTGTTGGAGAACAGTCACCTTCGGCTTTATTTGTACCAAAAACCTTGAAATGTCACGTGATCAAAGTTAATACACCAAAGGAATTGGTGATCAATAGCAGAATAAAAGAACAGGATATGTTTTCTTAACGTCATTCTGGATGTTTAGTGGATGGGATTCCCCAGCTTGTGCCACACGGAGAACTGAGAGATCCGGTTGGAATTAACCAGCTAGATAGCAAACAGGCGGTTCAAGGCACTGTGGCCTGTTTTCGGGAATGACTCATAAGACAGGTGTAATCTCTATACATGTACCTTTGCGATACCAGTAACTATATATCTATAATTAGATTTATTTCAATTTAACCGTAAATTCCTAGCCAGCTTACCCCTCAAGCACCTCAGCGTTTGTTATGTACAGGAGACATTCAGGTGCGGTTAACGCAAACAATATTGCCTTCTTGTGTGCGGCATTAAGCAACAATTAAATAAAGAAATAGGACTCCTGAGGGACTGAAGATATTTTGCTGGGCAGTGTTAAGAATCACAAAGCTGTGTTACACTCACGTCAAGCTTGGGATATCAACATGAGAATATATCTTAATTTTTTCATACCTTAACCTAGATATTTCTCGTCGTATTATTACCCCAGGGCGTTGGCGAAGGGCGCCCCTTAGAGCCAACATGGTGTTTCTCATCGTGTTATGATCTGCAAGCTTGGTGATGGGCCCTGTCTTTTCTGGATATACGTGTATATGTATTAAATGAAAGTCTGACTAGATGAGAAGCTTGTCATTGCTTTAAGTGCAGGCCCTGTACCGGAAGTGAGCAGGACTGAACATTCTCATACTCCAGTTGAGTATCGGGGCGTACCTGTATATTGTGCTGCCAGCCGAGTCGAGGTTGTAAGTGCACTGGCTCACTGATTTGCATACTCAAGAGGACAGAAAGCAACTTATTGAAAGGAAATTTTCAAGAACTGAATCCTGATTTCACGTCTAGATTAGACTATTAGATTAAGATATTATCCTTTGCAGTATGTACAATGTATTCCTGTATTTGCCTGCGTGCACACAGGTACATCGAGTTGGGTTAAGTTAAATATAAGCTAATACTGGGTAAAGTTAAATATAAGCTAATCTTAAATTTCTGTATTTCTGTATTTGCCAGTGCCAGATCTAGTCACCGTATTAAAGAATGCCTTTATCGAGTCTTCAAGACGTTCTCGTGTTGTAAGGTTTACGTCATTGTATGTATAGTTGTGACGCTGTTAAATGTATAGCTGACAGGCTCCGAAACTATACGCTTTGGTTCTGAAAAAGGAGAAATCAGGCTCTAGATCTAAAAACCTCTATTTCTCGTATTTGACTCTCCGTGACGCGAGGATTGAGTTCTGGAAGACTTGCACTTGTGATCCCTGGACTAATGTTAAACAGTCAGATAACCCCTTGGTCCCGGGGCACAAAGACCTGTGAGGTACACTCGGTGTCTGTGTTACCTAATGTGCGCTTATCGCCTTGTCTTGTTGACTCACCTGACCGTCACGTGACTCAGCCTTGATAACAGGTGTATATCCGTGTGAACTCATAGCACCTATAAGCAGGCTGTTGGAATGCGGAGCGTTCTTGGAAGACCCACCCAGCTTTGAAGTTTGCAGATATGGAAAAATCCATAAAGTACATGCATATCGTTAAATGAACGGACACGAATTTCTTTATCACCAGGTTTGTGTAATTACCCTAAACCAGTGGCGAACCATCACGCTACCTGGCGCCCTTTGTGTCATTAGCCTGGTAAGTACATGTCCTGACGTCACTGGAGACAACTATCATCAGCATCATTAAGTATATGTCCTGACGTCACTGGAGACAACTATCATCAGCATAAGTAAATACATGGCCTGGTATTACTGGAGACAACTATCATCAGCATCATTAAGTACATGTCCTGACATCACTGGAGGCAATTATTATCAGCATCAGTAAATACTTGGCCTGGTATTACTGGAGACAATTATCATCAGCATAAGTAAATACATGGCCTGGTATTACTGGAGACAATTATCATCAGCATCAGTAAGTACATGTCCTGACATCACTGGAGACAACTATGATCAGCATCATTAAGTACATGTCCTGACATCACTGGAAACAATTATTATCAGCATCAGTAAATACATGGCCTGGTATTACTGGAGACAATTATCATCAGCATCAATAAATACATGACCTGGTATTACTGGAGACAATTATCATCAGTATCATTAAGTACATATCCAGACATCACTGGAGACAATTATCATCAGCATCATTAAGTACATGTCCTGACGTCAATGGAGACAACTATCATTAGCATCAGTAAATACATGGCCTGGTATTACTGGAGACAATTATCATCAGCATCATTACGTACACGACCTGGTATTACTGGAGACAGTTATCATCAGCATCATTAAGTACATGTCCTGACATCACTGCAGACAACTATCATCAGCATCATTAAGTACATGTCCAGACATCACTGGAGGCAATTATTATCAGCATCAGTAAATACATGGCCTGGTATTACTGGAGACAATTATCATCAGCATCAGTAAATAAATGGCCTGGTATTACTGGAGACAACTATCACCAGCAGTCATTAAGTACATGTCATGACATCACTGGATACAATTATTATCAGCATCAGTAAATACATGGCATGGTATTACTGGAGACAACTATCATCAGCATAATTAAGTACATGTCCTGACATCACTGGAGACAATTATTATCAGCATCAGTAAATACATGGCCTGGCATTACTGGAGACAATTATCATCAGCATCATTAAATACATGGCCTGGTATTACTGGAGACAACTATCATCAGCATCATTAAGTACATGTCATGACATCACTGGAGACAATTATTATCAGCATCAGTAAATACATGGCATGGTATTACTGGAGACAACTATCATCAGCATCATTAAGTACATGTCCTGACATCACTCGAGACAACTATCATCAGCATCATTAAGTACATGTCCTGACATCACTGGAGGCAATTATTATCAGCATCAGTAAATACTTGGCCTGGTATTACTGGAGACAATTATCATCAGCATCAGTAAATACATGGCCTGGTATTACTGGAGACAATTATCATCAGCATCATTAAGTACATGTCCTGACGTCACTGGAGACAACTATCATCAGCATCATTAAGTACATGTCCTGACATCACTGGAGACAATTATTATCAGCATAAGTAAATACATGGCCTGGTATTACTGGAGACAATTATCATCAGCATCAGTAATTACATGTCCTGACATCACTGGAGACAATTATCATCAGCATCATTAAGTACATGTCCTGGTATTACTGGAGACAACTATCATCAGCATCATTAAGTACATGTCCTGACATCACTGGAGACAATTATTATCAGCATCAGTAAATACATGGCCTGGTATTACTGGAGACAATTATCATCAGCATCATTAAGTGTATGGCATGGTATCACTGGAGACAACTATAATCAGCATCAGTAAGTACACGGCCTGGTATTACTGGAGACAATTATCATCAGCATTACTAACGACATGGCCTGACATCACTGGAGACAATTATCATCAGCATCAGTAAATACATGGCCTGGTATTACTGGAGACAATTATCATCAGCATCAATAAGTACATGTCCTGACATCACTGGAGACAATTATTATCAGCATCAGTAAATACATGGTCTGCTATTACTGGAGACAGTTATCAGCATCATCATTAAGTACATGTCCTGACATCACTGGAGACAATTATCATCAGCATTAGTAAGTACCTGTCCTGGTATTAATGGAGACAACTATCATCAGCATCATTAAGTACATGTCCTGACATCACTGGAGACAATTATTATCAGCATCAGTAAATACATGGCATGATATTACTGGAGACAACTATCATCAGCATCAGTAAGTACACGGCCTGGTATTACTGGAGACAACTATCATCAGCATCAGTAAATACATGGCCTGGTATTACTGGAGGCAATTATCATCAGCATCATTAAGTGCATGTCCTGACATCACTGGAGACAACTATCATCAGCATCATTAAGTACATGTCCTGACATCACTGGAGACAATTATTATCAGCATCAGTAAATACATGGCCTGGTATTACTGGAGACAATTATCATCAGCATCAGTAATTACATGTCCTGACATCACTGGAGACAATTATTATCAGCATAAGTAAATACATGGCCTGGTATTACTGGAGACAATTATCATCAGCATCATTAAGTGCATGGCATGGTATCACTGGAGACAACTATAATCAGCATCAGTAAGTACACGGCCTGGTATTACTGGAGACAATTATCATCAGCATTACTAACGACATGGCCTGACATCACTGGAGACAATTATCATCAGTATCAGTAAATACTTGGCCTGGTATTACTGGAGACAATTATCATCAGCATCATTAAGTACATGTCCTGACATCACTGGAGACAATTATTATCAGCATCAGTAAATACATGGCATGATATTACTGGAGACAACTATCATCAGCATCATTAAGTACACGGCCTGGTATTACTGGAGACAACTATCATCAGCATCAGTAAATACATGGCCTGGTATTACTGGAGGCAATTATCATCAGCATCATTAAGTGCATGCCCTGACATCACTGGAGACAATTATCATCAGCATCATTGAGTACATGGCCTGGTATTACTGGAGACAATTATCATCAGCATCAGTAAATACATGACCTGGTATTACTGGAGACAACTATCATCAGCATCAGTAAATACATGGCATGGTATTACTGGAGACAATTATCATCAGCATCAGTAAATACATGGCCTGGTATTACTGGAGACAATTATCATCAGCATCATTAAGTACATGTCCTGACGTCACTGGAGACAACTATCATCAGCATCATTAAGTACATGTCCTGACATCACTGGAGACAATTATTATCAGCATCAGTAAATACATGGCCTGGCATTACTGGAGACAATTATCCTCAGCATCAGTAATTACATGTCCTGACATCACTGGAGACAATTATCATCAGCATCATTAAGTACATGTCCTGGTATTACTGGAGACAACTATCATCAGCATCATTAAGTACATGTCCTGACATCACTGGAGACAATTATTATCAGCATCAGTAAATACATGGCCTGGTATTACTGGAGACAATTATCATCAGCATCATTAAGTGTATGGCATGGTATCACTGGAGACAACTATAATCAGCATCAGTAAGTACACGGCCTGGTATTACTGGAGACAATTATCATCAGCATTACTAACGACATGGCCTGACATCACTGGAGACAATTATCATCAGCATCAGTAAATACATGGCCTGGTATTACTGGAGACAATTATCATCAGCATCATTAAGTACATGTCCTGACATCACTGGAGACAATTATTATCAGCATCAGTATATACATGGTCTGCTATTACTGGAGAAAGTTATCAGCATCATCATTAAGTACATGTCCTGACATCACTGGAGACAATTATCATCAGCATTAGTAAGTACCTGTCCTGGTATTAATGGAGACAATTATCATCAGCATCATTGAGTACATGGCCTGGTATTACTGGAGACAATTATCATCAGCATCAGTAAATACATGACCTGGTATTACTGGAGACAACTATCATCAGCATCAGTAAATACATGGCCTGGTATTACTGGAGACAATTATCATCAGCATCATTAAATACATGGCCTGGTATTACTGGAGACAACTATCATCAGCATCATTAAGTACATGTCCTGACATCACTGGAGACAATTATGATCAGCATCAGTAAATACATGGCCTGGTATTACTGGAGACAATTATCATCAGCATCATTAAGTACACGGCCTGGTATTACTGGAGACAATTATCATCAGCATCAGTAAATACATGTCCTGACATCACTGGAGACAACTATCATCAGCATCACCTACATGGCGCTGCAGTCTTCGGTTTCCGACACACCATTCGGATCTCTAGCACGTACCCTGCAGCAGAATGTCGAAATTTTTAATAAAACATCAACCATGTCACACGTAACTGAAAACGCGTCTTTAAACCCAGCCAGCCCTGCCAAATAAACGCTATGTCATACAACTCGTTCCGTCAAGCAGAGTGCCCGCTCTCGTCCCACCATATAATGTTGGCCGCCGTCGTATAAATGAAATATTCTGAGTACGGCATAAAACATCATTGAAATAAATAAATAAATCATACAGATCGCGTTATACCCCTTTGCTATGTCCTACATATGTCGGCATACCGTTCCAGTGTCATACAGCTCAAAGAGCGGAAGAACTGAAATACTGTACACTTGAGCTGCTTGTGTTAACTGAGCGGTTTGAACAGGGTTACAACAGTGTGAGAGTCCTCGTTGATGGAGGAAGCTGTATCAGTTAGAACACTGCAAAAACTGGTTCACGATGATTTGTGAATGAAGCACGGAAGAACGTAGGGCCAACATAGCGCACGCAGTAAAACTTATCTGTGGTATTAAAATGCGGTATGATGTAAATGTATATTTGGTCACATTTTGCGGCTCCTCAAAAGCAATGTCTTATTGGTGTTGAATAATTATGCTTTCATTCCAGGCTCATTTCCCTGCTCTTGTTTTTTCCTTGCTTATTAACGCCTACGCGGTTGATGATTTACAACGGGCACTCATAAAATTAAGCATTAAACACAGAGGCCCAAATAAATACTATGTATGATGAGAGTGTACAGGATCTATGGACAGTACCTCAATCTACAGAGGTGGAGAAGCCATGCGCAGTGCATCAGCCTACTAGTATAGAGACTCCACAGTTCGACTGCTGATGCAGGGAGTCCTAAGATCCACTGTGTGGCGAACAGTTCCACAATCTCACGATACACACAATCAATTAACAGTTCCACAACTGACTGATATAGAATCACAGGGCTGTAACGTTATATATGGCTTTCTGGGAAGTGCTTCACTTAACAAAGACTGGCACAATGAACGCTTACAATGGTATGCTCATAGTGTACAGTTGTATTTGGCTAACACTTAGGTTTGTATCTCATAACGCACCTTTAGGATGTGACTTACTGACCTGAAGCCAGATGTCCATATCTCATAACGGACATGTCTGACGTGACCTGTCGACCTGCAGCCAGACATCAGTGTCTCATAATGTACCTGTCAGACGTGATCCGCCGACCAGAAGCCAGACGTCTGTATATGCATTCACCTTAGTTCGTCATGCTGTGTCCATTTAGTTTTCTGAAAAATACGTTGTATACAATTACAGAGCACACTAGACGTGTTCAAAAGAACATCCTTCGTTTACGCTTCGGAGATCTGCCTCATTTTTAGTGAGTAGACTCTTGTTGGTCCACAGATCTATGTTCCTTTGTGTACCGGGGCTTAACGGTAAACTCTATAGGTATAGCTGAACTACATTCTACAATACAGAAGGTTTTTAGGGGAAGATGTAAAACACAGATGTAAAAGACATCTGCACATCGACACATACCTGTTGCCCGAACAATGATGGTGTAACTTTATGTGCCGGTAACCCGACAAAATAACATAACATTTCCTGATTCGGGATTGATCTCACAGCTTTGATTCATTGGCGTACATGCACTGTTTAGCAGACACATGTACACTACACGTGTACTTGAACCGCCTTGGTGCCCTAATGGTTAGAGTCAGCCTCGGGGTCGGGAGATCCGTGATCAGTCAAGAGTTGGGTGAGGATAAAGACATTTAAGAAATGGTACTTGTTTCTGCGCCGTTTGGCGCTCAATACTGAGAGGTTAGAACAAGCAAACAGGACTGATCGCCCTAGCTGCTGGCAATGTAATGTGACTGAGCAGGGCGTCATGTCTGGTGTCTTCGGCGTGATGTTCCAGTGGCGGCGAGAATTTGGTGACATGGACTCACCCTGCTGAAAGACAGCACAGTATACATAAGAACTCCTTGTCGTCATATGACTGAAAAATTCTTCAGTACGATGTAAAGCCCAAGCATACATATCTGTATACACAAGTATACATATTGATCTGAATTCAACTCAGCTGCTTCCCCCGGCCACCATATTGATTTAGCCATGACTCTTAAGTCTATACCATCAAAGAACGAAGTGTAACCAGAGACAGTTTCAGATAATGTGTAAATTTATTTGTCGTTTGTCATTTTGTAAACAAATGTCGTTAAAACAGGACAATACAACGAAAAAAAACAAATGCAAGCACACCAGAGAAGGCTCAGCCTGTTGTATAAGATGTACATAAATAATGACAGTGTGGTTAAACTTCGATGTACATAAATGATAACAATATGGTTAGACTACAGTAATAACCTGTGCACAACCTTGTGACCATTAGCAGATCAATGGTCATAATTAGCCCTGACCAGGTACTGTCAGCTTTAGACAAACTACACAGATTACTTTTTACATATTATGCATGTCAATGGGGATTTCTTATAAAATAATATGAACGTTGACTGCAAATGGATCATCATAACATACTCGGCGCTGACCAGGCGACTTTAGCTCTCCAAAACAAGGTGGACAATCAGCAACTGTAGATAATACCTGGATCTCTCTTAGCTCGGATGAAACATCTGAATCTTCGGAAAATGCTCTCCTGTCTGCACGCCATTTTCGCTTTTTTAAGAATGACCCACAAGCTACACTTGTATTGTGTGGGCTCCCGGAGAGGGACTCCACGCCTGAGATACGACTGCTCCCCAACGTACACCCGGAAGATTCGGAAGTTGGCGCCTCGTCTCCCTGTATAGTCAAGACCACCGCTTTCCGTGTCCAGAAAGGTAAACAACCGGTTGGTGGTCAACCACAGGAATCCACTGTCGTCCCAGCCGTAACTGTCCGGAAACTGGAAAGTTTCGGTGTCTTGGGCCAGTTCCAGTTGTGTTTCCAATCGGACAGTTTTCTCAGAGGTCCCCTGTCTTCTTTCGTCCCCTTTTCTGGGCCAGTAGTATACAGCATTTCTTGAATGAACGCAGTAGTATATATTCTTCTCGCCGTGCATGATTCCTGCACTTTGCCCCACCCTTCTACCCACATTTCTCACGCCAATTCCAATGTCAGCGTTTGGGTCCCGCAACAGGCTGGTGGGCACCTGGTACATGCTAAACGCTGTCAAAGCGCAGTAATACAGATAGTCGAAACTCGGAGACATGCCGATGCCGTTTACGGGGACGTCAAAGAAATAAGTGTCGTTACTGTAACCTGTGTTAATTTTGAATACCCTTGCCGCGGGGTCGGGATCCACACCCATCGAGGGATGTTCGTGGCGATGAGATCGATCTCGTCTGGAGTCGTACACTATTAGGCCGCCAGCGCCTGCAGAGTCAGAGATGAAAGCATAACCTTGATCATCAATCACCACATCATTGAGAAAAGAGCTGTTGAAGTGGGCCACGGAGTCGGGAAAAGTGTGCGTCTTGACAAAAGAGTTCCTCTCCAAGTCATAGATGTGGATCTGATGAGGGCACAGGTTAAGCGCCTTTGTGCCCGGAGGTGGCAAAATGTTGACTCGTCCAGTATCTATCATGTACAAGAGTCCAGTGTTAGGGTCAATCTCCATACTCATCACGTGCTGGAGGGCGGAACAGTTGTCTATATCCTGCGCTTCCCAACTGGGGAAGGGTCGCAGAACGGAGCGCCCATTTTTCACGATAACTTCATTGAAGGTGGAGGGAACGCCATGTCTCCACCTTGGCACGGTCACAAAGAGACGGCCTTTATACAGCTTTATGCCGCTGATCGCGTTGTTTTCTGGAATGTAACTGCCGCTTTCAATTGCTCTCTGTTTCGCATCCTCGGATGGCCAGTCGTACTCAAGTTGGACCCATTCGTGAACTAGAGTTCTGTGACCGAAAGGTAGTTCTCGGGGACAGGTTTCAGGTCCAATGTAACGATAGGAAGACTGCACGCTACAGACGGTCACTCCGAGGATAAGTGTCAAAAGCAGTCTTGACATCGTGGACAGTATTGTACGATGGCTGAACGTGATATTCGCTGTGTTGGAGAACAGTCACCTTCGGCTTTATTTATACCAAAATCTACTTTGAAACGTCACCATGACAAGTTAAAGGCAACAAAAGAATTGGTAGCAGAATAAAAGAACAGGACATGTTTTCTTTACATCATTCTGGAGGTTTAGTGGAGGGGATTCCCCGGCTTGTGCCACACGGAGAACTGAGAGATCCGGTTGGAATTAACCAGCTAGATAGCAAACAGGCGGTTCAAGGTACTGTGGCCTGTTTTCGGGAATGACTCATAAGACAGGTGTAATCTCTATACATGTACCTTTGCTACACCAGTATCTATAGATCTATAATTAGATTTATTTCAATTTAACCGTAAATTCCTAGCCAGTCGGCCTCTCGAGTACCTCAGCGCTTGTTATGTACATTAGAAATTCAGGTGCGGTTAACGCAAACAATATTGCCTTCTTGTGTGCGCCATTGAGCAAACAATTAAATAAGGAAATATGAATCCTTAGGACTGAAGATATTTTGCTGCGCAGTGTTAAGAATCTCAAAGCTGTGTTACACTCACGTCAAGCTTGGGATATCAATATGAGAATATATCTTAACCTAGATATTTCTCGTCGTATTATTACCCCAGGGCGTTGGCGAAGGGCGCCCCTTAGAGCCAACATGGTGTTTCTCATCGTGTTATGATCTGCAAGCTTGGTGATGGGCCCTGTCTTTTCTGGATATACATGTATATGTATTAAATGAAAGTCTGACTAGATGAGAAGCTTGTCATTGCTTTAAGTGCAGGCCCTGTACCGGAAGTGAGCAGGACTGAACAGTCTCATACTCCAGTTGAGTATCGGAGCGTACCTGTATATTGTGCTGCCAGCCGAGTCGAGGTTGTAAGTGCACTGGCTCACTGATTTGCATACTCAAGAGGACAGAAAGCAACTTATTGAAAGGAAATTTTCAAGAACTGAATCCTGATTTCACGTCTAGATTAGACTATTAGATTAAGATATTATCCTTTGCAGTATGTACAATGTATTCCTGTATTTGCCTGCGTGCACACAGGTACATCGGGTTGGGTTAAGTTAAATATAAGCTAATACTGGGTAAAGTTAAATACAAGCTAATCTTAAATTTCTGTATTTCTGTATTTGCCAGTGCCAGATCTAGTCACCGTATTAAAGAATGCCTTTATCGAGTCTTCAAGACGTTCTCGTGTTGTAAGGTTTACGTCATTGTATGTATGGTTGTGACGCTGTTGAAGGTATAGCTGACAGACTCCGAAATTACACGCTTTGGTTCTGAAATAGGAGAAATCAGGGTCTAGATCTAAAAACCTCTATTTCTCGTATTTGACTCTCCGTGACGCGAGGATTGAGTTCTGGAAGACTTGCACTTGTGATCCCTGGACTAATGTTAAACAGTCAGATAACCCCTTGGTCCCGGGGCACAAAGACCTGTGAGGTTCACTCGGTGTCTGTGTTACCTAATGTGCGCTTATCGCCTTGTCTTGTTGACTCACCTGACCGTCACGTGACTCAGCCGTGATAACAGGTGTATATCCGTGTGAACTCATAGCACCTATAAGTAGGTTGTTGGAATGCGGAGGGTTCTTGGAAGACCCACCCAGCTTTGAAGTTTGCAGAGATGGGAAAATCCATAAAGTACATGCATATCGTTAAATGAACGGACACGAATTTCTTTATCACCAGGTTTGTGTAATTGCCCTAAACCAGTGGCGAACCATCACGCTACCTGGCGCCCTTTGTGTCATTAGCCTGGTAACTATATGGTCAGGTATCACTGGAGACAATTATCATCAGCATCATTAAGTGCATGGCCTGGTATCACTGGAGACAATTATCATCAGCATCATTAAGTACACGGCCTGGTATTACTGGAGACAACTATCATCAGCATCATTAAGTGCATGGCCTGGTATCACTGGAGACAATTATCATCAGCATCATTAAGTACACGGCCTGGTATTACTGGAGACAACTATCATCAACATCAGTAAGTAAAAGACATGGTATTACTAGAGACAATTATCATCAGCATCATTAAGTACACGGCCTGGTATTACTGGAGACAACTATCATCAGCATCAGTAAATACATGGCCTGGTATTACTGGAGACAATTATCATCAGCATCATTAAGTACACGGCCTGGTATTACTGGACACAATTATCATCAGCATCATTAAATACATGGCCTGGTATTACTGGAGGCAACTATCACCAGCAGTCATTAAGTACATGTCCTGACATCACTGGAGACAATTATGATCAGCATCAGTAAATACATGTCCTGGTATTACTGGAGACAACTATCATCAGCATCATTAAGTACATGTCCTGACATCACTGGAGACAATTATTATCAGCATCAGTAAATACATGGCCTGGTATTACTGGAGACAATTATCATCAGCATCAGTAAGTACACGGCCTGGTATTAATGGAGACAACTATCATCAGCATCACCTACATGGCGCTACAGTCTTCAGTTTCCGACACACCATTCAGATCTCTAGCACGTACCCTGCAGCAGAATGTCGAAATTTTTTAATAAAATATCAACCGTGTCACACGTAACTGAAAACGCGTCTTTAAACCCAGCCAGCCTTGCCAAATAAACGCTATGTCATACAACTCGTTCCGTCAAGCAGAGTGCCCGCTCTCGTCCCACCATATAATGTTGGCCGCCGTCGTATAAATGAAATATTCTGAGTACGGCATAAAACATCATTGAAATAAATAAATAAATCATACAGATCGCGTTATACCCCTTTGCTATGTCCTACATATGTCGGCATACCGTTCCACTGTCATACAGCTCAAAGAGCGGAAGAACTGAAATACTGTACACTTGAGCTGCTTGTGTTAACTGAGCGGTTTTAACAGGGTTACAACAGTGTGAGGGCCTTAGTTGGTGAAGGAGGCTGTAAGAGTTTAACCTGAAGCCAGATGTCCATATCTCATAACGGACATGTCTGACGTGACCTGTCGACCTGCAGCCAGACCTCCGTATCTCATAATGTACCTGTCAGACGTGATCCGCCGACCAGAAGCCAGACGTCTGTATATGCATTCACCTTAGTTCGTCATGCTGTGTCCATTTAGTTTTCTGAAAAATACGTTGTATACAATTACAGAGCACACTAGACGTGTTCAAAAGAACATCCTTCGCTTACGCTTCGGAGATCTGCCTCATTTTTAGTGAGTAGACTCTTGTTGGTCTACAGATCTATGTTCCTTTGTGTACCGGGGCTTAACGGTAAACTCTATAGGTATAGCTGAACTACATCCTACAATACAGAAGGTTTTTAGGGGAAGATGTAAAACACAGATGTAAAAGACATCTGAACATCGAGACATACCTGTCGCCCGAACAATGATGGTGTAACTTTATGTGCCGGTAACCCGACAAAATAACATAACATTTCCTGATTCGGGATTGATCTCACAGCTTTGATTCATTGGCGTACGTGCACTGTTTAGCAGACACATGTACACTACACGTGTTCTTGAACCGCCTTGGTGCCCTAATGGTTAGAGAGTCAGCCTCGGGGTCGGGAGATCCGTGATCAGTCAAGAGTTAGGTCAGGCTAAAGACATTTAAGAAATGGTACTTGTTTCTGCGCCGTTTGGCGCTCAATACTGAGAGGTTAGAACAAGCAAACAGGGCTGATCGCCCTAGCTGCTGGCAATGTAATGTGACTGAGCAGGGCGTCATGTCTGGTGTCTTCGGCGTGATGTTCCAGTGGCGGCAAGAATTTGGTGACATGGACTCACCCTGCTGAAAGACAGCACAGTATACATAAGAACTCCTTGTCGTCATATGACTGAAAAATTCTTCAGTACGATGTAAAGCCCAAGCATACATATCTGTATACACAAGTATACATATTGATCTGAATTCAACTCAGCTGCTTCCCCCGGCCACCATATTGATTTAGCCATGACTCTTAAGTCTATACCATCAAAGAACGAAGTGTCACCAAGGACAGTTTCAGATAATGTGTAAATTTATTTGTCGTTTGTCATTTTGTAAACAAATGTCGTTAAAACAGGACAATACAACGAAAAAAGACAAATGCAAGCACACCAGAGAAGGCTCAGTCTGTTGTATAAGATGTACATAAATAATGACAGTGTGGTTAAACTTCGATGTACATAAATGATAACAATATGGTTAGACTACAGTAATAACCTGTGCACAACCTTGTGACCATTAGCAGATCAATGGTCATAATTAGCCCTGACCAGGTACTGTCAGCTTTAGACAAACTACACAGATTACTTTTTACATATTATGCATGTCAATGGGGATTTCTTATAAAATAATATGAGCGTTGACTGCAAATGGATCATCATAACATACTCGGCGCTGACCAGGCGACTTTAGCTCTCCAAAACAAGGTGGACAATCAGCAACTGTAGATAATACCTGGATCTCTCTTAGCTGAATGAAACAGCTGAATCTTCGGAAAATGCTCTCCTGTCTGCACGCCATTTTCGCTTTTTTAAGGATAACCCACAAGCTACACTTACATTGTGTGGGCTCCCGGAGAGGGACTCCACGCCTGAGATACGACTGCTCCCCCACGTACACCCGGAAGATTCGGAAGTTGGCGCCTCGTCTGCCCGTATAGTCAAGACCACCTCCTTCGGTGTCCAGAAAGGTAAACAACCGGTTGGTGGTCAACCACAGGAAACCACTGTCGTCCCAGCCGTAACTGTCCGGAAACTGGAAAGTTTCGGTGTCTTGGGCCAGTTCCAGTTGTGTTTCCAATCGAACAGTTTTCTCAGAGGTCCCCTGTCTTCTTTCGTCACCTTTTCTGGGCCAGTAGTATACAGCATTTCTTGGATGAACGCTATAGTATATATTCTTCTCGCCGTGCATGATTCCTCCACTTTGCCCCACCCTTCTACCCACATTTCTCACGCCAATTCCGATATCAGCTTTTGGGTCCCGCAACAGGCTGGTGGGCACCTGGTACATGCTAAACGCTGTCAAAGCGCAGTAATACAGATAGTCGAAACTCGGAGACATGCCGATGCCGTTTACGGGGCCGTCAAAGAAATAAGTGTCGTTACTGTAACCTGTGTTAATTTTGAATACCCTTGCCGCGGGGTCGGGATCCACACCCATCGAGGGATGTTCGTGGCGATGAGATCGATCTCGTCTGGAGTCGTACACTATTAGGCCGCCAGCGCCTGCAGAGTCAGAGATGAAAGCATAACCTTGATCATCTATCACCACATCATTGAGATAAGAGCTGTTGAAGCGGGCCACGGAGTCGGGAAAAATGTGCGTCTTGACAAAAGAGTTCCTCTCCAAGTTATAGATGTGGATCTGATGAGGGCACAGGTTAAGCGCCTTTGTGCCCGGAGGTGGCAAAATGTTGACTCGTCCAGTGTCTATCATGTACATGAGTCCAGTGTTAGGGTCAATCTCCATACTCATCACGTGCTGGAGGGCGGAACAGTTGTCTATATCCTGCGCTTCCCAACTGGGGAAGGGTCTCAAAACGGAGCGCCCATTTTTCACGATAACTTCATTGAAGGTGGAGGGAACGCCATGTCTCCACCTTGGCACGGTCACAAAGACACGGCCTTTATACAACTTTATGCCGCTGATCACGTTGTTTTCTGGAATGTAACTGCCGCTTTCAATTGCTCTCTGTTTCGCATCCTCGGATGGCCAGTCGTACTCAAGCTGGACCCATTCGTGAACTAGAGTTCTGTGACCAAAGGGCAGGTTAGGGGCCCATGTGCGAGGTCCTCTCTGATGAAATAAAGACTGAACATTAGAGGCGTTCAGTCCGAGGACAAATATTACCAGCAGTCGATTCATCGTGGACAAGACTGTTGGATGGAGATGAACGTAATATCAGTTGTGTTAATGAGCAGTCAGCTTCGGCTTTATTTATAGCAAAATGTCAACAGAATACAAGTCATATCCGCTTTCATTCCCTTGCGGGCTGTTACTCAGTCGTAACGAAATGTGGATAATCTGTATTTTGTTTTCGGAGAAAAACTATTTTAACGTTGTGATCATTCCACAAGCTCTTGAGTCAGTTTTTTCCTACTCAGTGTCGTGTAGACAATATAAAATATAGTCGGCAATATGGTGTAGCTATCGTAAAGGAAATATTGTGTGTTGTGTCTGTTGAGAGCATTTAAGCAGGCAACATGGACAAGGCAACCGACGTACCTCAATACCTGTCAATAACTCCGCGGGCTTTCAACATCACTTGACAGTAATGTTTTCAAACGAAAGCGAGACAAAAAATTCTTCGTGACCTGTTTATCTGTACTGCTAAATCATGTATGTCAGGTGTTCACTCCCAAAAACATTTTCTAAGTTCATCCTGCTGGAGGTCATGTTTATTTGAAGTGCCAATACCAAGAAATGACGCCCCATCATAATAGGGCTATTTCCTGAGTCAGGACATGCACAAGTGAGTTTAATATGTTCATGCACATGTATATCCCTAGCCCTATATAGATACAACCTGGCTCCCCATTGTCCGGGAGGCCTACATAACTATTGGCCTCCCACCCGTTCTTTGTGAATATCCGTACCTAGCGCTTTGAAAATTCGTCAATAAATTGCCTCAGGTTTAAACTGTTTTCCTTGATGTATGCATCCTGAAGCTGAATCCCATTGTGTAAGTGAATAACTAGGGAGCATTGAGTTAAACAATCCCATTGTGTAAGTGAATAACTAGGGAGCATGGAGTTAAACAATAATGAAATAAACAATTTACTCCAACGCTGCGTCAAACGACTTATGTCCTGTAGAAAGTATAGACACAGAAATATCAGAGAAAAGGAGATGTACGTCTAGCATATGGTTGTTCATCATTCGGGTCCAAATTAAGATAACTTCGTACACATAAATATAAGTCCTCGTCTTAAGCATATGGGTAGTTAAGCCCTTTCGGCATATACTCTATACAGCAGGCCGGGTTCTTATATTGTAGGAAGCAATGGCAACTTAGCCATATAATCACATGACGCTACAACGCCATGGGGAGGTCCTATTGAACTGGTGAGCTTTAACCCGATCAGTTCGGCCCTGCTTCTGTGTAGCATTTTTCTCCTTAAGCTGGACGCTTTGCATCCGCTACAATTTCCGCCCCCTAAAGTCCACTGTTAAGTTATAATAAAACTCGAGCAAATTCTATCTTTCTCGGTACACACCTGGGTTCGCCGTGTTTGATGAAGCTGAGCATTCCGATCTAGGGCTAGTTAAATTTTATCTTAGAACTCATGCTCAGCCGTTTTTGCCAACAAATGTGAAACACTGCAGAGGTTTACTAAAGGGGATCAAATGTCGCCATCGTCTAGATATTGCTCCAAACAATGAGCAGTTTGTTTCAGTAGAGTGCAAATCCTAAGATATATTTTACGGAGGTCGAGATGGTGAAGGGGCCAGTATTGTTCCTATAATGCTTTTTGTCATCAAACAAGGCTCCTTCGCGCGTTACCGAGGTCTAGGTGCTGGCTCGAGTTTATTATAACTTAACAGTGGGCGTTGGAGGTCTTAGTCTGTAGCGGATGCAAAGGGCCCAACCTAATGAGAAAAGAGCAACACAGAAGCTGAGCCGAACTGGTCAGGTAATAGCCGGACGGCCGGTGGCCGAGCTTGCGTCATTAGTGTAAAAGGGGACCTTCCCATGGCGTTGTAGCGTGTTATAAACACCATGTTATTACTCGGCTATGACACCTGTATTATTAGTTAAGATTTAACCAGGGGTGTGACTCAGGGTGTACAAGACCCAACAGGGTCATAGCATGTCATACACCCTGGTTAATATCTTAATGGTGAATTTATTATCCCACAAGTCTTTTAGTTCCGTGACCATTCATTTGAAAAGAAAAAAATACAGCATTGGTAGGCCTGCCTACATTAACCATGAAACAGATAAATAAATAACCTAAGGCTATTTAATCACGAAAACAACAATAAAAATAATTTGGCATAAATAAAAATTGGCAAACTAACCTTGCTACAATTTTGATGAACAAAGTAAACTGTTAGAATAATTACGGTACCGGTACTGCTGGAATCTGCATATATATAGGCTCGGCAGCGTCAGCTGAGAGTCAGTGCATTGGAGGACAGTTTATGGCAGAGATGACTTGTTTTATCGGTCGTTGGTTCGAAGAGATGGGAATGACACTGAGTTTAAATAGAGCTGGAAATGGATGCAACATTCTGTTGGACATATTGGCGAGTTTGAAGAGGACGAAACATTGTGAGTGCCACATCAGATACGGCGCTCCACATCAAAACTTTTCCACGCTGTTACTGACACGCTGAGAAATGGACTTTGAGATAATTTCTTAATCAGATGTGACTGCTGTGATTTTGTTGCTGGTGGAGAGTTTTTTGGGGAAAAAATGATTGTACAAGTTAAATAGGAGGAATACTGGTAGATTATACATTTTATTTCGAATTATAAAAGAGACGGTAGGCTTGCGACTGTTGTATACAATGCGGATATTATGTTCCATTCGACAGTAAAATTGTTTGCAATATAGTTCTACCTAAGTTGATTAGCTCACAGTGGACCAAATGCGAGGAGTCGGGACAAACGTTGTATATTGACAAGAATAAAATCAGCCAATGCGCTTCAGTATGTCATAACGCTAAGTGTTAACGTTGCAGACATTTCAGTAATATTTTGACAATTCATTTTTAATTCTTTCACACAAATAGTAAGATCATACATCATCATCATAATTTGGTGACAACTACATCATAAATTATTTGCTGACTTTCTGAATAACATATCATAAAATTGTTTACACTTGTAAAAATGTACACCTTAGTCGTTAAGTACGGGGGCATGTCACTCATTGTTGATATGGACAGTTCCCATGTTCTTGTAACATACATTTGCGCCGATAAAGTTGAACGCTACCTTGGCTTATGAATAATACTTATTAAAATCAGTATGAAAGTGGAATTGATCTTCAGTTGGTGGCAACGTTAGTAATTGGTCATTGTTACTGAAAATATCTCTAACACGTAACATTCCAGCATTGAACCAGTCATCATAGTAAACAGTTTTTCCTCGTTTTGTTTTGGAGATTTCTTTATTATTCCATATTATTTCGTTGAAAAACATCAAAGTCATCTGGCTTCCTAACATTTCCCAAAGATGAACATTTCTGGTAAATTAAGTTTCCATAGGATCATAATTACAGTTTAATATAAAAGACAACCCACCACATTCATCAAATATTTTCATGAACATTGATTTCCAAAAGCTTGGTTTGTCGTCAAAATATCTCTGCAACCAAGTGAGCTTTAATGCCTGAGCTTGTAAGTTAAAGTCTCTAGCATTAATGCCGCTTAAGAGTTTATCTTTGCATAAAATAACCGGTTTAACTTTCTCTTGTCTGGGGTTCCAAATAAATCCGAAAAGTTCTTTATTCAGAGATGTACAGTATTTCCTGAGAGTTAGTGAAACAGATGCTAAATACGCCAACCTAGATACTCCTTCGCCTTTGTTTAATAGCGCACGGCCATAAATTGTAAGGTTTCCAGACACCCATACATTAAATTTTCGTTTTATTTTCGCTAACTGATTGTCTAAATTTTCAGTATGCAGAAACGATTTGTCCTGACTTATCACAACACCAAGTATTTTTGTGTTGTTGATCACTGGTACATTACATGGGAGGTTTGTAGTTGTAATTTTATTGTGTCTTGAGAGAGGAAATAAGCGTTTGCTCAATTCAAACGCAGTCCAGTCCAATCTTCATAACCTTTATATTTTGTTTTAGCGTTTTTAGCAGAAGATAAATATTAAGGGTCAAATTTGAATCATCTTCATAAAAAAGCCCTTTACATCCCTTTCAGAAACACAAATGCCTTCAATCTGGAGATCATGTCTACCGTCATTGTCTAACAGCTCAGCACATAAAATAAAAATGTATAAGGTGACAAGGGTCATTCCTGCCGCATTTCTCGTGACAACATAAATCAGTTATAGTTGAAACTCCTTTGTTTATGACAAAACTGTTGATATTTTTGATTAATAACTTTATCAACTTTCGAAGCTCAGATCCAAAGTTAAATTTCTGTAGGGAATATTCAATGGGAGACCATTCGATAGAATCAAATGCCTTTTCAAAGTCTAAAGATAGGAGCAAACAGTTTTAGTAGTCTTCATCTTATAAATCTAAAATATATCGAATGTTTTCCCCTATATATCTGCCCTATATGAAACAAGCCTTCGTGTGGTGAACTACATCACAAAGATAAGGTCTACTGGTTAGTGCCTTGGATATTATTTTGTGGTCTGCATTTAGCAAAACGGTTACCAACATGAATGGGGTCTTTTTCAGGTTTTTCAATAAGAGTTATCACACCTCTACGCTTTGAAATTGTCCATATTCCCTCAGTCATTGATTGCTTCAAGGAGTAAGTATAAAAGTTTGTAAGTTTTTCACAGAAGAACTTCTACAGATTCTTCATCACACCCAATAATTTACGAAAAGACATCGAAAAAAGCTCATCTTTTAGCTCTTTTTATTCAAAAGGCTTATATGATGACGACTCATCCCTGGATAATTTAGGAGTTTCATGGGGGAAACATTTTCAAAATTAAATCTGTCTTCCGTTTGCTTTGTTGGGTAAAACGTTCGCGTAAAAATTCTGCATCGCTTTCAAAGTGTCATGTTCTTCTTTTATTTCATTGCTCGGTTTCCCCAAAGAGTGTATGTTTTTTTCTTTCCTCTCCTACTACTCTTTTCTAAGTTGCAAATACATATGGTTCCCTTTTCCCCATCCTCCAATCATCGTACTCTTGATCGAATTATTGCTCCCTCAGCACGTTGATCACAAATCGTCTCTAGCTCATTTTGCCGTGATTGATAATCTCCCTGCGGTGGAGTATCGTCAGGATATTCAATTATTTCTTTATCTAGTCTAGAGAAAGTCTGTGTAAGGCTTTGTTCTTTTTCTCTATGTTTCATGGTAATTTCCTTTGAATGAGAAATACTTAAGTTCATTAAATTGTGCTTAATTCATTCCCACTTTTGACAAGGTTCGAGATTATTCAGTTCACTTTTTGCTTTATCTAATTATTCTTTCACTCTTGAAACAAAGTCTTCACTTTTAAGTAAAATGCTGTTGAACTTCCAAAAATGTGGCCTTCTATAACTATGTCGTTATGTGTTGTAAAATTTATACAACACATTTATGGTCAAATTTAATAGCCGAGAAAATATCGACTTTCACTACATAGTTGAGTGAACGTTTAGTAACAAGCCAGTGATCTAGACGTGACTGCGTGATGTTGTTACTTTTCCATGTGTAATCACGGGTATCAACTTGTCTCGCCCTCCATACAGCAACCACGTTCAAGGTTTCACCAAGTGTCAGCAGATACAAGCCACGCCCCTATCACTATACTGGCCCTGCCATATTCTACCCAGGACATGGGAATAATGGGTGTGCTGAAGTCCCCACACATTAGGATATTATGAACTTAAAAGAAAAGAACACATATATAAAACCTATACCTTAAAAGAAACAGCTTTATTTATGGTTGAATAAAAAGTCTCAATTTTCTGGCGGAAGTGCTTGTTATTTGAGTATTTAATAGTTAAACATTCAAGACTGAGAAGCCTTTTCAGACCACCATTTTAACAGATCGCTGACGTCATCGTGCCTAGCTTTGCAAAGTAGCTCTTCTGTCTTTGAAGGTAAAAAAACACGTAGATAACGTAATGGAGGGCTGCAGTGGGGACCCCAGCTCTAATTCTGGTGATAGTGAATGTAACTTCAGCCTACAAGGCTACCAGTTTGAATCCCAGAGGAGTGAGACTGACAGTAGTTCGACCGACCACGCATCAAGCTCAAGCTCTGTTTTATGTATTATTAGGCCTTTAACTCCATTCAAAGTAAAATGGTTTGCTCCATTGTTTATTAAGAAGATTACAATGTTCTCTTTAGAATACAAAAAACTGTTTGAATTTATATTTATTCGTTGCTGAATTATCTTCGTTTGAAGTGTGCAGTACTGTGCTGCCAACAGGGGTTCTGAAGGCGCCCATGCGTTTAAGTTTACGAGAGACTGACCAATCAGAGAGCTAGAAGATATCAGCTGTTTATAAGCTGTGACGTAAATCTTCTGAGTTGAAAGTCAATGTAACATATAATAACATAGGAAAAGGACACTCTTTTAGCGGTATAATTATAACTAGTACAGGCGTGAACAACACTGCAAATTATTTCCAAACCACTGTGTTATGATGCGAGTAAGTTTCTAGATCATTTCATGTTATAAATTTACATATATACTTAAGTTTCAATCACAAATGTAACAGCATAACACAGTCACAGGTTAGAAGAGTTTCGCGTTTGGAAGAATTACGTCACAGCCCAGACAGAATGGCGGAAGGAGCACGGTTAAATATCGGTTTCCATTGTCGTGGAAATAGCTGGTAGAAAAAATACTAACTAAAAATACGAAATAAACATAAAAGAGGCCAACCTTTTTGGCAAACTTAACTTAGAACATGAACTGTCCTTCACTTTAAAATCGCTGCCCCACAACTCGTATTTGTCTCGTGTGAGAATACAACTTTTCCCGTCCATTGCTTCTCCCCAAATTTTTTCTTACTTCTGTTTCTTACTCCTTTGACTTACAATGATAAGACTCTTACCATCAAATGAGTTGACAAATTGAAAAAAAAATAAATTATTAAATTTTAAAAATGGGAAAAATCAAAAAATATCATCTAAAGGATTCTGTACAGACCCTTCAAATGTGAGCACCTTCCTCCGTGATAGGTAGATAAACAGTTAACAAATCGGCCAGATTGTAAGTGCTATCTATTTAGTATTGACTTAGTATTTAGTATTGAGTTGGACAGTGAACGGCAAAACAGGCGCCATAGCAGCAAACAGAGCCTACTCTTTTTCAAAACAAAACAGGTCATCAAAATCTTTATACGACCGTATTTGTTGCTGAACATGTATGTGGTTCAGAATATTTCCGGAACCTACTGTACACGTATGTGATTCAGAACATTTCCGGAACCTGGAGTACACATATGTGATTCAGAATATTTCCGGAACAGTACATGTATTTATAGACTAAAGTCATCCTTTCTGAATAACCAGTGGTTACTACAAAAATTATCTTCATAATATCCTGAAATAGTTTATGCAATCTATCACAAAGGAAACGTTATGAAAATATACATTTAATACTGAATTTAACTGAGGACTCCTCGCAGTTTGATGGGAAATCGTCCCCCGGTGTTGTAATAGTGAGGTGTAAGTTTTTCATGCAGAAAAGGAGAGAAAACTTACTTGAATGTGAAATACAATTACTATGCAACACATAATTGAAAAATTGGACAGGTGTGATTCATACTTTTTGTTTCATCAGAAGTCAAAAGGAAAATCAAAAGCAGATTTAGCTATTTTAGGACGTTTTGCAGAGGGAGTTCACATAATAACAAAAATATGATTACGTGAGCCGAAATAATTTCTGAGTATTTGAAGTAAAGCTGGGAGAGTTCTAATATATTACAAAGTCTCATGTTGGTTCACGGAATCATATTTTTGTAAATCGGAAAAATGAAATGATTTTTAGGAATATTGGAACTGCGTATCCACCATAATCGTTCTTCTCCATAGCACAGCAGTAACTCGCGTGGCCAGCAATCTAGACGTCAGTAGTGTCCAGGAGTTCGTTTCCTATGTTATTATCCATATTAACTACGTTTGCAACTATACGTATAATAAATGTGCATGGATAATATATGGTATATACTTCCAATGAAAGCTCAATGCAGCCAAAATGTAATTGGTGTCCTCGTTATCCGTCCGTTTCAACGCGCCACGCTTTAGGTGTCAGCATGTCAAATAGTTCATATACAATACTTGAATTATGCGGAAAGACGCCTGCATGTATATTTCAGTGCAACTTAATAAATGTCCAACAAAGACCCAGTTATATATTCACGATATATTTCGTAAGACAAAACTTACAGATTTATTATAGATTTTACTTGAAGAGTTATTAGCGGATTGATCATTGTGTAAAAAAGTGAACGCTCATGGTTAGTTGCAAGGGGTCCTTAGTAATTCGACTTTCATTATTTAGATTATCGCGTCAAATTTATCAATTAACCATGACTGTTAATAAAATTACCTTGTTTTTTACTTTCACCATTTGATGTTGTGGCCGGTAAAAGTAGACTTTTCAATGCAATTTTAATTTACACAATTTACCTTGTATTCAAGTAAATGTTGCGAGATTCAAGCAAGCATACCTATCAGTTAATCAGATTGACCATCTGCATTCATCCCACAGTTTCTTGTGAGATACAAGCGCACTTTTGATTGATGAAGTCGAATGTAATGACATTTTTAAGATAGTATTTTCACGAATACATGTTAGTGCAGCACTAGAGTTAGCAGGAAATAAAATTAAAAAGATTTCACACTCACTTCGATAGTGTTCCATAATAAAATGAAAACCAGTTAAAGAAGAATTAATCCTCATATAAACTCCCATCCAACGATAATCCTTTCTTGATCCTTCCCAAAAATACAGAAATCAGAAATTTAACAAAGCCATCTGTTAATTTTCATCATAAAGGCGTCCATTTAAGTAGACCTTTCCAGAGCGGAAACAAACTTTTTCTCCCCGATCCTAGACTGCCCTCATCACTGGGGACAATCACTGTTTCGCATAAAGGTCCTCCCTGGGCAGATCATCCTTTACGTACATCACCTAGCGTTTTAGCATCCCCCGACCAGTCATCATCACTCTGGATTTCTCCTCACGGTACAAAAATTTAGCGATGATTGGCCTCAGTTTTTCTCCGTTGTGGGAAAGCCTCCTAAGACGGTGAATGAGTTCTATCTTGACAGTCTCCTTAAACACATGATCAGTGTTTCCCGAATAAAGTCTCTCAGTTTTGTTTTACAGTTCTCCCAAACTTCTTCACTGAACCCCCAAAACACACGGCAGTATCTCTCCAAATTCAGTATGTACGCCTTCATCGGCTTTCTCCAGCGTAGCACCGAGTTCTCCCTGTGCTGACTCCAAGTGCTTCATTTTCTCACCCAGTCTGTCCTATATGTCTTCAATGTTTTTCAGATTTTCTCGAAGGGAATTTAAGGACTGCGCGATGTTTCTCTGGCTCTCTTTTATTCCACTCTTCCACTTTTAACAACATACTGATTATGATGTCGTCTGCTGCCGATCTCGGGTCCGTGGTCTCTAAATCCAAAGCCATCTTCTCTATCGTCATCTCTGAAGAGTTGATATATGCCTTTCCTTGGCTAGGTGATTCACTCTTATTTTGTTTGTTGATTATTACAAAATATGTTGTCCAGTACACATAGGTTTCTTAAAGATAATCCGACAATTTGTTAAGAACAGTATGCATCCGTCACTATTAAGAGCCTCCGGTTTCTGGGTGAAAGGAGATGACATAGTAGGAGTTATTTCCCTTTTATACATTAAAACGTAGCGATCGATCGATGACGATTTTGTGAGTGCAGAAAGTTATAAAAGTGCGTTGAATTAGTGGTCAGCTGAATGAAGCAAATAGAATATAGTATTTAATTTCATCATGCCTTATAAATATCTTAGTTGAAGCTGTTTTTCTGACCAACAACACATTGTTTGTGTCACTGAAGCGAGAGTGCAAGACTGTCGCCATGTTGATTTTTAACCAGTTGTCAAAACGGTAATATGATTCCATGCAACCCTCTTGATTGACCAGTAAAAATGCAGCATTGGCACAGAAACTTGCTTGTGGGGTAATAAAGGCCTATATAGCTGGATCATTTGATCTATAGTTGGAAGTGAATAGTCGGATGTTGGTGGCAATCTTCTCTGCTCGTTAGGAAAATAAAACAGGTAAGTATGTACGACCACCTCACTCATAGACTCCTCATACAGCTCCTGCATTGGCCTACAACTGTATGAATCAAATACACAGCTAAAGAAGGGACTTCAATTCTCTGCCGACAATTCTTGTTTCCGTGTGGCGATAATTTACAGGTCGGCAAAATATTGGCAAAAAGGCAATAAGGCCAAAAATAAAACAAATAAAATAAATACAATTAGTTGCTTTAAACCCCCAAGGATGTATAATCCTCTGGTTCCATGCATGATAGAGAGGAAATTAGTTATTCAGATGTTTAAACATTTTGGCGTTTTCTTGCCAGACACACACGTATGGTACATATAGGTACATATGGCAATTTGGAAGGTAAAGGTGTCACATAAATTCATGTGAGTAGCTCATCGCGTTTTCGGGACGGTAAACTGATAGCATGACGGCATTTAGTCAGAATTTATAGAATCGCATTATATGTAGCCTATGCAGATCCATTCCACTGTGTCATACATCACGGCACACCATTTCACTATGTTATACATCCCGATGCACCTTTCCTCTGTGTCACACATCCAGGCATACCGCTCCACTGTGTCATACATTCTGGCATACCTTTCCACTATGTCATGCATATCCCGGCATACCTTTCCATTATGGCATACATCCCGGCATATCTTTCCACCGTGTCATACATCTCGGCATACCGTTCCACTGTGTCATACATATTCCAACATATCGTTCCACTATATCATGCAGATCCGTCCCATTATGTCCTCCAGATCACGGTGTATAGCGTTGGAATCCTTAAGATACCTGTCTGATATAAATATATCCTCCTAGGTTGTGGCTGCAGATAAAATCAGAAAATAATACGAGTTTACTAGAAAAGGCATTTATCTGAGTGAACTACAAAGAAGGAAAGAGCTGAAATAACAGTACCCTTGGGATGCTTGTGTTAACTAGGCAGTTTTAACAGGGCTACAATAGTGGGATGAGACCTAGGGTACTAGTTGGTGGAGGAAGCTGTATCCAAAATGTGGTCATTGATGCTTTGTGACAGAAGAAATTACGCTCAACATACGAAGCCGTAGCGCACACACTAAAAGTTCAATGCGGTTTAAAAAGACGGTATGACGTGAAAGTTCCTTGGGCCGCATTTTGCGACTCACCAAAGGTTATTCTCTCCGCTGAGAGCGTGCAGGGAGTACGGACAGTGCCTCAATCTACTAAAGTAGAGATTTACATTTCGGAGATCCGCCTCATCAGGAGTGAGAAGAGTCTTGAAGGCCTCCAAGTTAGGCAGCTTTTATATACCGGGTCTTAACGGTAACCTCTTGGAATAGCTGAAGTACGTCCTTCAATACACAACGTACCGGGTGTAGACGGGTAAATGTAAAAGACAGGTGTGTGTTTTGATGTCTGAACGTCGAGACACACCTGTCACCCGAGCAACGGTAGTGTAACTGTATGCGCCGATAGCCCGACAAAATAATATAACATTCCGTGACTCGGGATTGATCCCTCAGCGTACATGCACTGTTTAGCCTACACATGTCCACTAGACATGTACCAGGACCACCTCAGTGCCCTAATGGTTAGAGAGGCTGTCTCAAGAGGAGAGATCCGGTATCCGTCCTGTTTTGGGTCAGATTAAAGACATTAAAATGGCACTTGTTTCTGCGCCGTTTGGCGCTCAATACTGAGAGGTTAGAACAAGTAAACAGGACTGATCGTCCTAGCTGCTGGCAATGTAATGTGACTGAGCAGGGCGTCATGTCTGGTGTCTTCGGCGTGACGTTCCAGTGGCGGCAAGAATTTGGTGGCATGAACTCGCCCTGCTGCAAAACAGCACAGTATACATAAGAACTCCTTGTCGTCATATGACTGAAAAATTCTTCAGTACGATGTAAAGCCCAAGCATATATATCTGTATACACAAGTATACATATTGATCTGAATTCAACTCAGCTGCTTCCCCCGGCCACCATATTGATTTAGATATGACTCGATAACTTCAAAGAACGAAGTGTAACCAGGGACAGTTTCAAATGATGATAATATGCTTGTATTTATTAGTCGTTTGTTATTCTGTAAACAAATGTCGTTATAATAGGACAATACAGCGAAAGGAGACAAATGCACGCATACCAGATACATAAATCATAACAGTATGGTTGACTGCGATGTACATAAATTGTAACACTATGATTAGACTGCGATGTACATAAATTATAACAGTATGGTTAGACTATAATTTACATAAATCATAACAGTTTGGTTTGACTATGACTTACATAAATCATAACAATATCGTTAGACTACGATGTACATAATCATAACAGTGTGGTTAAACTTCGATGGACATAAATCACAGCAGTGTGGTTAGACTTCGATGTACATAAATAATAACAATATGGTTAGACCACAGTAATAACCTGTGCACAACCTTTTGATACTTCGTAATGCAAGTATCAGACTGACCATTAGCAGATCAATGGTCATAATTAGCCCTGTCCAGGTACTGTCAACTTTAGACAAACTACACAGGTTACTTTTCACATAATATGCATGACAAAGGAGATTTCTTAAACAGTAATATGAAATTTAACTGCAAATGCATTATCATATCATACTCGGCACTGACTAGACGATCAAAATATACTCGGGACTGAATAGAATGTACAGAGCAATGTATGATATGTACACAGTTTCCAGGCTGCCTTCGCTCTCCAAAACAAGATGGACAATTAGCAACTGTAGACCACAGCTGGATCTCTCTTAACTCGGAAGAGACACTTAATTTTTCCAAGAACACTCTCGTTTTTACACGCCAGTTTGGCTTTCTTAAGGATAGTCAACAAGCTACATTTGTATTGTGTGGGCTCCCGGAGAGGGACTCCACGCCTGAGATACGACTGCTCCCCCACGTACACCCGGAAGATTCGGAAGTTGGCGCCTCGTCTGCCCGTATAGTCAAGACCACCTCCTTCGGTGTCCAGAAAGGTAAACAACCGGTTGGTGGTCAACCACAGGAAACCACTGTCGTCCCAGCCGTAACTGTCCGGAAACTGGAAAGTCTCGGTGTCTTGGGCCAGTTCCAGTTGTGTTTCCATTCGGACAGTTTTCTCAGAGGTCCCCTGTCTTCTTTCGTCACCTTTTCTGGGCCAGTAGTATACAGCATTTCTTGGATGAACGCTATAGTATATATTCTTCTCTCCGTGCATGATTCCTCCACTTTGCCCCACCCTTCTACCCACATTTCTCACGCCAATTCCGATATCAGCGTTTGGGTCCCGCATCAGGCTGGTGGGTACCTGGTACATGCTAAACGCTGCCAAAGCGCAGTAATACAGATAGTCGAAACTCGGAGACATGCCGATGCCGTTTACGGGGCCGTCAAAGAAATAAGTTTCGTTACTGTAACCTGTGTTAATTTTGAATACCCTTGCCGCGGGGTCGGGGTCCACACCCATGGAGGGATGTTCGTGGCGATGAGATCGATCTCGTCTGGAGTCGTACACTATTAGGCCGCCAGCGCCTGCAGAGTCAGAGATGAAAGCATAACCTTGATCATCTATCACCACATCATTGAGAAAAGAGCTGTTGAAGTGGGCCACGGAGTCGGGAAAAGTGTGCGTCTTGACAAAAGAGTTCCTCTCCAAGTTATAGATGTGGATCTGATGAGGGCACAGGTTAAGCGCCTTTGTGCCCGGGGGTGCCAAAATGTTGACTCGTCCAGTGTCTATCATGTACATGAGTCCAGTGTTAGGGTCGATCTCCATACTCATCACGTACTGGAGGGCGGAACAGTTATGTACATTCTGCGCTTCCCAACTGGGGAAGGGCCGCAAAACGGAGCGCCCATTTTTCACGATAACTTCATTGAAGGTGGAGGGAACGCCATGTCTCCACCTTGGCACGGTCACAAAGAGACGGCCTTTATACAGCTTTATGCCGCTGATCACGTTGTTTTCTGGAATGTAACTGCCGCTTTCAATTGCTCTCTGTTTCGCATCCTCTGATGGCCAGTCGTACTCAAGCTGGACCCATTCGTGAACTAGAGTTCTGTGACCAAACGGCAGGTTAGGAGCCCATGTGAGAGGCCCTTTGTGATGAAATAAAGACTGAACATTAGAGAGGGTCAGTCCGAGGACAAATATTACCAGCAGTCGATTCATCGTGGACAAGATTCTTGGATGGAGATGAACGTAATATCAGTTGTGTTAAAGAGCAGTCAGCTTCGGCTTTATTTATAACAAAATGTTAGCAGAGTATTCGTATATCCGCTTTCATTTCCTTGTTAGCGGAAACTGTATATTCCGTACTATTTTAAGCTTCCATGGTCATTGTAACCGCAAGTTCACGAATTCATCAGTCAGCTTTTTTCAGTCAGTATACTGTAGGTATCATAAAGGTTATTAATCAGTATGGTGTAGGGATTATTAAGGATGTAATGTGTGTTGTGCCTGTTGTAAGCATTTAGGCAGGCAACATGGACAAGGCACCCGACGTACCTTAATACCTGTAAGGCGGTAATTCAGTCTTTGCTGTAAAGATAAAACGATTTTTCAGGTTTGGCTTTGTGTTAAAGCCGTAGCCGAGCGCAATTGATATTTGATGTGTGCATGAGGATGACACTTTTAAGATTAAAGATTTAAGTTTTGTTAAGATTTTCATACACTTCATACACTTTTGAGCCATCAGCAACAGACTGTATGTATAATTCGGGTTATCAGTGTTCTCCACCATCACGTTTCGAATCGTTAACGACAAAAACAGTAAAGTTTTCAAAACGACAGCGTGACTAAAAGTCTGAGTCAGAGCGTACACCGGTGAGTCCAGGATGTTCATATAAATATGGGTCTATATAAATATAGAACCAAGCTGGTCTACTCGACCACTTTTCTTTCACCTGTAATTTGTGTATTTCCGTAACTCGCGCGTGGGAAAACTGCCAAAGATATCCTGTTTCCTTGCATACATGTATCCATAAAACTTAACGCCATTGTGTAACAGAAGTTAAACTATAATTAAATCATTTACTCAGAGGCTGCAACAAACGATTTAAGTCGTTTAGATATATCATAGAAAAGTGCCTCTAGCATAGGGTTGTTCATCATAATTCGTGTCCAAATTAACATAACGTCGTAGACATGAATATAGTCCTCGTCTTAAGCGTATATGGTTAGTTAAACCCTTTCTGTGTATACTCTATGCAGCAGGCCGAGGTTTCTCTGTAGAGGGAAGTAATGGTAGTTGGATCATTTCATCTATAATTGTAAGTGACAAATCGGCTGTAGGTGGCAATCTTCTCTAATCATTAGGCTAATGCAACAGGTGTATGCGTGTCAGACCACCTCGCTCATACAGACTCCTCATACAGCCCCTGCATTCAACTACAACTTTATGTGTCAAATACTACAAGGACTTCAACTCCCTGTCGACAGTTCTTTGTTTCCGTGTCTTTGGTTACCTGTCTTGCGTGTGGGGATAATTTACAGGACAACCATATTATATTAAGGCAAAATGAAATGAATGTAATCAGTTGCTTAAAATCTCTAATGGTGTTTCATTCACTGGTCCCATATATATATATATAGGTGTCACATAAATTCATGTGAGTAATTCATAACGCTTTCAGGTCATGTACTAATGGTACGTTAACTGCATTTAGTCAAATATTATAGACTTGCATTATATTATATATATATTACACATTATGCATTATATATGCTCGTCTTGGACGAGTTAGAAATTAGAAGTTGTTTTTGTGCCTATGTTTTCGCGAACACAATTCCTTTATTTATCTGTGGATCTACATGCATAGTTTGGATTAATTTTACAAGTCATCGATAATGACAAACGTTTTTACAAGTGTTGAAGAGAGTGATAAGGAACAAATAATACATTATTATCTCGCCGTAAGGCTTCCCTCACATAAAATTGTAGGCTATATGCCTAGATATTTAATGGGGTAGTCCGTAAAAACCTATGCACGAACACCACTTTCTCGCCGTATAACACTTTGTGAGAATGAGATATTAACTGGCCATAACCAGGTAACTATTATTTGTCCACTGAATCCTAAATCGCCTTGGGCCAACTTAAAATAGATATAGGCCTACAAACTGAGCGAAGCGTAATTATAAACAATTTTGCGTATTTATTTGATGAATCTATTTCCATTCCATGTAGATAAATCCGTCGCCCTGGGTAATTCATGACTACATCCTGCACTGTGACGTCACAAAGGGGAATCTAGCACAAATGTGCCTTCTACAGTTCGAGCGGTCGACTGTCTCAGGATAGCTTTGTCGGAACACCTGACTCTTTCTTCATTTCATGCAAATGATTCAAACTTGACAGGATATTTTTATAGCATCCATTTACGAGCAACAACTATGTCAGTCAAGCAATATACGTACTGACAGAGAATGCCCAAGCCCGTATCCGTGACCAAGCTTATGTATAAACACTAGTAAATTTATACCTCAGTTATTCAGATAAGCAGCAATATGTATAGTTGGACTACCAATGACGTCATCACCAGGATTTTCCTGCATGCGCGGGTGTGCATGCATTGTGTGTGTACAAATGGCCCATATTCTGAGGGAAATGTGGTCTCCCACACAGCGCGCTACGTGTATCGGCCCTTCACCGGAGAACCATGCTTGTTCAGACCGTTAGCTCATTGGATGCATATTACAACCCGGATAAGTTTAATATAATCTGCTAAATCCATGGATAATTTCACTGTGCAATCGACTCGAAAATATATGCAGTCATTCGACTATCACGTTACTACGGTATGATTATATATATATATATATTTCATCTGTGGAAATAGATCTTAATTCAGTTATTTTGTCTAGTAAACAAACCATTATTTTACTATACAGAATATATTCATTGATTTTCCCACACAATTTCTAAAATAAAATGTTATTATGTTGACATTTTTCCTTTATTTGCCAGAATATTGATGCCCCGCAAAGAATTAATATTTTATGAAACGTCTAGACCTATGTGAAGACCTAAACACAGGCCTACACGCTAGTTTGTTGATTTACATGTCAAAAGCTACTGATTATGACATTAATTAGCGTTTGCACATTGCGTATAAGCACATTGCGGTGTTATTCGCAAAACACAATTTTTACAATTTGGACTTTCCACAAAATGTTATTGACGTCCCCAATTACTTAGCCGACTGTGTTGCTCTGAACTGCAGGTTCTATTTATCAGCCTTCACTTTACAGGTACGTTAATTAAGGTGTGTCACAGAAAGTCTGTCTACCAGGACACGTTAGGTTGGGGAACCCCTAGAGGGCCAAAAATAGCTCTGCTGTCAAATGACGTCATCACAGATGAGCGCATTTCCCGCCATTCCGCAAGCATGGCGGTTCAACCAAAACAAGATCTGCAGTTAGGTAATGTCTGGAATTTCAGATCGAGTGACTCGGCTTATTTACAAGTGCGTCTAATTTGATAATACATTGTGATGCGGCCCTTTTTTTTTCTTTGTAGATTCTGCCCAGGAGCAAGGTTTTCTGTCTTTCCACCGCTCTCTTCCTTCCGTGAGTTGTTGTTGTTGCAGCTGTTCTATGTCCCCGAGCCAGCAGAATCCGCAGGGGAATTTAACTTGGGCTTTAAGCCTATTGGGAGAAAGTTGCCTTCATTATTACCTCAGTTAACAATGACTGACTGATATCGTCAATGTGTCCTTGCAAACTAGCATCTTTTGAAACTCTGTTGTCGCTTGCCCTTGGTTCAATTTAAATCATCGTTCATGTCAATTTTCATAAATTTTCAACAACGGCCTGTCTCAACAGTTAATCGTTGAGATCAAAAATCCAGCTGATCAGTTCAGTAAGGCACTTAGTCGAACCAGGTTGTCCTTCAAATCTGACCTTAAACAGCAACATGCATGAATTTATCGCTTGAATTGAAAAGAACAGGACATTCATTATTTCTCTTGGAAATGGAAATCTATTCCAGAGAATGAATGAATGAATGATTATGGCTTAACGCCACATCGGCAATATCTCAGCCATATCGTGGCGATCTATTCCAGAGAGGAAATATTAAAATCCAATGAAATAGTTCCTCTTTCTCGAAAAAAAAACCCAGAAAAAAACAAACACCTCATATTGGCGTGGCAAGCAGAGGTTCTCACATTCCGGATCATGCCTGGGGCCATAAGTTGAAATACGAAAAACAGACTGACCAGGTAGCCACACTGGTCAAGAGAATTGCACATTTTCCGCCATGTATATTTGACGAGTGTGATATTGTTCTTCAGTACATGGCATTTTGAAGCATGGTGCATATTTTAGTACACCAGACTCTCCATGACTTGTGCAGTGTGATTTTGATGAGTGCGAAGGAAATATTTCTTGTAATGTCAGCAATTTTTCCACTCAGAAATGGGTTTAAACTGGCAGGAGTTGTAACAAAGGCCCTCTCTTTGTCAGTCCACTCAAGAAATCTGCATGTCGGCCTCCTGCTGTTTTAGGGCAGATTTGAAGGCCAACATTGTTCTGCTAAGTGCCTTAACAGAATGGACGATCTGGATTTTTTTAACTCAATGATTAAATGTTCAGGTAGGTTAACATAAGAAATTCTTGAAAATAGACTTCAGCGGTTGATTTAATTGGACTAGATTGCCCTATAGTTTTTATGACCCAGCACATGTTTTACGTCACAAATTTTGGCGTTTTTGTGTGCTGGTTTTATTCCGTAGTCACTTTGTGGTCTCTGTGACTGAGTTGGTTAGTCCTCTAGCACAGCATATTGACCCAGGATATTTACCTCACCGATGCTGTTGTGTGCAGCATAATGACCCAGTAGCCTCTTACCAAAGCTGTTCCATGCAGTGTATTGACCCAGGAGCCTGTCACCAATGCTGTTGCTATTAAAGTTAATAGCTTTATTAGTTTTAGCTCTTATTAGTTAAAGTCCTGCTCTGGCTAACATGCTCTCCAGTCGTATGTGGGAAGGTTTGGCAGCAACCTGCAGATATTTGTGGGTTTCCCCTGAGCTCTGCCTGGTTTCCTTCCACCACAACGCTGGCTGCTTTCATGCACATGTAAGTAAGCATAAAACACCAATCAAATTAAGAAAGAAAGAAAGAAATAAATACAGTCACCCTGGAAAATTAGTGCCTTACATGTACGTGTATGTGAATAAATTTGAGCACTTGTTCTCGATGTCTTACTGGTCTTCATGTTAATGACTGTTCTCTTTAGGAAAGGGTGAGGTTTTGGGTAATTTTGACCTGACTTGAAGCGAAAGGCCTAAAGATAAACAAAGTCTGGTAACTGCTCAGTGGTAACAGGTTTTCTGCTAAATGTGGACTCATCCTTGCATCATTGTACGCTAGAACGGTAACTGACATCCACCAGTGTGTTTTTTTGTTTCATTATTATCATTTGATTTTTGAATTTTCAGAAGTCCAGCACCACCCTTCGTGTATTTGACAGAACGGTAGGTGACACATTGTATGACTGTACAGTTGTAGCTATGACAGAAAAGTTCATTACTTAAAGTTCATCAGAACAGTTTGTGACTATATCAGATAGTATGGTGGTAGGTACGAGTTGAATAGATTAAATAATGGTGTGTGAACATTAGTTACTGATCCTTGCTATAATTCAGATAATTTTTCAAGGTTTCTTGCAAAAATGTCGCTGGTTGAGTGAAAGTTACTGTCAGTTCCCTGTTGTAGGAGATGTTACAAATTGTTAGTCTTGAATAGCACTGTTCAAAAATGCAGTAATTTCATTATTTCAATCATGAATTATACTGTAACAGTGCATGTCATTGTTCTTGACTTTATGAGTACTGTTCTTTAAATGAGTATTGATATCACTTCAGTCCTTATTGATACTGTTTTTTACATGAGTATTGATATCACTTCAGTCTTTATTGGTATTGTTCTTTACATGAGTATTGATATCACTTCAGTCTTTATTGGTATTGTTCTTTACATGAGTATTGATATCACTTCAGTCTTTATTGGTATTGTTCTTTACATGAGTATTGATATCACTTCAGTCTTTATTGGTATTGTTCTTTACATGAGTATTGATATCACTTCAGTCTTTATTGGTATTGTTCTTTACATGAGTATTGATATCACTTCAGTCTTTATTTGTAATGTTAATGAATAATAACATGAGTAATGATATTTCTGTCAATCACTCCAAAGACTAATGTTAATAAAGAGGAAGTACAGCTGTGAATACATGTTTATATTCAGCCCACCACTTGTTTTTAGCATGGTATACGTACTGTGGTTTGTACATGTATACGATGTATGGGAATCTCCTTAAACAAGGTAGCCTGGATGTTTGCAGGACTACTACACAGTGCATGGATCTGACGCTGTGTTTGTGTCTAAGGAGGTCTTCAAAACATCTGGGGTGATCAAATACCTGGGTCAGGGTAAGTAGTGCGGAACAAGTACAGGTGAGATGAAACCATGCCGTGAGACATACATGTGCATATAACCAAGTCTGATGGTCGGTGTCCGTGGTGTAATGTGCAGTCCAACAGAACGCCATCCATGTTACAGGCTGGCAAAGGATTAGGTTCTCTTTGGGAAAAAGATAGGCATGTGGGCATGCCTTCTAATGACAGAATTGCAACATAGACAGTTATGGCAACATGCCTTTTAGTGACTTACTGTTGCAGTGTGGAGAGATGTGGCATCATGCATTTTAATGATGCACAATTGCAATACAGAGGGATGTTGCCACATCCATTATAGTGACTTACAGTTGCCATGCAAATGGATGTTGCTACATGGTTTGTACTGATTTACATTTGCAATGAACAGAGAAGACGCTTTTGAATCAATAGCTAACGAACACCAAACTGTTTAACGTTTTTCGTAAGTTTTCGTGTATGTGTGTCCCTCCCCAGGTGAGAAGAGGCTGGAGTCGGTGGTGCTGAGTAAGCTGAACTTTGAGTCTCTGGTCAGGGACCTGCTGCTAGTGCGTCAGTACCGGGTGGAGGTGTACAGGAACAAGGCCTCTGGCAAGAACAATGACTGGGTGCTCGCCTTCAAGGTACGTCCTAGCCCTCACGTAGGCAGTGCTGCCTTTCTCAGTCAAGGTAGGGGGCCTCCCTGGCCGAGGGGATTAGCACGACAGTACAGTGACACAGGAGCCTCAGCAATCTAGTCACTGTGAGTTGTGGCTGGCTTCCTCTACAGGCATTGGGGAAAGTCTGTCAACAACCTGTGGATGGTCTTGGGCTTCTCCTGGGCTCTCCTGGCTTGATCTCCTGGGGTCTCCAGACTTGTTTTCACCATAATGTTACTTCTCTCACATGTAATCGTGAAGCATTTTGGTACCTTTCCTGTTCAAGGTAATACTCCTCTCACAAAATCAGCGAGCATTTTGATGCCTCCCGTGTTCATAGTAATCCTCCTCACATACAGTTGTCCAACATTATCGTATCTGTCTCATTCAAGGTTGTATTCCTAACATGTAGCCATTAATCATTTTCCTACCTTCCCTTATTCAAGCTAATGCTACTCGCACACAAGCATCACTGTTATTGTGCCTATGTTGACATGCTTAATGTAGGGTTACAAATATTCTCTCACTGACTTAAGAGTTGTTTTGTTGATTTTACCCGCTTAGGAGACTTTGTTTCCTTGTCTCAGGCATCCCCTGGTAATTTAACCCAGTTTGAGGACATCCTTTTTGGTAACAATGACATGTCTACATCGTCTGGTGTCGTGGCGGTCAAGCTGGCGTCCGAGGATGGTCAGAGGGTAAGCATGTAAAGAGCACCTGTCCCTAATGGCGGAGAGATGTTGCTCAGTGGGTAAAGTGTGTGGCTACTGACCACTGGGTACAACAGGTGAGGGTTCAGTCGTGCCCTTGGGCATGGAATTTGTAGATTCCTGGACATTGGTTCCTTCTGGATCCTTGGTGACAATAATTAGTTGACAGTGCCCCTGAGCTCGTTTGCTGAGCTTAGCATTTATTGAAGACCAGTACGGTTAGGGTATATTATGGTATAAGTGAAAAATAATATACATGCACAATTGTAACCTGCCTTTGTGAAGATGAATTATCATGTCAATGGCTAGGATACAATGCTGGCCTGAGACAGGAAATGTTCAACACTCACCCTGCTGCCATGGTTGTTTGTTTGCCATTGACAGTAATTCTTGTCTGAACCACTTTGCGTCTTGTCCCGTCCACATCCGTGCTTGCCTTATTGTCAGACAGACAGACATCTGTGGAGGAGACAAATGGAAAGTTCTGTGGAAATTCTGTACAACGTACAGCAATGCAGACTGTACGTGATCTGTGTCTTGACATGGTCAGATTGATTCACGTGTGTTTTTCCAGATTGTCGGAGTTGGGTTTGCTGATGCCACCCTGAGGAAGCTGAGCGTTTGCCAGTTTACGGACAATGATCAGTTCTCGAACTTAGAGGTAAGGGCCGTGGATGTTACCATGACGTCACATACACGTAGTGTTAACCAGAAGGGACTTGCGGAGAGAGTTCCCCCCGTGAGCCAGGGTCCCACAGGTGCCCAGGTCCTCTGTCATAACGTCGCTCCTGGCCACTATGATGGTTGTCTAACATTCCTGATTTTATGTCTAGCACATGAGCAGAAGGTTTATGAACCAAAGTACATTTTACTAGAACCATAGTTTTGTAGGATGTGATGATTAGATTGTGAAAGACACCTGCTTCAAAGGTAACTATTTTAGCATGGTAATGGCAAATGACCATCTGAGTTCATCATGGTCTCTCTCCTACTTTTTGCAGCTGGTCTGCCCATCTCGTCAAAGATGAGAAGACAGGTGCCTGGTTAGTTCTGTGCTTGTAAATAACCAGGACTTGTCAGGACATTAGAGCTGTTCACTTCTTCACGATCCCCTTCCAAAGCAGAACTGGAGCTACAGTTACCTACTCTAACCTTACAGGAATCCTGGAATTTCTGCTAATTAGCGAAAGTTTTTCTCTGCAGGCTTTAATCGTTCAGCTTGGTCCAAAGGAGTGTCTGATCTCAGGCAGTTCAGGGGAAGCTACTCCGGATAGAAGCAAATTGCTGCAAGTCCTCAACCGTAGTGGCCTCTTGATAACAGAGAGGAAAAAAGGTAAATATTTCCTAAACAGAAACTTTCACTTTTATCGTTTGGATTGACTTAATTTTTTAAACTCAAGAAACTATTGATTTGTATATACAAGCCTTTTGTTGGTTTTGTGGGGAATTTAGTTAAGAATAAGTTTTGTATTGTCAACAGAGGTAATTGGGAAAGAAGCTACTTATGATCAAACATGTGGTTTGTATTAATTATAACTGATCCATTTCAACTGTCAACATATCAAATACTAACATCTGCAGTACAGTAATACGCAAATGTTGTCAATTTCAGCTGAGTTCACAACCAAAGACAATGTTCAAGATTTGAACCGACTGGTGAAGTTCAAAAAGGGAGAGCAGCCAAACAGCTCAGCACTGCGTAAGTACACCAATCTGCTAGTTTTCCATTGACTGTTGTGGTTTGTGGTGATTGTCTGGTGTGGTTGGTGGTGATTGTTGTGGTTCATTTTTGCCTGTTCTGTTAAGATGTTGCCTCTTCTGTAGGATGGCTCTTACCTGCTCTGTTAGGCTGTTGCCTGTTCTGTTGCTTTCTGAGTTTATAATTATTTAATGCGGAGGTTCTCGTGTACTCACAACATGCACGGTGTCTTCATCAGTGGTGAATAGATGAAAATCAGATTACACAGTGGTTAGTCGATAATACAGAAACAGCTGTGCATGACAGTATTTTGACATGTAAATAATGTAGTAGTGCTTTAGTATTGAATTTTCTGACCTCAATCTTTTCTGGTTTCAGCGGAGATGGACAAAAGCCACGCCATGTGTTGTATTTCTAGCCTCATCAAATACCTGGAGGTAAGATTAAATACCTGGAGGTAAGATTAAATACGCAGAGGTCAGATCAAATACCTGGAGATCAGATCAAATACCTTGAGGCCAGATAAAACACCTGAAAGTAAGATTAAACATCGGTGGGTCATATTAAATACCTGTGGGTCATATTAAATACCTGGAGGTAAGATCAAATACCTGGAGGTAAGATCAATCACCTGAAGGTCAGATCAGTTACTTGAAGGTCAGATTAGTTACATGAAGATCAGATCAAATACCTGTAAGTAACATTAAATACCTGAAGGCCATATTAAATACCTATTGGTAAGATTGCTACTGACAAATAACAGCTGTCTAACCCTGAATGTTGTTATTTTGTGTAAATAGTATTTCGTCAGTTGAACAACAGGTGTTATGTTGTTTCAGTTGTTGTCAGATGAAGATAATTTTAACCAGTTCAGCGTGACATCTTTTGACTTGGACCAGTATTTACGACTAGATGCCGCTGCTGTCAGAGCACTGAACTTACTGCCTAACTCTCTGGAAGGTGAGGCCAGGGGATACTAGGGGGTGAGGATATGAGGCCAGAGGATAATAAGGGGAGAGGACATGAGACAGGCTGGAGGGAATAGGGGGGTTCGCGTGATGCCGGGGGGAAGATGGGCGGTGGGGACATGAGGCACATGGGATAATGGGGATGTGGATATGAAGCCAGGGGGAAATGGGGGTTGGAGACATGAGGCCAGGGGATGATGGGAGTGGAGACATGAGGCCAGGAAATGATGGGAGTGGAAACATGAGGCTAGGGGTGATTTTTTAGAGACATGAGGCCAGGGGATGATGGGGGTGGAGGCATGAGGCCAGGGGATGAAGGGGGTGGAGACATGAGGCCAGGGGATGATGGGAGTGGAGACATAAGGCCAGGAAATGATGGGAGTGGAGACATGAGGCAAGGGGTGATTGGGAGAGGGAGGGTAGAGACATTAGGCCAGGGGATGATGGGGGTGAGGACATCACGCCAGGGATGATGGGTTGGAGACATGAGGCCAGGGGATAATGGGGGGTGGGGAGATAAGGTCATGGGATAATTGGGGGGGTAAGGACAAGGTCATGTGATATTGGGGGGTGGGGACATAAGTCCATGGGATAGTGGGGAGTGGGGACATAAGGCCATGGGATTTTAGGACAAGATAAAGAAAACCTTAAATCCTAATCTAACTGAGCATTTTGACTGAAATGTTTCATTAGAAGGAGACATTTTGGATGTAAAGCTAACAGGAAAAAATTTTTTTTATTAATGAGAGTGTTTTTGTTTTGTTGTTTTTTTATTTAACTATCATAACTACTTTTCCATGAAAGTTGACCAATTTGACCAAATCTTGTCTTCGTATTTCGGCATGTCTTTTGACAGCTCTGTGTCACTGGTATCTTGTGTGTCACATTAAGAATAATTTGCAGGTGTAAATTGCACTTCTCACTATATTAATACTGTAGTTGCACCTTTTACAGAAATGACAGACTGGATCTTTTGTGTCTTCAGCTACACTTGTAATTCTTTTGTAAACAGAAGAATGTGAACGCTATATGAAGGATTTTATTCTCTTGTGAAATTCAGGTGGAAATAAGAACCAGTGTATCCTGGGATTGTTGAATAAATGTCGGACAGCACAAGGGCAGAGGTTGTTGTCACAGTGGGTGAAGCAGCCGCTGGTTGATCTCAACAAAATAGGTAAACTTTACCTGGGACATTAATTTTATACTACAGTAGTTTTTTAAATATCAACAAAGTAGGTGTAAATGTAAATGTAAAGGTGTCACGCTGGACATGCTATAGTGCTCGTTGATATCAACAAGACAGACCGTGTGAAGCATGGACATCATGATGGTTAATCGCTTTAGGAAGAAGTTTGCTTTGAGTTAAATTGTCAGATATTTGTAATATATTTGACTTCACTGTTCCAGAGGAGCGACTCGATATTGTGGAGTCATTTGTGCAAGACACAGAGTTACGACAAATCCTACAGGAAGATCAGCTGCGAAGAATCCCTGATTTCCAACGCCTTGCCAAAAAATTTCAGCGAAAAAAAGCCAGTTTGCAGGTCACTTTCTGTTCATCATTACCTGTACTAATGGCAGCATTTTGTGTGGTTTAATTTCACATCTTACTCAAGCAAATTTTTGTCAGAACACTATAGCTTCATTTTATTGTTTTTATGATAATATCCACATTCACAGAAAGTTTGTCTTCTGTTTACTAGCTGTCTGGAAATTTTTTTGGTGCCCATGTCTCACCTGTGATTATCTCGCCTGAATCTCTGTTTTGGTTGTTATCTCCCCTTGATAGGACTGCTACAGGGTGTACAGTGGCCTGGACAAAATGCCATACCTGTTAGAGGCGCTGGAGAAGCATGGTGGCAAGCACAGGAACTTACTGATGGAAGTTTTCACAAACCCTATGAAGGTAAGAATAGGTGAGAGTGGACCGAGTGTGTGGCTTGTTAGCCAGCGACTAGGAAGACATTCACCCTCAGACTGGCCTTCTACAAGGAATTGTGTCAAAAGGGGCAGAAAACCCGTAGCCATATGAATTTGGTGTTAAAACTTCATGCCAAAACATTTGTCATATGTCCAATGATGGTCAGTATCTAAGGGAAAGAAAGCTGGCTGCATTGAGTACACCACAGACCTTTGGTCAGTTACTGAGTAACTGTGATATATGTGATCTGTTGTGTACCCCACTGAACTTTGGTCAGTTACTGAGTAACAGTGATATATGTGATCTATTGAGTACACCACTGACCTTTGGTCAGTTACTGAGTAACTGTAATATATGTGATCTATTGAGTACACCACTGACCTTTGGTCAGTTACTGAGTAACTGTAATATATGTGATCTATTGAGTACACCACTGAACTTTGGTCAGATACTGAGTAAAAGTGATATATGTGATCTGTTGAGTACACCGCTGACCTTTGGTCAGATACTGAGTAACTGTAATATATGTGATCTATTGAGTACACTACTGACCTTTGGTTAATTACTGAGTAACTGATATATATGTGATCTACACACCATTACACACCATTACCCATGAAGAGGAGTTGATACAGTTATGAAGACGCTAAACACTGCTCACAACTACATGTACCGATAAGTTTTCTGTGAATGGGAACTAGGACGTGTAAGTATTTCAGCTAGCCTTCTGACCCTTAACTAATGGGATAGTTGGCATTTGTAAATAAATCAGGTCCAGCATTCATTATATTTTGTGTTGAAAGTGAAAACTATAGAACTGGTCTTAGCACAGAAGACGAAATATACAATTGTATAGTTTTGTGGCTATGGTTACAGGAATTGCTGATGGACTTCAGTAAGTACCAGGAAATGGTTGAGGCAACGATTGACCTGTCACAGGTGGACAACCACGAGTACCTCATAAAGCCAGACTTTGATGAAGGACTGACAGGTCAGATGTACCTCTGTGCTCCTAATGACAAACATATTGGGATAACTTATGTAACAGATATGGTCTCATGGGCAGAGAAGGAGAAAATTGTACTGATTTTGACGACATAAACTGAGATAAGTCAGAGCATCCATCTCATGGTCGCGTGATTTGGGATCAGTCCTTGGTCGGGTCGTACCGAAAACCTCAAAAATGGTATTAGTTGCTACCATGACGTTTAGCACTGAGAGGTTAGAGCAAGGAAACAGGACTGGTCGACCCGGTGTCGATATAATATGATTGGATGGAGTATCATGTCTGGTGTCTTGGCCTGATGTTCCGGTGGCAGCAGCACTTTGGCAGCTTGGACTCGCCTTGCCTCAAGAAGACACACTATATACACATTCTAGGGACTCATCATCATCATGTGACAGAAAAATTGTTAAATACGGCGAAAAACCCCAAACAAACATACACACATACATGTACATTATACTGGATTGTCTCCCTTGTGAAGACCAAACGGAGTACAACAACCTTTCATAAAGTGTTCAGGGTTCGACATTAGATTTTCAGGTTACCTGTCCAGTCGGGCAGGTGGTAGTCACGAATGACTTGCCCAACGCAGTTGCTTTCTGGTCCCAACTGCCACAATACATTTTTTTTTCAAATTTTACTTCAAATTATTGTTTAATCAGAATTGTCTGGTCATGCACATGGTGGCCATTGTTACCCAGTCGAAGTTTCCCTCTACTATATATCTACAATTTCATATATGGAATGAAAGAAATAAATCACACATTTGTCCTTCATGACTTTCGCAGCTAGAGACTTCATGTGTGATTGTGGCTCTCCATGTGCCCTAGTAGTGTTGATTCTGTATGACAGCCCATTCTAAAATATGATTGCCGGCCTGTAAGCCTACTGCCACTGAAAGAATCGACGTACATGGCCCGTCGCGTGTCCTGAAGTCCAGTTAATTACTCTCTCCAAGATTTCAGAAGTCTGCTTTTTCTTCATAACTATCTTATGAAATCTTTCGTTCAGCATTATTTTCCACGATTGCATTAGTATATATAAAATCAAAGTTTAAATCTGACAGCAAAGCTTGTGTGGCCACCATGTTTAGCAACAAAACCAAAGTTTTGAGCCATGATCTCTGATTGGCCAAACTGACTGAACTGTGCTTTTAGAGACCTACACAGGCCAGCCAATGAACGTTGAAGAGTAGAGCGTAAGGAAAAGATCACTGAAAATTTCACTGCAATAATTTGATTTTCTTCATGATTGAGACATGCAGAATCCATTTTTTCTTTCAATTTGACCTGTCCAGTCAGACAAGTCAGATCTAAAATTCCCTGCCCGAATTTGATTTTGACCTGTCTCGGACAGTAGGGCAGTCATCATTGTTGATCCCTTGTGCCACATGTCCAATGTTTGACTTTCTTTGAAGGAAAATGTTCTATGGTGTGATGAGGTGAGGGCTATATGTACATGTGTACATCTCCGTGTGCTAATCTTTGTGAAGGTTTAATCGTACATCTCTGTGTGCTAATCTTTGTGAAGGTTTAATCGTACATCTCCGTGTGCTAATCTTTGTGAAGGTTTAATCGTACATCTCCGTGTGCTAATCTTTGTGAAGGTTTAATCGTACATCTCTGTGTGCTAATCTTTGTGAAGGTTTAATCGTACATCTCTGTGTGCTAATCTTTGTGAAGGTTTAATCGTACATCTCTGTGTGCTAATCTTTGTGAAGGATTAATCGTACATCTCTGTGTGCTAATCTTTGTGAAGGTTTAATCGTACATCTCCGTGTGCTAATCTTTGTGAAGGTTTAATCGTACATCTCCGTGTGCTAATCTTTGTGAAGGTTTAATCGTACATCTCTGTGTGCTAATCTTTGTGAAGGTTTAATCGTACATCTCCGTGTGCTAATCTTTGTGAAGGTTTAATCGTACATCTCTGTGTGCTAATCTTTGTGAAGGTTTAATCGTACATCTCCGTGTGCTAATCTTTGTGAAGGTTTAATCGTACATCTCTGTGTGCTAATCTTTGTGAAGGTTTAATCGTACATCTCTGTGTGCTAATCTTTGTGAAGGTTTAATCGTACATCTCTGTGTGCTAATCTTTGTGAAGGTTTAATCGACCTCTCATGATACACCTGTATTAAATCCCTTCCATTTGGTAGTCATACATGTATGTTGGCATTGGAATGAGATGACCTGTTGCTCAGCAGGCACTGATGTCCTGACTTTCAGGTCTTCGTGAGCGTCTGGATGAGTTAGACGAGAACATCAAAGCACAGTTGAACAAGGTGAGCTGGTAACACAACATAGGCTGTCTGGCCAATAATCATAAACACACTTAATTTTTTCAAAATTTATGTTCCCCCCTCCCCCACCCAAAATATAGAAAGATTAAATCTCTTGAATATGCAAGATAACAGTAATATGTTAAATTTGAAATTTATTGTGTCATTCGCAATTCCATGCTAAACACATGAAATATTAGCTCATTAGGGCATTAACCGGCTTCTAATCTGGGATTATATGTTGTTGTTATATCAGGCTGCTCGCGACCTCTCGCTGGAACCTGGCAAGACACTTAAACTGGAGTCCAACGCACAGCTGGGATACTTCTTCCGTGTCACACGAAAGGTACGCAACAGCGCCATCCAATCAGATCATAGCATGGCTCATGTGTTGATCTCAACAGGGGGCCTCCATAGCTCAGTTGGTTAGCACACTACCGCAGGGTAACAATCCAGAAGGCTCCCACCAATGCAGTTGCTGTGGGATCGACTCCAACTCATGCTGGCTTCCTCTTAGGCTGTATAGGGGTAGGTCTGCCAGTAACCTGTAGATGGTCATGGGTTTCCCTCTGGCTCTGTCCAGTTTCCTTCCAACATAATGCTTGTCACCATTGTAGGAGTGAAATATACCTGAGTACGGCATAAAACACCAATCAAATAAATAAATAAATAAATAGATCTCAACACTTCCAGAAGGCGCCGGGGCTTCTCTGCAGTCATTGAGGATTGGACGTGACAGGTCCATGTGTGTAGTTATTTAGTCATCTGTTTATTTATTTATGATTGGTGTTATAAGCCATACTCAAGAATATTTCACTTATATGACGGCGGCCAGCATTATGGTGGGAGGAAACTGGACATAGCCTGGGGGAAACCCATGACCATCCACAGGTTGCTGGCAGACTTTCCCACGTACGGCCGGATAGCAAGCCAGCGTGAGCTGAACTTGAACTCACAATGACCTGTGTCATTGTGCTAGCAGTCTAACCATTCAGACCATGTGTCATTTATATTGTTGTTTGTATGTTTGTTGTTCCCGTAGAGAGGCCAACACACTAGAGGCGCAGGATGTAAGTGGGGTGCACACCCATTGCAAACTACTGTAGTATCCACTGTAATTCACCCACACTATTCTAATTATAATGTACAAACCTTTTCTAAAACTATTGTATCTTATGGATAAGCATATTGTGCTTTCTGCACTTGCATGGCCACACAGAATGCCCCCACAGAATGCCCAGAAGTTGTCTCCCTTGTTATAGAAAGCGCAGTAGATCAGGTACAAGGATGGCAGTTTACCTCCGTCTTGATGTGACCAAAATAATGGTGAAAGCGAAGTTAAACCCTGATGAAGTATACAAACAGTGTGTGGCCTCACAGAATGCTGACGTCTCCATGTCCAGGTTCAAGGCCTGTGCTACACCGGTTGATTTTCCAGTTCCCCTGTCTGCAGGATGTGCTAAGTAGGGCCTGTGATTTTTTATTAGGATGTTCTGTAACACATTGCAAGGATTTTTGTGAGGAGAACTGTGTTCAAGTGATATTCAGTTTCTGTGTTTTTGTTTGAGCTGCTATCTGGTCATGCTTGTCCTATATTTGAACCTTGATCCTACTGTGTTTGTTTGCTTCCGAAAATGGAACGTTTGGAAACATTAGATTACCAGCTTGTGTACTGGAGATAATTAGGACAGTGACTTCTAGTGTGTTCTTTATTCAATTAATTGTTTATATTTTGCAGGACGAAAGATGTTTGAGAAATAACAAAAACTACATCACCATAGACACCAATAAAAATGGCGTCCGTTTCCATAACAATGCCCTGAGGACTCTGAATGAGGAGTATCTTCAGACAAAAGAGGACTACAATGAACAGCAGAAGTCTGTGGTCACAGAAGTCATCTCTATTGCAGGCTAGTACATCTTAGAAGCTGCCTATCAGGGTTCTGATAAGTGACGCAGTGTCTTGGGGTTCCTACTATAAAAGGATTTTGGAGCAGGTCACCTATGGTTTCATTAAGGCTGTTAGTAAGTTACTTGGCAGAATTATACACTGAGAACTTTGTAGCTTCCAGTGGAGATAAAAGTTATAGTTTGTGTATGGCTTGTCCCGATTGGTATAGCTCTTACCCGTGACTTTTTGTTCTGGTTTGAAAAGCGTGCAGGGTTGATGTGTCAATGGGGATCACCACTCTGTTTCAGGTGGTTATGTGGAGCCAATGTGTTTGCTTAACGACGTCGTAGCTCAGCTGGACGTTCTCGTCAGCTTCGCCTATGTCGCGGCAGGTGCCCCTATACCATACATCAGGCCTAAGCTGCATCAGAAAGGTGAGTTAGCTCCCTTGTTTGCGTCAGACGTGATCACCCACAAGTCTAGTGGCCTTAGTACCTCTGTTACCTTGTAACACATGCAGCACCTGTCATTATCCTGTCACGACTGATCATGTGTGTGAGGTTTTGTCTTCACAGTGAAGTGTGAAAATGTTTAAAAAAGATTTTAGAAAAGATTTTTGATGATATGATTGTGGCTCATTAAGGCTATCCTAAGAAAAAAAAAAGGAAACTATGGCCACTGTTAATGGGCCCAGTAGAAAATCCAATTCATTTGTATGATTTTTGTTTTTTTTTTTTCAAATAACTTAAAGTACTATTAATACTGCTACTTCAGGGAACTTAATTACATGTATCTGTATTTGTCTATGTGTGATACGATACTCTTCTTGCAGGGTCTGGTATTATAAAGTTACAAGAGGCCCGACACCCCTGCCTGGAGATGCAGGATGATATTGCCTTCATCCCAAATGATGTGAACTTTGAGAAAGGTTTCTAAGATACACGCTTTTGATGCCTTCATGTAGAAATGAATCCCTTTTGCTTTGTTATATCCTATAAATCATTGCAAATTTTTCTTGCTGTGATAAGGTTTTCATGAGCACTCTGCTTACAATCGCATGACAAAGAGTGAGAAGATAAAGATCAACTGCACATACCAGACTAAAAGTGGCTGCAGGTGTTAGAAGTTGTCTCTCGTCATACGAAAAGCGCAATAGATCAGATACAAGGATCTCTGTCTTGATATAACCCAAATGATAGTGAAAGCAAAGTTAAACGGCAGTGAATCATAGCACGACAAGATGTGTTAGTACATGGTATGACTTTGTAGTCCGGCTCAGTATTGTGGCTGTTTTTTGTTCCAGGAAAGCAGATGTTCCATATCATCACAGGACCTAACATGGGGGGCAAGTCCACATACATCAGATCTGTAAGTGTTCTGTCATTGCTGGGTTTGTGGGACAAGCCCACGTACATGGGGGGCAAGTCCACATACATCAGATCTGTAAGTGTTCTGTCATTGCTGGGTTTGTGGGATGGGTCCACGTACATGGGGGGCTAAGTCCACATACATCAGATCTGTAAGTGTTCTGTCATTGCTGGGTTTGTGTGATAAGCCCACGTACATGGGGGGCAAGTCCACATACATCAGATCTGTAAGTGTTCTGTCATTGCTGGGTTTGTGGGATAAGCCCACGTACATGGGGGGCAAGTCCACATACATCAGATCTGTAAGTGTTCTGTCATTGCTGGGTTTGTGTGATAAGCCCACGTACATGGGGGGCAAGTCCACATACATCAGATCTGTAAGTTCTGTCATTGCTTGGGTTTGTGGAACAAGTCCACATACATGGGGGTCAAGCCCACATACATCAGATCTGTAAGTGTTCTGTCATTGCTTAAGTTTCTGGAACAAGCCCAGGTATGGCAGGGCAGTTCCACATACATGGGGAGCAGGGGGTTGGGGGGTTGTGGGACAAATCCACATACATGGGGGGTAAGTCCACATACATGGGGGGTAAGTCCACATACGTGGCAGGTAGGTCCACATACATGGCAGGTAGGTCCGCATACATGGGAGGTAAGTCCACATACATGGGGGGTAAGTCCACATACATGGCAGGTAGGTCCACATACATGGCAGGTAGGTCCACATACATGGGGGGTAAGTTCACATACATCAGATCTGTAAGTGTTAGGTCATTGCTTAAGTTTCTGGAACAAGCCCAGGTATGGCAGGGCAGTTCCACATACATGGGGAGCGGGGGGTTGGGGGGTTGTGGGACAAATCCACATACATGGGGGGTAAGTCCACATACATGGGGAGTAAGTCCACATACATGGGAAAGTCCACATACGTGGCAGGTAGGTCCACATACTTGGGGGTTAAGTCCACATACATGGCAGGTAGGTCCACATACATGGGGGGTAGGTCCACATACTTGGGGGGTAAGTCCACATACATGGGGGGTAGGTCCACATACATGGGAGTAAGTCCACATACATGAGGGTAAGTCCACATACATGGGGGGTAAGTCCACATACATGGCAGGTAGATCCACATACATGGGGGTAAGTTCACATACATGGCAGGTAGGTTCACATACATGGCAGGTAGGTCCACATACATGGGGGGTAGGTCCACATACTTGGGGGGTAAGTCCACATACATGGGGGGTAGGTCCGCATACATGGGAGTAAGTCCACATACATGAGGGTAAGTCCACATACATGGGGGGTAAGTCCACATACGTGGCTGGTAGGTCCACATACATGGGGAACAAGTCCATATATATCAGATCTGTATCAAAGTGTTCTGTCATTGCTTGGGTTTGTGGGGCAAGTCCACCACATGGGCAAAGTCCACCACATGGGCTAAGTCCACCCACATGGGGCAAGTCCACCCACATTTGGCAAGTCCACCACATGGGGCAAGTCCACCACATGGACCAAGTCCACCACATGGGCCAAGTCCACCACATGGACCAAGTCCACCACATGGGCCAAGTCCACCACATGGGACAAGTCCACCACATGGGGCAAGTCCACGTACATGGGTGGACAGTCCATATGGGGGCAATTCTACATACTTTGCATATTACATACATCAGGCCTGTAAGTATTCTGGGTCACTGCTGGGTTTGTGGTCACCATGTGACATATGACACATTTGTTGACACATCAGGTTTTGGTCATGTCAAGTTATCTGGTGTAATGAATGACAAAAAGTATGAAATCAAAACTGACCATGTGAGCACCTTGTGGGCTGCCTTGAACTGTTGTTTGTGTTTTAAGTGATGTGATTTGATGAGTGCTGTGATGTATTGTACTGGCTAAGTCAGGGTCCTGTTGTAGGTGGGTGTGGTGGTGTTGATGGCACAGCTCGGGAGTTATGTCCCCTGTTCTGAAGCAGAGATCACAATTGTCGACTCAATACTGGCTCGTGTGGGTGCCGGTGACAGCCAGCTGAAGGGTGTGTCCACGTTTATGGCAGAAATGTTAGAAACAGCATCCATTCTCAGGGTAAGTGGTGACGAATGGAAGGAGAGAGGGGTGAATGGTGAGGGATGAGACATAGAGGAGGTCAGGAGGGGCAGTGGGATTGTAGAGGTGAGGATGGTACATGTAGTGTAAAGGGAGAGTGTTAGAAAGATAAGAACAAATGATAGGGTGAAAGATGGTGTTAAGGGTGGGCCTAATGGATGGGAGTGGTTATATTGTAATGAAAGGTTTATCCATGTCCAGTCTCTGAAGCCTTCATTTGGCTGTTTTTATGTGTTGTATATGACAGGTGTAGGTTTAGCTTATGGATCATTGTGAAGCATAATGTTTTTTTGCTAATCTGCTCCTGTTTTAAACTTATTATGCTATCAGTGCAAACATTGAAGATCTGTTATATATTTTCAGTCGGCGACGGAGAACTCACTGATCATTATTGACGAGTTAGGAAGGGGAACCTCCACCTATGATGGCTTTGGCCTGGCCTGGGCGATATCAGAGTAGGTCTGCTGACTGGTACATTGTGGATAGATATCAGAGTAGGTCTGCTGACTGGTACATTGTGGATAGATATCAGAGTAGGTCTGCTGACAGATACATTGTTGATACATATCAGAGTAGGTCTGCTGACAGATATATTGTGTATACATATCAGATTACGTCTGCTTACCAGTACATTGATGATAGATATCAGAGTATGTCTGCTGACTGGTACATTGTGGATAGATATTAGAGTAGGTCTGCTGACAGATACATTGTTGATACATATCAGAATACGTCTGCTGACTGGTACAGTGTTGATAGATATCAGAGTATGTCTGCTGACTGGTACATTGTGGATAGATATTAGAGTAGGTCTGCTGACAGATACATTGTTGATACATATCAGAATACGTCTGCTGGCTGGTACTTTGTTGATAGATATCAGAATACGTCTGCTGACTGGTACTTTGTGGATAGATATCAGAGTAGGTCTGCTGACAGATACATTGTTGATACATATCAGAGCACATCTGCTGACTGGTACATTTTTGATAGGTTCTATCAAAACCAATAAGGTTCTTCCTTATACTAAAGTGTAAGTGTAAGTTTGGTGAACATTCAATGAACCAAATAAACCATTGTAGAGATAGAGCGATTACAAGCATATGGACAGACAGATGGACGGAATGAGGCTGCCCGCTACGACAATACCTGTTTGCCAAAATTGGCCAAGGGTTTAAAGTCACTGACACAGTTTGGGTTATAAGCCAGGTGACATAATTGCCTCAGTGGATGTATTGGAGTTGTTTGACAAACTTGAATTTTTGATGGCGCATGTCAGAGTTTATGCTGTAGACTGTTAATGCAGGAAGGGGCATGTTTATATGTAGTACTGTAGCTGGAAGAGCATGACTGCATACAGCTGGATGAAGACTGGACACTCATTGCAGCCATGTTTCTATTGCTCTAGCCAGTTCTGGCTCATCCAATATATGCTGACTTTCTCATATTGAAGGATTTAGTATGAATACATTTTGTGTTGATGTTAGGTACATAGCCACCAGGATTGGCTGCTTCTGTCTGTTTGCGACACACTTCCACGAGTTGACGTCTCTGTCCGATGCGGTGCCGACGGTGAACAACCTCCATGTGACGGCCTTGACCAGCAGTGACACTCTCACCCTGCTCTACAGGGTCAAGCAAGGTCACCAACAATCTTGCGTCAGAACTTTGATATAACACAGGACTTAATGGAAACATTCCAACACAGACACGTATTCAGGACTTTTTCATAAAGGCAGATAATTTGTAAAGTTCTACTGTTACCTGGTGTAGTCATGCATTCATAATGAGGATATTTAAGAAGTCTGTCTGACACATGCTCTATGGAGACTTTAACCCTGCACCTTAACTGTTCGACTACTTGCTACTTCTGCTTTGCCCATGGACGACCATGATGGCTAATAAACTGCTTGCCTAGAACAAGGTTAACCTGCCTGGCCATGCAGGTGTCCTAATTTTGGTACCTGCAAGCCCCCAACAGGCCCCATATTAGACTCCCACACCAGCCCGTAACAGATCATCTCGTCATCTTTCAGGTGTGTGTGATCAGAGTTTTGGGATACACGTGGCTGAACTCGCTCATTTCCCCAAACATGTCATTCAGGTAAGAGTCTTACTGGGTTTACCCCCGTTTATCCTCCAATACATGTATATCCAACTGGGGTTTACTGTTAATAGTGTACTCCCCTATATATAGCTTACCTGGGGTTTACCTCTGTGTATCCTCCTGGATGTTACCTGGGGTTTACCTCAGTGTGTCCTGCTGTATATGTTACCTGGGGTTTACCTCTGCATGTCTTTTTTGTACATCTCACCTGGAGATTACCTCTGCTCCTGTATACCTTACCTGGGGTTTACCTCAAGGTAACCTGCCAACAAATATAGGATTAACTTTCTTATAACAGATGTGTTTGTCTATAATCTCCATGTACATATATCTGTTTGAATGACCATTTCTGTCCAGTTTGCCAAGGAGAAGGCAGCTGAGCTTGAGGACTACCAGAGTGTGAACATGGTTGGTACAGGACTGGAGGGAAATGATGAACCGGCTGTCAAGAAACGCAAGTTAGCCAAACAGGTGAGTTGTGGACAGGTGTGGAGGGGACATGGTGGAATTTAAGTATGGAAATAATGGTGGTAAAGTTTGGAGGTAATGCTTATTAAAGTGTTGAGGTACTGGGTACTGAAGTGTGGATGTGCTGGGAATTAAAGTGTAGAGATACTGGGTGTTGAAGTCTGGATGTACTGGGTATTAGAATGAAGGTACTGGGAATTAAGATATGGATGTTTGAAGGTACTGGGAATTAAAGTGTGAAGAGGCTGCAAATTAAAGTGTGAAGGTACTGGGAATTAAGATGTGGAAGTGTGAAGGTACTGGGAATTAAGATGTGGAAGTGTGAAGGTACTGGGAATTAAGATGTGGAAGTGTGAAGGTACTGGGAATTGAAGTGTGAAGGGGCAGGGAATCAAAGTGTGAACAGACTGGTAGTTAAAGTGTTGAGGTACTGGGAATTAAAATGTGGAGGTACTGGGAATTTAAGTGTAAATGAGCTGGGAATTAAAGAGTGAAGGGGCTGGGAATTAAAGTGTGAAGGAACTGGGAGTTAAAGTGTGGAGGTACAATGAATTAAAGTGTGAAGGTGCTGGAATTTAATATGTGGCAGTACTGGGAATTAAAATGTGAATGCACTGGAAATTAAAGTGTGGAGGTATTATGAATTTAATAAACTGGGAGTTAAAATTTGGAGGTGCTTTGAATTAAAATGTGAAGGTACTGTGAATTAAAGTGTGAAGGCACTGGGAGTAAAAATGTGGAGGTACTGTGAATTAAAATGTGAGGGTACTAGGAAATATGGTAGTATTGGGAGTTTAAGTGTGAAGGGGCTGGGAATTAAAATGTGAATGGACTGGGAATAAAAGTGTGAAGGGACTGGGAATTAAAGTGTGAAGGTACTGGGAATTAAAGTGTGGAGGTACTGGTAATTAAAGTGTGGAGGTACTGTGAATTAAAATGTGAAGGTACTAGGAAATATGGTAGTATTGGGAGTTTAAGTGTGAAGGGGCTGGGAATTAAAATGTGAATGGACTGGGAATAAAAGTGTGAAGGGACTGGGAATTAAAGTGTGAAGGTACTGGGAATTAAAGTGTGGAGGTACTGGTAATTAAAGTGTGGAGGTACTGGGAATTAAAGTTTGAAGGTACTGGGAAATAAAGTGTGGAGGTACTGGGAGTTGAAGTGTGAAGGTACTGTTAATTAAAGTGTGGGGGTACTGGGAATTAAAGTGTGGGGGTACTGGGAATTAAAGTGTGGAGGTACTGGGAATTAAAGTGTGGAGGTACTGGGAGTAAAAATGTGGAGGTACTGGGAGTAAAAATGTGGAGGTACTGTGAATTAAAATGTGAAGGTACTAGGAAATATGGTAGTATTGGGAGTTTTAGTGTGAAGGGGCTGGGAATTAAAATGTGAATGGGCTGGGAATTAAAGTGTGAAGGGGCTGGGAATTAATGTGTGAAGGTACTGGGAATTAAAGTGTGGAGGTACTGGGAATTAAAGTATGGAGGTACTGGGAATTAAAGTGTGCAGGTACTGGGAATTAAAGTATGGAGGTAGTGTGGAGGTACTGGGAATTAAAGTTTGAAGGTACTGGGAAATAAAGTGTGGAGGTACTGGGAGTTGAAGTGTGAAGGCACTGTTGATTAAAGTGTGGAGGTACTCTGTATTAAAGTGTGGAGGTACTGGTAATTAAAGTGTGAAGGTACTGGGAATTAAAGTTTGAAGGTACTGGGAATTAAAGTGTGGAGGTACTGGTAATTAAAGTGTGAAGGTACTGGGATTTAAGATGTGCAGGTACTAGGAATTAAAGTGTGAAGGTACAGGGAATTAAAGTGTGAAGGTACAGGGAATTAAAGTGTGAAGGCACTGTGTATTAAAGCCTGGATGGACTGGGATTTAAAGTGTGAAGGTACTGGGAATAAAAGTGTGGATGGACTGGGAATGGAAGTGTACAGGTACTGGATATGCAAGTGCTGAGACAGATACCTGTACTATTTATAGTGTTAAAATGATTCTATAGAAGTTTTAAAAAGTGATAAAGCAACCCACATTACACATTTTATGATCTTTATTGACCATGTTTGAAGGTAAAGGCAAGGCTGATATTTTGGGAAAGGTAGTTGTTTGGCAGTTCTTAAATAGTCAGAATTTGGCATGTAATGATTTTTTGGCTCAAAATGTCCTGTGTTTTTTATGTATAAGGTGCTTTGTGCTTGAATGCTATATAGATTAAAGACATAGGCCTTCACCCTTACAAACCCATCATTGTCGTTGTAGCATAAAAAGTAACCCTAAAAGATGATAAAATGCTTCTGTTGCCCCATTTTGTCATAGCCGCTTTAGACGGAAATTTAGACATTTGTCCTTATGTGTTCAATGTTCAGACACACATCCACAAAGAAACCAATGTACATTGCCATGGAAACTATGCCATGTGGAATCTTGAGGTAAAATGATATGGTGAGAAATTAGCCCCATACGGTAGCTGAGAGTCGACCTCCTTCTGTGTTAATGTGACTAAGAGAAAAAAATGCACAGTATGATTGGAAACTTCTTACAAAACATTTCCCACAATTTTATACAGCATTACCATGGAAACCATTGACCATTATAATGATGAATTGCATATGTCGTACAGGACCATTATCCGTTACATCGTCCGTACACATGCCTGTTGTTTTGTTGTATAGCTTCTCAACCCAGCTGTCAAGACCAGATCGATATGTTTTATCTTTCTAAATATTACCTGGAAATGGGTTTGGCCATAATAACTAAAATAAGCCAAGAAATTTTGCTTTAATGAATATTTTATGGGTTTTGTTTTGTATTTCCAAGCTTTCAAAATCAGCACAAAGTTAATGGTGAAATAAAATGCAGAAAAAAATATTACCTCAGAGACATTTCAGTGATTTTAAATAACTCAGCGGTATTGTAAGTTCTGCAAGCGCAGAAGAACACAGGCATCAGTTTTAATGCAGAAATAGGTGAAAACGAGAAAAAATTTCACTTAAACCTGTTATCCAACAGCATTGCCAGGGTCCACACTATTACATATTTACCACATCTGCTAATCCCATCATAACGTATGATAATACAAAAAAGGAAAAACTGAAAAGATTGAAAAAGAACGAACTGGATTTGAACCCGTGATTGCCAGGTATCGTACATACAGTGGGCCTACTGCTGAAAACCAGTGTTAAAGCAATGTAGCTTTGATCCTTTGCTCCTAGCCCATAACAAAAGACAAAGAATACAGTGTAGCTAGAATGAATTCCATTCGCAAGGTAAACTTAACTCAGCCACATTCACCTTTACAGCTATCACAGTTTCCTATCACACTGACCTCTAAATATGGTGAAATTTTGCTTCTTTTTTGCACTTTTTATAGTACGTATCTGGCCCTTTATAGTATGCGATTTTCAGCATTACAGCTGTAAGGGTTTTCTGTCGGGTAAGTTCCAAATATGAGAATAATTGTGCCTTTTCGAAATTTGATCCTAGTTTGCGTCAAACATGTAACATGGAAGAACTAAAATGAAATTCATGAGCAGGATGCTAAACTACATCAGGTAGCATACTTAAAATATTTAAATTTAAAAACTTGACGACTTCGTTAATTAGTTCATTTCCACAACTTTCAAGATATAAAAATGATTTTTGTACAGTTAATTTGGTCCGAGGTGTTCTGTTTGTATTATGAATTTCAGCTCAATCACATAAATCCTTCACGAGAAAATGACATGTCAACATATTCTGTTGATGGCAATATGGCGTCCAAAGTAGGTCAGGTTGAAAAATAAAAACTGTAGGGAAAACATTTCCATGTACAAATGATAAAAAGTGGACTGGATTGAACTTCAAAGTGCAAGGACTAGCCTAGGGTGTTTAATAATTTCATGATACTTGAAAAAGAGAGGACAAGAAGACTAACTGGATTTAACCGGATTTGAACCTGAGACTGAATGTTCACTGGCGAAAAGAAAATAAATGGTCCTGTCAGATGTACCGGCTCTGCAACATGTAGGAAGAGACTGTATCTTTTGATCTACTGCTCCCCACTCCAGACAGGATTAGTATACCAGGCCAATGCTAATGCAGTAAATACTTTGATGAAGTCTTGCATGAAGCTCCAGTGTTATTCCGATGGGAGGGTTTTGCAAAATTTTGGTTGTTTTTTTTTTATCATAACTTAAAAACTCTACAACATACAAAAATAATTCTGGCACACTTGCAATCCTGAACTCAAGGAGCACAAGATAGTGTGTTTGTTCAATCCTTTTAAGCACTTTTTTGAGTTGACCTAGTTTTGACCTAACTTTGACCTAACTTTAACGGTCAGTTATGGCCTAATTTGTAAAACAACCTCAAAGTTTTTAACAACATCAGTAGGGCAATACATCAAGACATAGCGAATGAAATTTTATTCAGATAGCTAATATCGTTTTGGAAAAGAAGATTTTTTAAGTTTTACATCAAAATTCAGTATGGTGGCTAAATTATGTGACTAGCCAGAGATCATCTAACATTGAAAGTTGCTTCCAGACTGCAAAGTTTGGATTCTCTACCTTCAGCAGTTTTGGAGATATTGCAATTTTGCAGTCAGACTAAAAATAATAATAATAATGCAAACGATTTCAAGAGGTGTCCCGCCAGAATGGCAACGATCCCTTATGAAGTTCAAGGAGCTTGTGATTGCACAAATTTTACAAGATATGTCATGTTACCATCTGGGACTACCTTGTAGCTATTCAGTCATCTTTAGACCGGTGATATTTTGGTTTGTACGTAGCACCTTCATCCCTGACAATATCAAAAAATGTAGTTGTGTCCATTTATCAATCGATTGTCAGCACTGTCAGTGATTCCTGTCAGAACTAGAATCATTGCAGACAAGGACAAGAATAGAGAGAGCATAGTTCTGTTTTTTCGGCACAAGTAATTTTGAATCACACTTTATTCTGCTATCTGTGCTAAAGTTCAAGCGTAGTCTGACTTACTCATTATAATTGGTGGCAACATTGTTTTTGTGCAAGATTGATGAGACAGCCCAAATTAGCATGTGTATTCTGCAGGTGATCAAACTGGGAAGGCATGTGATGTATGGTTTGACCGTCTGGCGAACTGAAATGTGTACATGTATGGCACGTAAAGTACTCTCTGGTCAATTGGGCTTTTTTTCTTTCGGGTGCTTGTATGGTGTCTGCTTTCTACAGGTATAAGTTTTATTACAGTGTAGTACAATTGTTGTGCCAGGTTTGACTTTTAGGTTGACAGTTCATGTAGGAAGGTTGGTTGTTGTACTGGACTGAACCGACAGTTTAGAAATGGGTAGTTGAGATACATGTAAGTAATGACATGGTTTTTGAGCGTAGTTTTAAGGGAATAGAATAATTATGTTGATGATGTTTTTGTTGTTCACAGGAAGGAGAAATCATCATACAAGAGTTCCTGAGAAAAGTGAAGAAACTTAACACTGACAGTTTGGGTGAGGAAGAAATGAGAACAGAGCTTGACAAACTGAAGAAGGAGGTAGAAGTGAAGAACAATGCTTACATTAATGATGTACTGGCAAGGAAACAGTGACAGGGAGGAAAAAGTTGACAACACTGGAGAGGTGAAGAACAGTTCTTACATTAATGATGTACTGGCAAGGAAACAGTGACAGGGAGGAAAAAGTTGACAACACTGGAGAGGTGAAGAACAGTTCTTACATTAATGATGTACTGGCAAGGAAACAGTGACAGGGAGGAAAAAGTTGACAACACTGGAGAGGTGAAGAACAGTTCTTACATTAATGATGTACTGGCAAGGAAACAGTTACAGCTCAGTAGTGCTTGGAGGAAGAAGTTGACAAAACTGAAGAAGGAGGTAGACGTGAAGAACAGTTCTTACATTATTACCAGTCTTACCAGGACACAGTGACAGCTAGCTGAGTAGAGTTGGGAGGGAGAGTTTAACAAACTGATGAAGGACCACATGTCTTGAAGATATTTACCTGAGTAGTACTTCTAGTAAAATCTGTTATTTGTCCCCTGAAGGCTCCCAGGGCCGCAGTAATGGCGTTCTTGTCCACATTTTGTTACAGTTTTTATAAAGCAGCTATTATCAAATTGAAAGTAAGAACATGGCTTCAAGAAGTTTCTGTTCAAGATTGAGCTGTGGGCCCCTACATGTACATCTTAATGTGGACAAAATTATGGCAGAGCTTTTTTCTTGAACTGTGTGTGATATTGAATTTAAACATAGTACATGACTTCACCATAACATGGCACAGGCGAACTTCTAGTTATAGGTCCCTACATAAAATTATGGCTGTTTTTGTCCATTTTTCTGGACATAATTTCAAACCAGTCCATTGTTTGGAAGTGAAACATCGTAGATGTCTTCACCCTTCTCCTTCACGTAACATTTTTTTGTTCTTTTGGGGACTTACATATATTGCTTTTGCAGTGTTTCCAGAATGCTTGTTTGTTATGTAAATAAATTAATACGACCAACCTTTTATGATGAGACAGTGAGGTAGAGTGATACACCAAACTGCGTGTACATGGGTGTTGCGTCACAGCATGGTGCATGGTAACCATGGTAACCAGGGCTTAGCTATAGCAGCCGTGCCCCATGTAACGGTAAAATATGTTGTGAGGAATCGGTGAAGGATATCTAGACGTGTGGCTATGCCCAGAGCAGATACACTAGCGCAAGGTTTGCTGGTCATTATCTGGCCTGGATTGGTGTGAACAGCATGACTGTCACGTCCAAGACTTGGGTGCTGATTAGGGTGGTGATATTGAATGCACTCGATGATCTCCAGTCGTGGCTGTAATCAAACCACGTGAATAAAAGAGCCTGTTGAGCATTAGACTAGAGCCAAAGCTGAGTGCACCTGGCAGGTGGGCCCTATTACCATTACCTCAAGTATATCAAAGTAAAGAAATAACAATATCTCTGCAGTGTTACTGTGATGAACCTTAATTGCATGATTGACTGTGAATTATGCTTCCGAGAAGTGTGAATAAAAAGTGGTATTTTGCTGATGAATTGATTCTTTTGTAGGGTAATGATGATGGCCTGCCTCAAATTAGATCCAACTGTGCACTGATAAAGGGTTGCTTTTGGCCGTGTAAGGTTGACAATATCTGTATGCGGACAATCTCACCACATATAATCTCCTCCATCCACATTCTGGCCTACTTCTCAAGTACATGGTGTTTTACCTATAGTTCTGTCAGACCATGACCAGTATCGTGTCAGACCATGACTGGTGTCCTGTCAGACCATGAACGGCGTCCTGTCAGACCATGGCTGGTGTCCCTTCAGACCATGATTGGTGTCCTGTCAGACCATGAACGGTGTCCGGTCAGACCATGGCTGGTGTCCTGTTAGGCAGTGACTGATGTCCTGTTAGACCATGGCTGGTGTCCTCTCAGACCATGACTAGTGTCCTGTCACATTATTACTAGTGGTGGTGGAAATGTTTAAAAAATCAGAAAAGAAGGATATGTGTTTGGTCTGTTTTATCGATTTTTGACACACATTTCAACGTTATAAAAAAGTAGCCGGATATCCAGTGATTTGAAGAAATTACATTTAGCCCCGTGTAATGAAAACTTATCAATCATAGAATGATGAGACCTGTACAAGATTGTAGCCCATGTTATGCCCTTTGTACGGCGCAGATTTATGCTACGATCAACAGTTCTTTCTGCAGATTTTTGAACAGTGTTATCTTTGGCTTGTTGAGAAAAAGTTTTATATTAAACAAGAATGATATTTTGACTCGCCCCACAAGCTCCCACCAACCTCCTTTCTCTCACCCCATTCGATCCATCATGTACGTACACGTAAACCCTTTGCTTCGCCGGTAAACTGATTTAGTTTAAAGGAGAAGACCGGGGAAGTACTGAGAAGTTTGTTGTAAAAAAGTATATGGGAACGAAGAGCTGGTAGGATACCACAGTGCACACATTTTGGCTACATAAACAGCACGTCGAATACACATGAGAAGGATCCCGGCTTGACATTTCACAGCTAGAAATTCACGTTAGTCAGTCAGCATCGGGTGGGTAAAATGTCAGCATCTTCTGACAGCTATGTGAGCTCACGGTGATGCAGCACATGTTTCTTAGAGAACGTCTAAACAATTATCAGATGGTGTTTTGGAAATCTTCAAACATAACTGCTTGCGCAACAATTTACGTTACACTTCCCCGGTCTTGTCCTTGTCCACACAGTCCTGTCAAGGACACCTGTGGAAATCGGTCTGATTATTGTCGTTTGCTCACTTTGAGCTCCAATATCTCCAAAACTTCCAAAGATAAAGAAACCAAACTTAACAGTCAGGATACTGCAATCGTTAGAGAACTTTTGAATCATTTCTTGTTTGACTAGTGACGTGGTTTGGCGGCCGTTTTGAATTTTATAAAAAAAAAAAAGCCATGAGAAATCTTCATGTCCAAAACCGCAAACCGATCGGGCTGGAAATTTTATGTTTTGTTACTACCTTATAAGGCTTACAGTGTGAAAAGTTTGGAATTCCGTGTGCAAATTAGGATTTGATAAACTAATGCCAAACTAGTGCCAAACTTGTCCGATTCTAAATTTTGCCTGAATTGATCAAACTGTCGTCTCATCTGGGCAATGAATTTGCAAGTAGTATTATGTTGTGATGGGCGTTTATTACCTCATATATGTTACCTTTCAGGAATGGTTAAAATTTTTTTCCTATATATAACGTAGGTTTTCACCTTGCTTTCTCCATTTTGTTACCATGGGGTCCACATCCGAATATCAGAAAAAGTGCAATAGCACGGAACCTGGGAACAGTGCTGGGTTTTTCTCCACAAGAGAAGCCCAAGCGCCTTTGAACTTTTAACAACTGGTCACAACCTTTATTGCTGCATCTTGTGGAACCGTCTTATAATTTTTAAGCTTGTGTGTAATATAGCTTAACCAAAGTGAAAGACTGATCTTATGTTTCTGTTTGCTGTTTTCTACGCCTTTTTCCTCATACTTGTCAGAAAGCCAATTATGATGGCAGTGTCATCTGTCCAGCTAAAGCCAATGTCTTACTTAATTCTAGCGTTCATCAAAGTGTGTGTAGAAGCGATCGATCGTCCTGGTTCTTTTGGTAATAGGCTGTTTCGCATCCATTAACAACAGGAAGACGCGCATACCAGCCGAGAAATGCGCCTACCATTTCAAACCGAACATTATCTCTTTTATAGACACACCCTCTCCAGTCACATCTGCTTCTCCATGGTAACTAAAACCGATTTCATTGGATACGGAACTACATGTACCCGGTTGTGTTCGACTAAACCAGGTAGATGTGGATACAGAGTGGACATATCAGATTTTTAAGAAACTGCTAGGATAAATGCAAAGAACAAATCCAAGAAAGTATTTGTTTCACGATACAGCCTCATGAGAAATATCCTGGTTGCAAGAGAGCTATGAATGCCTCGGACACGTTGAACGTGACCTCTGAGGCTTTAAGTGTGATCACACTCTCAAACTTTATCCTTCTAGTGCCTGCCTGCCTTGCCAACCTGTTGGCGATAGTGATATTCGCGCGCTCAGTGCACCGAGGGGGACATGTTGCGAATGTATTTCTACTATGTCTGAGTACCACAGACTTTCTTGGTTGTTTTTACGGCATGCACGCAATTCTCAACCCACTGTATCAGCACCTTTTTAATCCCACCCTGTGTTCCGTTTCGGTGTTTTTTGGTGCCTTTTGCGGTTTACTGTCGGCTCTGTCGGCCGCACTGCTGGCTGTTGACCGGTACTTCGCTCTGTGCAAGCCTTACACCTACGGAATAGCCTTCACCAGAAAGAGATCCTTCCTCTACATAGGCATCATTGTGCTGATCGCAACTCTAGTGTGTCTGGTCAACGAAATTGGACTTGGTAGCTCTCACGAATATGTGAACAACTCGGATGGATCTGTGACAATCCTGTGTTCTTCTCGATTGTATCAGACTGCCCCTGAACGCCGGGTTTTCGGCTACCTGTACGGCACCCTGGGAGCTACAGTCTTGCTGGCGGTCGTCTTCTGTAACATACGCGTGATCTGCACAGTGCTTAAGATGAAGCGGGCCGTTGTGAGCCTTGGATCCTCCCGGAGCGAACCAACAACCGTCAGCCAGTCGACCCAGGCCGAAGTGAAGTTTGCCAGGGTGATCGGAGGCCTGTCCGTTGTCCTCCTCGTGTGCTGGTCTCCTTTCATGGTAAGTTGGAAGGGAATCAATTGATTAGTTATTTTAATCGTTTCATGTTGGTTAGGTAATCTACCTTTGTACCCTATCGTGTCTGAGTGAACCAGTTTTGTGCTGCACGCTTACGTTATATCCCAAGGCCAATCCAATACAACGTTTGACACAAAACACCGTAGAGTTGAGAAAGCATAAGAAGTATAACATTACGACGGTCGCAAACAAGAAGAAACAGTCAGCAGTTTTCTGTAATGACGGAAAGATGCAAGGAATGTTCAAGGCGGAGGAATTTCATTAGTATCTAGAACGTGTGGTCTGCTAGTTCAAACTGTCGTTTACCAAACTATGTATATCAGTTGTGCTTTGATTGCAACTGTTATTGTATATAATTCTAGAAACATACGGTCCCTAACCTCGGCTTAAGCGGAATAACACAAACATATGAAGCGAAGCTTCTGGAGATTCCCTTAAATATAATGGACTTAAAGGTGAAGGCATTTGGTAGAATATCCTGGACCCACTGGATTTTGCAGTCATAACTTGTGCATGACCTCAGTTGAAGTCGTCACATAACACACTTGGTGATATCAAATGCTACACGCCGTATGCACGCCCCTTCGGTATATTGCTAACCAAGTAGGGATAATTCACGAAACAAACTCCTTCTTGTGGTAAAGTCATCATGACTGGAAACCGTTAGCGTCCAGTCTATGAACAAATACAAAGTCCAAAGAAGATTTACAATCTGACGTTAGACACGTATCAGCCTTGGCTACTAAATTTATGGGATAAATTTATTTATTGTTTGATTGTATAGGCCGTACTCAAGAATATTTCACTGAGAGTATGGTGGGCAGTATTATGGTGAGAGGAAACGCGATGGAGCTGGCAGATCATCAGTAGGCCTATACCGTCTGGTGAATGAGAAAGATCGTGCCTTTCCAGAACAACTTTCTGTCCTATAATAACTCTTCAATAACCTCTGTATGTATTTTAACTGAAGAATGCTTTGTTGCCATTGATAGCAATATAATGGTGACTGGTTTTGGTAAACATCTGGACAAGGAATGTTGAATTTCTTACAATTGAAAGAAATGGTAGTATAGTGAGTAAGGGAATAAAACAATCATAGAGGTGTCCCTATATGGTGTGTGTGTTTGAGCGTTTAGTTAATCGGTGTAACGTTTTGAGTTCTTAAGAATCCACGTATAGTTGACGCCTGAGTCTTGTGCAATTATACGGCAGTTCTTTTTCCAAAATGACGGTACCTTTTTGCAGTGCCTTCGTTAAGGGAGAAGGTGCAAGTTTGGTGGTTCAATTGTAATAATTCTCGGAGACAGAAACGTGTTATTAGGAGTCCTGTCCACTGGAACTATACTGTATTTTCTCTGAAGGTCGGTAAATTCCTTTTGCACGGCACAGTCGTTCAGAATTGAGGTTTGAGGAGTTATCTATGTAATATATTGCATGTATGACACAGAGGTGTGTTATTGAAAGCTAAAAAACGTCCGTTCCAGTCCAATGTTGCCTCGTGTAAATTATCGGACAACGTTTTAAGTGACTGAGGATGGATAGAAATTCGCCCTGATACTATTTGGTATATCTATGTATTACGATGTAATTTGCACAGGTTTCATGTAAGGGAACATGATAATGGCCTTGCTTTCATCAGGGAATGGTTTGTGTTAAATGTACTAAGAATGTGCGCCTTGGTTAATAACGAAAGTACAACCGGAAGTGACGTATGTTAGGACATTTGACTGATTGCTAAATAATAAGGTGTTACACGACAGTGAGCCACATAAGAAACACCCACACCCTGATGACAAGATTGATGTCAACACGAGAAAATGACAAACAGGCCAGTGTCTTTTATGAGTCATTTCTACCTACCACATATGTACATAAAGTGACGAGTACAAATGGGTTATAGACTGTGGTCAATCTTGCCCTCATTTAGCTGTGTGGTGAAGAAAATCCGCATTTGTCACTTGTATGTTGGCTTTAAAATGGTTTGTTAGATCGGTGGTATTAAACTGTAAGTCGCGGGCCGTCCATTGGACTCGCTTAATATTCGACTTGTAAAATAACGTCTTTTCAGGCGACTGTAGGTACGTTGTGATAAGGCTTAAAAGATCTGTGAAATTTAATGGTTTTTGTGATCTTGTCCGGACATAGGTATAAAAATATGTTTCTTACTTCACTCTTTAGAGTGTAAGAGTGAGTTTAGGATAGCAAAACTACCCCAGATTTAAAACTTAAGAAGTGTGTTCAACTTGTTCATTTATTCGTTATCAAATTATAAGCTTCAGTGGTCTGTCTTACAAAGAGGCTAAACTAAACGTAAATATCATGGCGACATATATCTTCAATATACTGTACCATCATGACAGTTACGTTTGAGATAACTTACACCCTCTTCGTAAGACGGACCTCGGAACCTTAGTAATTATGATTTCAGAGTTAGGTTTCACAACTCCTTGGATATTCTCATGTGTTTCCCACTGACGTTGTAGGTGAACTCGTTCCTTGCCCAGATGGACGTTCAGGTCAGCCCTCCCTATCTGACCGCCACGCATATACTGGTCACTGTCAACTTCATGGTTGACCCCTTTGTTTTCCTGCTCCTGAGGAAGTCCTACCGCCAGGAAGCCACCCAGCTGTTGTGTGGTCGCTGCTGTCACGTGGCCACTGCTGGTAATGACGTAATAGTGCCGACAACTGTACGCTCCTTCATCAATCAGAATGGGGAGTCCCCGAACACGTGTTCTGCCTGAGCGAACCCCGCGTTTTGCATACCTCGTCGCCGAAGTCGGCTGAAGAGCTTGTCGCACACCGTCCATTCCCGATACTCTGTGACTGACACGATCTCATCTTAATTCAAAACAGTGTAATAGCCAATTATCTTTTTGGATCTTCACAAGTGTTGAGTGTAAGTTAATGTATGTTTTTGTTTGGAAATAAATCTTTCTATAAAATTTGTTTCAGTTGTTTGTATCGAAATTGCAATAATTTCATATTAAGCCGCGCTCTCTTTGCTGACATGAACAAAAAGTCAGGCATAAGGAAGACTGAGCACATCGGGCGGGGGGAAACAGTGTATTACGTTGCCTGCCACATGTTTCCAGACCCGTACATTGACGGATATAGGTCCCAAACAAATTGTTGCGATAATCACAACATTGGGGTAGACAAAATGCTTTCAAAGGTGCCGTTAACCTTGTGAAAAGGTTGATAAAAAAGATATATTATTTGAAGTCAAGTATTTAGAAAATACTTGATGCAATGCCTTTACCGCCATTTAGAAATATTCTTCTGATGTCAAAATATGTTGACAGTACAAACCCATGGTTTTGATAGGATTACATTACATTACATTACATTATATTACATAGGATTACATTTTAAGTCATGGTGACCAATGGTTTAGTATGACGAGCAAGTTCAGTAAAATAGTCCGTGCTCAAAAATAGTCTCATGCAATACAGAGGTAAAGGTCCGTTGCGAAACTCTGCCATACTCCTGCCTATGCAGTATAGCTGCATAAATCCGTTACAACGTTCTTTCCCATTCAAACCTATGCAGTATAGAGACAGAAGCCCAGTACGAAGTTCTGTCCCACTCCAGCCTATGCAATATAGAGGCATAAGTCCGTTACAAAGTCCTTCCTCACTCCAACCTATGCAGTATAGAGGCATAAGTTCGTAACAGTGTCCTTCCTCGCTCCAAATTATGCAGTAAAGAAGCATAGGTCGGTTACAACAGTTCGGCATCAGTAGGTTGATTGGGACAACTTACCTTTATTCAAAAATAAAAAAGATCAATCCTCTTTTACGAGATAATGCATGAAAGGCACCAGTACTGAAACATGCATTTAACCAGGTTATCTCTGAATCGACCGCTGTCCTGTTCTCTGTCAGTGTCGTGATTATGCTGATACGAGTCTGTGCCAAATTTGTAAAAAGGATGCATTGAATCATGTAGCTTATTTTCAATTGTTTATCTTGTGAAATGCTGCTGCTGACTTGACTGTATGTCAAGGCTGAATGTGAAGGCATTCTTGCAAGGGAGAAATGTCCTGATTGGTTGAGTTCAGACCACTGCAGACTAATCATCCTCAGATTTGGAGACAAGGGACGTTTGATAGGAGTAGCCGTGTTGTATGTATCCTCTAGTGACCTCACCAACTGAAAAATTCACAAGTACCCCAGGACGCTTTGGCCACTAAATGTACATTTCACATACGGGTAAGGTTTAAAAAAAAAATGTCATCTTTTCAGGACATAATATATTTCTTATATTTCCGTTAGTGCCTGATGTAAATTTGTGAACTGTATGCGAGTACACTCACCACAAATCTGTCATGATCAGAGATAAACACGTGCATTTCAAGTAACAAAAGCGAGAGAAGGCATTCCAATGAGTGATGCATTTTAGGATACAGACACTCACTTTGTTCGATACAAGGGCAAAATTTTGTTCAATTGTTTCCTTGATTGTTTGATCGAGTTGGATGTCGGTTTCAGCATAAGTTTGCTCCTACCAAGACGGTGGCTCATTGTAGGATTCAAGGGCAATATGTGCATGGTGCTGCTTCACTGGATCGCCATACTGAAGACACCAGACCCGACACCCCGCTCAGTCACATTATTCCGACACCGAGCCGGTCGGTATTTTGCTCATTCCTTTAGTGCAGAACCCCTAGGGATGTAGTGCCAAGATTGCCGATGATCCTGATCGTATTGACGCACAGAAATCCTTGAAATTTCAGACTGATGCTTTCTACGACCACTAGAATGACAACATTTCAAAGTAACACTTTCTATATTTTTGGCACTTTCGGTATTGACGTCACACAAATCCGATCTGCGAAGTATAATTCCATTGAAATACATACCTCATTAATAGGTCGCCGCCAGGTTCAGTCATATACTCTAAGGTAAAGGAGTGAAATGACAGTCTGTTTCTCTTAACATGTCGCCTATATTCCGCTGTCTGTAAAATGACTTGTACTCTCTAGTAAAATGGACTTTATAGTCAGTGACAGGTAACACAACAAGCGCCACACGTTGATGTGTTGGACGGCCATGTTACGGCAAAGAAAATGCAGTTAAAACACTGTTTCGAATTCATAATGTACAACTCCATAAGTTTGTTTTCGACATCAAGAACGCATTGTCTGGGATGACGTCATAATTATTCAAAAACCAGCGGCATACAGGAATTGGCATAAGTATATGGGATAATGGGTAATTTGTTTTATGCTGTTAAACCAAACTTCGAATTGTAACAAATCTTACACTATTGTCCTCGGGAATGGAAGACATTATTGGTTTGTTTTTTTTTCTTTTTTAGCCGAATTGTACAAGACTGAAATCTTGAGCCTTTCTGTCGTGAGCTCATATTACTACATGAGATAAAATAAATTTCATTTATATAGGTTATGTGGGAGGGTGCAGTCTACAGTTTTGCCTGGGAATGTCGAGAAAAATTGCACTGACTGCTCAGCTGTCCAAAATGACAGAAATCTGTCATCATTCTTATGACCAGTTGGACCCAAAATATACCTTTCAACTACATCTCATGTAACATGTTACATCACACATGCAACCATGTGCGAGTCTTCAAAAAAGTACACTTTTTGCACTAAAAAGTTCAAAATACGTCTAAAACGGTGACGTTTGCCCTGTATTGACCCAATTTCCAATCCGACACCATATTCTTTTCCAATGTTCATTTATCAGCACCCAAAAAAAAAACATCATAATTAGGATAGATCAAACCACCAGTTTTCGGCAAATTCTCCTAGAGAGACAGGCCAGCCTCTACAACAACAACAACGGTATAAAACACTTAAGGTGTTTCACAATACGTTATTGACTAAAGGCCTTTTTGGCAGCGAGTATGACTGATTTTACAGAGAGCTAAATACAGGCGACAGGTTACAAGAAACAAAGTATATCAGCCCGACCCTCGATCTCCAAAATAACTATCGAATGCGCATCATAATGTGGCTTTATGGTGACATTTCGTTCGTGCCTTATACAGTCTGTATATGCATTTAATTTTACTAATTATGACCCTGTTTTTGTAGGGTGCTCCTGCCTCGTGTCATCGTCACATTTCTAGCGTGATCCATGTATTAGACAGCATCCTCCAGAGGAGGGTTCCATTAATGACTGGCCTGTTCATAATCTGTCCCTCACGGATTGGATCAGTGAGAGGCCGTCCATTATCACGCTTTATGTTCTCACGGGTACCGCATTGTGTATGTCAAAGAGATCAGTGTAGGCCTACGGAGTGAATAGGTTAATCTTACCAGAAATATGACAGAGATAAATGCGGGATGTTTCGGACATCCACGAAGGAATTCTAACTGGAACAAAACACGAAGGGAAATTACACTCTTCCAGGAGAAGCTTAGCGTTTGAAGTCGTCAATGCTGTAATCCATTTACGTCAGCTTTTAGGTGTATGTATACGGAGATTGATATGACGTGGGTATGTGAGATATTGACATTCATTTCTGTAACAAGCCAAATTACGTTCTGGTTATGACGTCATTTGTTACTTAAATAGCTTTCACAATGTACTAAAAATATAGTTATCGCCATTTGTAAAAATGGGCAGAAAGTTCAAACGCAGAAGCGGCAATGGCCGAAGTAATATAACCTTAATTATTTCGATGGCGAGGTAGAAACAAACCGAAACATCCAATGACCTTTAGCCGCTGTATAGCGGCAACCCAAAGTCTTGTCTGAAGCTGCCAGATGTGACTTAATATGGAAGATTGCGATATCCGGACACCATCGTCTTACTGGTGGAAAAGGTCTCAGTAGTACTTCTTGTTAGTTACAACAACCATTTTATCTGTAGGCATTGTCGCTGACTGAGACACAAAACCACATACCCAAATTTGGAATTTCAGCGCTGTATGAAAAATTCATTCAATGCAATTCTTATCTTTAGAGGTTGTCTTTCGAAATTTCAATAAAGTTCAGGTTTATTTGATAATATTTTTATATATATAAAGTTTATTGAAGCTCTATACAATCTTGGAATGGAGCACAATGGCGACTCATGTTTCTGCTGCCTTGATCGTTGTTGTCTTTATGCATGTGTAATACATTACCAGCGGGCACAAAAGATGGCGTCGCAAAGTCAGGGCTGAACCAGGGAGCAACCTACAAAACCCCTGTCCTAGACCCATTATGACCTTTTATCTTTCTGTATTAATGTACCGTATTTTAGTTATGATTTGCGTAAAAAATCCTGAAAATTCAAGAATGGAAGTTTCCAAGGAAAATCTTACAATAGAGAAAGCACCTTGTAATGGTTATTTCGTCACGGTGGCATTAATGGTCTGTACGGCGAATTCTGAACAGTGCTTAGTACAGGTTTGATCACTTAGCTTGAGCAGCCGTTGATGCCTGCTTGTGTCCGTGTCTAAATACCTGCTTGCGTTCATGGGTGGTTATGTCCATGTATAAATCCGTCCGTGTGTTGATGGGTGGTTAAGTCCGTGTATAAATCCGTGCGTGTGTTGATGGGTGGTTATGTCCATGTATAAATCCGTGCATGCGTTGATGGGTGGTTAAGTCCGTGTGACCATGAGTGGTTGTGTCCGTGTAAAAACCCGTGCATGCGATGATAGGTCGTTGTATCATTGTACAAATCCGCGCAAGCGTTGATGCGTGGTTATGCCCGTGCAAAAATCCGTGCTAGCATTGATGGGCCTGTATTTATGAATAACACGGGAATAGCAATATGGCGAGTGGATGATATCGGTTCTCACAATTTACGTTTCAAGCTTGTTCATCCCAGTGGTAAACACTGACAAAAGGCTTTGCCTAATCGAAAACGGTATTTATAGGGCGCCATGTGTTACTTTCTCATTTATCTACACTATTTACATATCCTTAACTTTTCACCATCAAACTTTAGAAATCTGATGACATTTGTCCTTTTGTATATTTTTTGTATATTTTTAAAAGAAGACACGTTTGACGTATATATGTCGAAGTGGGTAACTCCATATATAAAAATCTAAACAACTGAGGGGCCTCCGTGGTGGAGGGGGTTAGCGCGCCAGCGCGGCGTAATGACTTAGTGACTCCCACCAATGTTGTCGCGTTCTCTTATCCGGCCGTATACGTAGGAAGGTTCGGGCTCTGCCCGGTTTCCTCCCTCCATAATGCTGGCCGCCGTCGTATAAATGAAATATTCTTGAGTACGGCAGAAAACACCAATCAAAAAAAATAAATAAATCTAAACAAACTGCTGCATTTATAAACCCGCTTGTCCCCTTGTTTCGCCCGATTTATTTCACTGGTTGTTTATATATAATTTTTAAATAAGGGCAACAGTTTATATGGGCATTTATATATAACCAGTGACCATTCTTCAACATATACAAATCCCGTCTGTTCGATTTAAATATCGGAGAATCTGTGATACTATTTTAGCTGCTTCTACTGCCATTGCATGTACAGTTGTGTACGTTGCCATTTTTCGAAATAAATCGGAAGAAACGCGTGGTCAACCAGATTTAGAAATGCAGGAGTTGGTTTGGAGTTGTGGAGTTGACCACTTCGACATATAAACCTATATGCCTGAAGACATGGCAAAGGAAGGGTTGTCATGTAATCATCTACACCAAACTTGCTTTCTGTTGAATAGACAATTTATACTGAATTAAAGGTGGAAACGTTTGGAGGGCAAGTTCCTTCTGATTTGCTGGAGTACAGGTGAAAAGTTACAGATGTCAGTCAAAAATTACTGCGCAGGGTGGGATTTCTTTTCATGTGTTACTATCTTTTTCTCTTCTATCACCTGACTGGACAACTAATTGTCCGTACCTTTAAGTGATTTCTTCACAGTGCCTGGAACTCTTATCACGAGCGGGCAGGCATCTATCAGCAGTCCTCAAATTACTTCCTTAATTACACATAATGTTTCTCTGATTATCCCAATTAGATTTTCTCGCATGACAGTTTCAGAGAGATTGCTTTATAAAAGCACTTATCATTTAATTGCACATAGTGTGTATGTACTCGCAAGGTGTGTGCACCTTAATTCGGGAAACACCAAAGAATCTATCTAGTAAAGCGTATTTATGGAAACCGATAGGGTCCACTTACCATTTTGCTATCTCTACAATATGAACGCGCAATCCTAGCTCGAGTGTTTTTACACATGTAGCTTACAGGTATGGTCCAAAACGCAGACGAGTGAACGCTTACATGTGCGATTCATGCCCCGAGCGTCGAATGTACATAGGGCCGTTCGGTTAGCTTTACACGTCTTTCCCACAAGTCTGTTCGTCACATGTGGGAAGGTTTGCCAGTGGCTAGCCAAAGGTCGGGATCCCGACATCCCGGTTTCCTGCGCCTACAGAAATGACGGCACTGTTGAAGTGAAAATTCCTGAATATGGCCTTAAATAATGAACGTTTTGTGGAATGACCTAGTGCAGGACGACCCCGTTTTAATGTGTTCTGAGATTGTCTTCGTATCAAGTCATGGGTGTCGTGTCTGGCCTCAGTATATTCTGACTGGGATGTCGTGTCTGGTGTCAGTATATTCTAATTTTGTCATGCCTGGTGTCTGTTGAATGGTATATCTGTTATCATTAGACCTATTTCCTGGCTGTACGGTGTCATGTTTGGTGTTAATATGTTCTGACTATGTACATGTAGGTATCGTGCTTCGTGTCAGCATACTCTTATTAGTTGCGGTGTCAAGTCCAGTGTCTTTCACATGCTGAAATGTTCAGTGTCTTCCACATGCTGTTTTAGAGAAGTAGTGCAATACAGCTATAGCCGTTGTGGGATTCTCCTGCCGAATGAAGACACCGTCGTCATGTTGTAAAGGAAATCATACTGAAGGTAATGTTCTGAGACTGAGTCTGTTGCCGCTGGTAACGGTATATATATATTTCATCACAAAACCAACATTGTGTCATCTCAATTCCGTAGTCTTTAAATCAAACAGTAACGCTTAGCCTATTGAAAATCAAAGAAATCTGAATCCATGGGCTATATTTATATAAAAATATATATTCGATGAAGCGTGATGGGGGGCGGACGACTAATGAGGCAGTGGTCATTAGGCCTTTTGATTTGGAAAGACAGATTACAGCGGGATTTCCAATAGTCGTTGTAGAGGCGCGCTGCTGTGACACATAGGGGGCGCTCCATACTTGATAATCACGTGCGCTTCTTCAGAACGCACAAGCAAATAATAGAGCGGACAACCTGAAGTTAAATCAATTTTAATGAAAGCAGTGTATGTTGATCTGAAACAATGAACAACCTCAATGCACTGTGTAGGCCTGTAGATTGTATCCTTGGTGATAATGATAAACAAATACAGATTTACTCACAGAGCAGGCCCAGAACTATTCACGCCTCTTTTCTGCCAACTTGTGATTCAAAGGTAAGATTTTGTAGATCCCAAGGCTGAATAAAAGTAAATTGCACAAAACCCACAGAATGCAAACTGCCCCAGGATTATGCGACTCTTCGTATCTCTTTTTATCTCATTTTTTTTATTTATTAAGAATGATAGAGTAGGATTTGTTTTAAGATATCACATTTTGATTTCATTCACTGATGCGTCATTCACTTTCGAGGCAATATTATTTAAATTTTGTTTCCATGGCTGTCACAATATAAAGACATTTTTCGATTCCAGATCTCATACAATGAGTCCTATGAGCATGGGTGCACGTTGACATCGAATTTGTCTACAAATTTTCTCTACTTTCCAAAAACAGAAGAAACTGTCGCTAAATATCTTTTACATATGGCGGCCAGGTTTGGGGCGGAGAAAGCGGGAATGGCCGGGACAGTGAAGAAATTGCCCACGTGTGACGTATACAGACACCTACATGATAGAGACCTGGACCCGCGTGTACGAAACTTCCTATGTTCAGTAAAGTTGATAGCCCATGCCATAAATTGCATATTCATGGTAAAGATGTTGCTTTTAAACCTTAGCGAAACATTTGTTTCTTTAGAAAAAGAAATATGTCATAAATGCGCGCGAGGGGTCATTCCATTTGTATGTCTGATACATGATCTCTGTTCTAGTATTTGTTACTATTCTGTCTAAAACCAGCATTTTGGCTTCTATAAACACATGAAAAACGCACTGATAGAAACTAAACCATTGAGGTTTTTAACAAAGACGATTCGTTGAAAAGAAAAAAAACTTCTACATTTATTTGTTTCTATATCTGGATTGTATTTTCCGATGAATCAATCAGCCGAGCTGTCTTGAAGTGTAATGATCCAGTGTCATTGCTCGGTCATTGTCATTTTGTGTACACCAGACAAACTTGAATGTTTATCTATCATTATTGGGAGCACACAAGTGGTGAGGGCAGGTGCAGTCCAAGACCATACTCAGAAAATATCTGTGAAAGGTTGACGTGTGTGCGGTAAGTTGTGTGCTGCAGGGTTAGGACTCTGAGAAACATTATCAAAGCTGATTCAAATGGAGAACAGCACAGTTGCCTGTGGCGCAGACATGGTTCAGGACAATCGCTCAGAATTGGAGAAAGTTATCAAGACGGTGTTGATCAACAGCATCGTGTTGTGCATCGTCCTCAGCAATGTCATCAACCTCATAGTGCTGAGGAAGACGACGCAGATTCCGCCAAATGCTCGCATCTGCCTGGTGAACCTGAGCATAGCTGACCTGTGCGTGGGTCTGGTATCCTGTGCCCCCAGCGTTTACCCGGCCTACACCGGCGTGTGGCCCTACGGGGATGCCCTCTGCCAGATCACCGGCATCTTCCACGGCTCCTCTGTTACCATCTCCATATGGAGCCTGTCGCTGGTCAGTGTAGACCGCTATTTCGCCATTCTACAGCCACTGCGGTACCCTGCCATCATGACTCCCCGCCGGATCTACGCCGTCCTGGTCACTTTCTGGGCCATTGCGCTGACCACCTTCCTCGTCCCGGTCCTGATCAAGAAGCCAACGTTCGTGTATTACCGGTACACGGCGGAGGAGAACCTGTGTGGTATGTTTTGGGAGTTTCGTGAATTTGCGGTTCTCACAGCCGTCTACATCCCCATAGCCTCTGGATCGGTTCTCATCTACACCAATTACAAGATCCTGCGCGCAGTGTTTCAGCTCCGTAAGGTCAGTCCGGCTGAGGCTCGTGTTCAGCACAAGTCCAAGGAGGGCGTGAAGAAGGACTTCAAGGCGGTGAAAGTCCTGATCATCACCTCGGCCGTGTACTTCAGCGCCTGGGGCCCCTATGTTCTCCAAGTGTTGGTCGTGGCCGCCAAACCCGATCTCTACATCTGGCCCTTGTTCAAATTCGCGACCGTCTGGCTGGCCAACAGTAATAGTTTCATGAACGTTGTCATCTACTCGCTGATGTATAAGTCCTTCCGTCAGCAGGCCTTCATGGTCATCAAGGGGGTGCTGCTCTGCAGGTGTGGAGACCTCGATAGAATAAACGATACCAGGGTGGAAACATTTGTCAGCTAGCTTACGGTAAAGCAAGGTTAGATTGGAAAGCGCTAAAAATGTCACTGTAAGGCCCCCGACGGATAACTTGCCAGAAGACAGAGTTTTCAGATAAGATTATGCTTCAGCAGCGTTCAACAGTAACCTGCGCCTTCCTAAGGTATTCCCAGGTTTGTTCCGGATTGCTTATGAACTGAAAGCAAATGTAATGCGCACCACTGAGTCATTGCATGTATAAAAGTACCTTTGATTTCTGTTGGAAAGCGAAACTTGAATCACTAGTAATCAGTCAAAATAAATCATAGCGGATGAAATAAACACAGTCACTTGTTAAAATTGTTGACTAAGGCATTATTTCTTTAAATTTTCCAATTTCTGGACATCACTGGCTTCGATAAAATATTTTCAACCTGCTTTTGTCTTCAGAAATTTCTATTCACCAGCGTATATGTCAACAGAAAGATCTGTGTAGACAATGTATCCGGCTTTATGTGCAAAATCGACAAGGGAAATTGTAATCGAAGGTCTATTTTAGAGAATATACGATGGACAAAGATTGACAGTGTAAATGCTTACTCATATCCCCGGGCTTGACAGACAAGAGAAGTGGACAGACAAATGGATTTATTTATTCGATTTCTGTTTAACGACACTCTTTAGAGGTGTTCACCTGTCCGATAGGAGTTCGGAGCTAAGGCAGGCAGTCTCCGGTGAGCTCGCCACCAGCATAATTCTAGCGTGCCTCTTGTTCACCACTGGCCCAACGTCAGCTACTTCCTAGTTCACCACTAGCACGACTAGCTCACCACAGGCATAACTTCAGTGATCCTCTAGCTCACCAATGGCACTTCAGCCACTCCCCCAGCATACCTATAGCATAACTTCAGTCTCCATTACTTCAATAAATGTTCGACACCATATATACCAAAATGGTACACGATTTATTCATCCGCCTATAACTTGCATTGCGTGTTTCCGTCATCACTGTGAACAATGAAACTGTTCACTGCTTCTCTTTGCATGAATTCGTCCTAATTTTTGTATTTTACATATTTTCTTAGTTCTTTGGTGGTGTGTATCATTTGTCGATTTCAGAAAGTGATCTTGCCATTACTGGTTGACGGTTGGAATACGAATGTTGGTTTCGACGCCTAGTTTTTAGATCACCACAACTTCAGTGAACCTCTAGTTCACCACTAGCACAACTTCTTTGACCATCTAGTTCACCACTAGTACAACTTCTGTTAACATGTAACTCACCACTAGTACAACTTCACTGAGCATCTACCTCACCACTAGCACAACTTCATTGAGCATCTACCTCAACACTAGCACAACTTCAGTGAGCCTCTAGCTCACCACTAGCACAACTTCAGTGAGCATCTACCTCACCTCTAGTAAAACTTCTGTTAACATGTAACTCACGACTAGCACAACTTCGATGACCACCTACCACAACACTAGCACATCTTCAGTGAGTCTCTAGCTTACCACTAGCACAACTGCCGAGAGCATCTGAGCTCACCACTGGTACATTTTCAGTGAGCATCTATCTCACCACTAGCATAACATCAGTCAGCCTCTAGCTCACCACTGGCACAACTTCAGGGAAAATCTCTGAACCACTAGCACAACTTCAGTGACCATCCAGCTCACCACTAGCACAACGTCAGTGAACATTTACCTCAACACTAGCACAACTTCAGTGAGTATCTTAGCTCACCACTAGTACATTTTCAGTGAGCATCTATCTCACCACTAGCACAACTTCAGTGAGTCTCTAACTCATATCTAGCAAAACTTCAGTGAGCATTTAGCTTAACACTAGCACAACTTAAGTGACCGGCTACCTCACCACTAGCACAACTTCATAGACCATCCAGCCCACTACCAACACAACTTCAGTGAACATCCAGTTCACCACTAGCACAACCTCACTGACCAGCTACCTCAACACTAGCACAGCTTCAGTGACCAGCTACCCCAACACTACTACATCTTCAGTGAACATCTGGCTCACCACTAGCACAACCTCACTGACCAGTTACCTCAACACTAGTACATTTTCAGTGAGCATCTCGTTCACCACTAGTACCACTTCAGTGACCATCTTTGAGCCTCTACCTCACCACAAGCGAAACTTCAGTAACCATCCAGTTCACTACCAGCAGAACTGCAGTGAGCATCTAAGGTCAACACTTGCACTACTTCAGTGAACATCTATCTCACAACTAGCACAACTTCAATGACCAGCTACCTCACCACTAGCACAACTTCAGTGAGCATCTATCTCACCACTAGCACTTCTTCATTGAGCCTCTAGCTCCACACTAGCACAAGTTCAGTGAGCATCTACCTCATCACTAGTACAACTTCAGGGAGCATCTACCTCACCACCAGCACTACTTCAGTTAGCATCTACCTCACCACTAGCACAACTTCAGGGAGCATCTATGTCACCAATAACATAACTTCAGTGAGTCTCTAGCTCACGACTAGCACAACTTTAGTGACCATCTACCTCACTACTTGCACAACTTCCGAAACCTTCTGGCGTTCCACGGCGATACCACTAATGGTCATCTGCAGAGTACCGCGGCGGATCATTATTGTGTAAAGGCAAGCCAAGAACATTTTCCCCATAACGTCATTACCACGACAGGGAAATTTAAATATTTGCCTGTAAATCAATTCCTTGGATAGAGTAATCGGACATACCTGTCACAGCTCGCAGTGTGCATCGTCGAAGTTTCTTAAACATACAGCCACGGTATTTTTGTTGTGATAAAAATTACACAAAGCCTTGAGGTGCTGTGTATTTTTTATCCTTTACGTGTCAACAGTTGATGCATCCGAGGAATGAAAGGAACGGGGTGATGACATCAATTAATTGGGACTGATGTCCACGTCTTTTCTGAATTGATTTTCGATTTACAAAGTAAATGTAAGTTAAGTATCTGCAGCATCAGTTCCGCTTTTGTTATGGTTGCTACTGACGGGTTATCGTTTGTGTGATGCGGCCCTTATTCCTATTGTGCCCACTTGTATTAGTGTGTGCGTGTATGTGCTAGCCCTCACCCGCACCCATACACACGCTCGCAAATGCTTGTTTGGGCGTACGAACATGCTTTAAGTGGGCTATCTATCGCTGTGTCAGGAACCGTTCTTACACATTTGTCGCTGGAAAGTGTTCTTTGAAGTACACTGTAAATATTATTCGGCGGTGTGTTCAGTGACTAATTATGCAAAGATTTGACTACTGGATGCCTACTGTATATATAAACCGCAATGCCACAATAGGCATGCGTGTAACTTCTGCATCAAGTTCCGCAGTAGGCCACGAATACTGAGGTCGTCGGTTCGATACCCGTCCCTGCAGGTCACGTCGCTGCTTTGTGTCTGCCACAATACGCGAGCGTGTAACCTCTTCCTGAAGTCCCGCAGTAGGCCACGAATACTGCGGTCGCTGGTTCTATACCTGCCTCTGCTTGTTCCACCGCTGCTTTGTGTTAGGTGATTTTTTGGGTCAAGAGAGGAGTTTGGCTAAGTCTGATTGTCTCCAAACATTGTAATAGAAATATTCGGAGCTGGGCTTAAAACGTCATGAAAAGGAAACAGGTAAATAAATAAATGAAATGCCCAACAAGCATTATCCAAACAATCAGTAGGTATATACTACATACTATAAGTATGTTGAAGCATTGCATGGTGGTGACATTTCACAGATTTTCCTTTTAAATATGGGTTGAAAGACAATTACTTTTACCGCTGTGCCATTTTCTTTCCCACACCCGTACCCTATTCCCACGACAATGACTCCTCCCTCTGCCGACCCCCAGATAATGGCAGATTACTGGACAACGTTTTAAACAACGTTGCAACAGCAAAGTAGGTAAAGTAGTTAAATTATTGTACGCTTACTGACAAAGAAGCCTTGTTTTACAGCATAATGAGTCTGTATTTACTGCTGTCATTTTCCGTTAACTGGCCCGAGTTATGGAATCTTGTGGCTCATTTCCTGTATTATCCGCAATAAAGTACCCTCTTATTATAAAGCCGTTAAGCGATAATCACTGCGATAATTGCAACGATTATACTGAGGTGTATGTACTTGTACCCGGAGTGACTGGCGGCCAGGGAGTTGTGTGTCTGGCGGAAAGTACTAAAGCGTCTGTTCAGTCCGTCATACTTCCCGCTGCACAATGTCAATAAGAATAAGCATAGTTCTGCTGCTGGTAGCCCTCACAGCCCGTCTGATGGTGAGTACAAGCACTATGTAGCCTTCACAGCCCATCTGATGATGGGCATAAACACTATGTAGTCCTCGCAGCCCATCTGGCCGTGAGTACAAACACTATGTAACCATCACAGCCTACCTCATGGTGTGTACAAACACTATGAAGTCCTCACAGCCCGGCTGATAGTGAGTACAAACACTATCTAGTCCTCACGACCCATCCGACTGTGAGTACAAACACTATGTAGTCATTACAGCCCATCTGATGGTGAGTACAAACACTGTGTAGCCCTCACAGTTCATCTAGAATACTGGAATAATGAATGAGAGGTCATTGCTAAGGCATACCTTGCAGTTATAATTGATTTAAATGAGTGCAAATTTATGTCTGCCATTAAGACTTGCACGAACCTTTAACAAAACTTGCGTGAACTTTTATTCCGACTTTATTTACATTTCCTCTGACAAGTATGAACTTTTATTCTAAACTGTAGGAACTTTTGTTTTTGACTTGCGCGCGCTTGCATTCTGACTTGTATGAGATTGTATTCGCCGTGGTCCGTCCATCAACACGACAAACTGAGTAAGGCAGCTTTTCTGACTACACCATGCAACACGACAAACTCAGTAACACAGTTTTCTGTGTTCCCAGAGTGCCTTTGTCCTGAAGGAGGGCCTGCGTGAGGATCTGAGTGAGAGAGAGGCTGACGGATTGATGAGGAGGAGAATGCTGCAGAATCTGCGCTCAGGTGAGGCGGCCATCACAGTGAGGAAATGGTTAGGGTAATAAGCTGTACACATGTGACTGTAAGGACAACACTGTAAAGGTGGGACCATAAGGACAGCGGTATAAGTATAGGGCTATAAGCATGGAACTGTGAGGATAAGAATGTAAGGACGGGGCTGTAAGGATGGGGCTGTTCGGGCAGGGCAGAAAGCTATAGAAATTGTGTTGTAAGGAAGGAACAAATGGGGTTGTAAAAAGACGGATGTAAGAACAGAGCTATAAAAAAGGGTCTGTGGGGAAAGGGCTATATAATTGAGACTGTAAGGACGGAACTATAGAAATGGGGCTGTAGAGAGGAGGCTATAGAAATGGGACTGTAAGGAGGTGGCTATAGAAATGGGGCTGTAAGTATTGGGCTGTAGAAACGGGGCGATAAGGAAGGCTAAGAAATAGGGTTGTCGAAAGACGGTTGTAAGGATGGGGCTATAGAAATGGGGCAGTGGAAAGATGGCTGAAAATATGGGACTGTGAGCGTGTGACTTCAAGGAGGCGACTGTCACTACGGAAGTGTTAGGACACGGCTACAGAAACGGAGATTTAAGAACAGGGCATTAAAATGGGGGTGGAAGAACAGAGCATTAAAATGACGCTGTAAGGAGAGGGCTCTAGTCTTTTGAAATGGAGCTGTAAGGACAGGGTTGTAAAATGGAACTGCATTGACTAGGTTGTAAGGATAAGACTGTTATGAAGGAGCTGTAAGAATGAGGCTTTAATGATAGTTCTGTGCGGAAGGAGCTACATGAATGGGACTGGAACGGTAAGGCTGTAAATAAGGGGCTGAGCAGACATTGCTGTAAGGAGGGAGTTACATGGACGGGGCTAAGGGTGAGGCTGTAAGAACGGAATTTTAAGAATGGGACTGTAAATACCGGTCTGTACAATGATGGCTCTTTTGGGATGGGTGTGAAGGATGCGGATGTAAGGACATGTAGACTACTGTATAGGCGTGTCTTAAAGGGTGAGACTGAGAAGGGGTATAATGATTGGATGTGAGGAAGGGATTATAAGGATGGGCATATAATGATTGGATGTGAGGAAGGGATTATAAGGATGGGGATATAATGATAGAATGTGAGGAAGGGGTTATAACGATGTGGATATAACAGTTGAGCAGTGAGGAAGAGGATAGGGATATAATGAATGGGCTGTGAGGAGGGAGATGTAAGGATGGCATATAATGATTGGGCAGTGAAGAAAGGGATATAAGGATGGTGATATAATGATTGGATATGATGAAGGGGAAGTGAGGAAGGGGATGTAAGGGTGGATTTATAATGATTGAACTGTGAGAAATGTCATGTAAGGATGGCCATAAAATGATTGGGCTGTGAGGAAGGGGATATAAGGGTGAGTATATAATCGTTGGGCTGTGGGGAACGGGATATAAGGGTAGGGATATAATGATTGGATATGAGGAAGGGGATGTAAAGGTGGACTTACAATGATTGAACTGTGAAAAAGGTCATGTAAGGATAGCTATAAAATGATTGAGCTGTGAGGAAGGGGATATAAGGGTGGGTCTATAAGTATGGAGATGGATATAATGATGAGGGTTTAATGACGGGGTTGTATGGACGGGAATGTAAGTGTGAGGATATAATCAGTTGGCTGTTACAGTGGAGATATATCAAGTTACAAAGCGACATAAAATTCTTGTTACGAATCCATTTTCGTGTACAATACATTTATCATGACAACTGTTGTTCCCTGTTCCCTCCCTAGGGTACGAGTTCCAGGCCCACCCCGCAAGAGTGAACGGTATACGGGGTTACGCGTGCTCCTGTACTATCTACGGCAGGGACGTGCCTCTCGAAAATTGCTTCAGATTAATGGACTGGGAACCCAAGTGCATCCACTTCTGAGACTGAGCCGAGCAAACTCCCAATTACTTGTGTCAAAGATGCCATGAATAAAATTCAGATGATTCAGCATTATCAATAGGTTTGTGATCGTTTTCTTACGGTGGCGTGTCACGAGTGGTTACAAAAGTACCATTTCGTTGGAGATTCTAAGGCCTTTTGGTCATGTTTCTTTTACCTTCCAGGTACATACAGTATAAGTGTACGCTATTCGTCGCGTGAAGGATGTATGGATATAATATTTAGTGATATGGCAGTTATGATATCCGGCAAGTAGGATGTCTGAATCAATGAGCCAGTCAATGGTTAACTGGTAAATTGATTTCGCTGTCTATACTTATGTCTTTTTGTACCATTTTACATATCTTTACACACGCATTGAAAATTTGACTTATACTATAGCAGGTGATCTAGATAAAACGATATTAATCTTAAGTATGGAAAAAACGTTGAAACGTGGGACGTATATTATTTAATGGATGTTAGACTTATTTCATGGAAATTTAAGCAACATATGTTAAATGACATTAAAACGAGAGGTTTAAAAGCTTAAAAGTTGAATGAAATGTAGAATGAGTGGTGTGTGTGTATTAGGGGTGCTGTGTCAGGGCTGCTATCTCAAGGTTGCTGTGTTAGGGGTGCTGTGTCAGGGCTGCTATCTCAAGGTTGCTGTGTTAGGGGTGCTGTGTCAGGGCTGCTATCTCAAGGTTGCTGTGTTAGGGCTGCTGTGTCAGGGCTGCTATCTCAAGGTTGCTGTGTTAGGGGTGCTGTGTTAGGGTTGCTGTGTCAGGGTTGCTGTGTTAGGGTTGCTGATTTAGGGTTCCTGTATTAGTGTTGCTGTGTTAGGGTTGCTGTGTTAGGGTTGCTGTGTTAATGTTGCTGTGTTAGTGTTGCTGTGCTAGGGTTGCTGTGTCAGGGTTGCTGTGTCAGGGTAGCTGTGTTAAGGTTGCTGGGTTAGGGTTGCTGTGGCGTGCGTCACTGAAAGGAAAAATACAGTTAGGTGTTTAAGTAATGTTTTTATCTGGTTTACGTTTCATGAAAGGGTCTAAAATCCGATAAAAGGAGATTTGTGAAATATCACATGAAGTCTTACGTTTAAGACATTTTGAGTAATTGCGAATTCAGGATGATTAGATTATCGTTTCTCCTCCTTTATGTTTTATCTCTTTTATTTGTTATTTATTCATTTGTTTGTGTAAGTGTTATTTAACGTGCATAATTCAACAAATCCCCTGTCAAAGAAATCGGCTGTCCCAGCGAATGAAAGGCAAACGCGTCTAACCATTTGACCACGACCCATTTATTTGTGTTATACACAGATACACGTAAAGCTTTGGTCAGAACGTCACAGTAACTTGTATAACAAGGTGTCATGTCTGGTGTCTACGTTTCACACAATCCGATATCAGTCAGCGCTGTGTTCATACCCACAGTTATCATTCATCACGACGCACAGACGCCGGTATGATTCATCAGGATGCTCTGTTCTCACACACACACCGGTACACACACACACGCACACGCACACGCACACCGTTATCATTCACTAGAATGTTTTTCTCTGAAATACACACCCTGATCATTCATCACAAAATACCATTGTCATTCATCACGATGCTCTCTTCTCACACACACACACCGTTATCATTCACCACGATGCCCTATTCTCACACATACGACGCTACCATTCACCAGGATGCCCTATTCTCACACATACGACGCTACCATTCTACAGGATGCCCTATTCTCACACATACATCGGTTTCATTCATGACTATGCTCTTTTCTCTCACATACACACACCCACCGGTATCATTCAAGTCGATGCCCCGTTCTTGTACACACACCGCCCCGATCGATCACTCCGCAGACAGACAATTGTTCCGCTCTCCGTAGCTCTTGATGATTATAGATTCCTCGCTAACAACGCCGTCCATTAGCGGTTCATCCGGAAGACGACTTTCTCGTGATTAATGAGGACGATCCTGTGCTCAAATCCAGCTCCTCTGGAACTGGCTTCCAGTTAAAGCCTTAGTCAGCTACCTGGAGAGTCTTTTTCACCTCTCCTCGCCCGTATTTCCTTCAACCCCAAACGTGAACAGTATTGAGTGTGACGAGAAATAAATAAGGTGGAATACATACAGCTGAATGGACCTGATCGACAGGTGGTATGGATAAGCCTACCTCTGGTCGGTTTGCTCATATGTAACATACTCGCTCAATGTAAACGTTAAGAAGCTACAGTTTGGGTTTTTTGTGGTTCAAGTATCCCTGACACTCAAGCGTATTGATTTAACACTACATGGCTGAGGTTGAGTACACCAGGTAGTGTGTAGTTGGCCTACCAAACAAACAGCACTAGATGGGTAATGTGTATGATAATACAGGTGTCAGGTGAGGATTTATCCGCCTTTAGGTTATGTAAAAGAAGGCTTCGGGAACCGTTTGTAAATCCAAGAAAAATTACCCTGTCGTTCTTTGCATAGTCTCCTGTATGATTGTTTGGGGTATCAGGAGCTAAGTTTAATGCTTTCCTTTGACTTCCTCTGGTTTTATCCAACCTTTTTGGAACGATACCACATTCGCTACTTTGACTGTTTGATGTCCTCCTCCGTTGTTACTTCAACCACTGAGCAGGCGCGCAACACACACATGGTCACGCGCTCTCACACGCACATGCACACGGCTCTCACCAATGCTGTCGCTCTGGGTTAATTTACTTTTTTTATTTATTTGATTGGTGTTTTACGCTATACTCATGAATATTTCACTTATTTCACAATATTTCTCTTCCTCTCCGGCCGTACGTGGGAAAGTCCGCCAGCAACCTGCTGATGGTCGTGGGTTTCCCTTGGGCTCCGCCCGGTTTCCTCCCACCATAATGCTAGTTGCCATCGTATAAGTGAAATATTCTTGACTACGGCATACAACACTAATCAAATAAATAGATAAATAAATACATGCACACTGTCAAATGGTTACACGACAATGCACACGTAAACCACCATCACGCTTCTTGAGATCCCGGATCAGTTCAAGATCGGGTAGGCCTACTTGTTGCTGCTTCGCTTGGCGCTGATCACTGATAGGCGGCATGGGCTCCTCCTGCCACAAGAAGACAGAGTATATATATATACATCCTAGGAACTTCTGGTCGTCATATGATTCAAGTAGTGCTTGGCACGACGTGAAACCTAAGCATGTATACATACCTCACTTCCTGTGCCAGTTGTAACAGTCTGCCCTGACCATACACGCATTACACGCATTGCAAAGGGGCTCATAACTAACTATGTCAGCTTTTCCAACAAATACTCTATTGTAGACGTGTGTTGTTATGACAGATGGGTTGAGTGTTCGAATCCACTGGATTCTACCTGCCCAGGTAAGTGCACCGCGAAGGTGCACCTGGTCATGACGTTTTCCGCAACCGTTTAACTTTCCCGCTGTAGTAGAAGTGAAACCTGTCGTACGGCCTTATACACCAATGAAATACATGAATTTTGTAGTTATGAAGAGTCGTGGCAATCATACTCGTCTTCATAAATGGGGTTTTAGAAACCCACAGTGTCGCGGACAGAGATGGTGGCATGTCTCACGTTCTATGCTCATTCTGTGAGGCTCTGTACTCAATCTGCTATGTTGTACATACATTCTACGAATGCCCTGTAATAATTCTACGATGCTTTATACTCATTCCACATAAAAACGTATTTTATAGAATACAGTTCGCCCATAGGTATGGAACTGCTCTGATCCGCGCATGTCCGTGACGTCGGAGTGGCATGCATGGTCCGATGTCACACGTGATCCACCATGCAGATGACGACTGGCAAGCCTCTGCAATTATGTCCACCATACATCCATGTTCGCGCAGTTACCCATACCACAGGTTATACACCAGGCTGAGCAGAGCAATAAAGCTCAGGTATGACAATATAATGAAGTACATGTAGGCGTACATTATCTTGATTAAGGTAATTGCAAGATTAGCCGTAGATTCATAGCTCACTCAGCTGGACGCTGTAATCATTCGTTCACTCGTTGGGAGTTGTTAGTAGAAATGACGACAATAAGTCATCTTAGTCTTTCATAATTCTGTTACAATTTTATTAACATAATGATTCTGTTGTACAATAATTTATGACTCGGGGACATGTTCACTTGGACTCGCATTCCCCCAGATGCGCAATGGAAATTTCTCTTTCTTCCCTGAAAACAGAAAAGAAAATCTATCAGTCCTTTAGATGAAACTGTAACTGTATTTAATCTAAGTATATACATGTAACATTTTGCAGCCGCTACTTTATGAGGCCGCCACTCTTAGGACTTCCGATGCTTGTAGCTTCTTCGCCTTCCTGTATCCACCCACCACTTCAGGTTACTGCATGTCATTGATTCAAATTACTGTATTTAACCGATTCGGGTCACATACGTTTACAGTATACTTGGCGTTGTTATCACAAGAGTAAACGGCAGAGAGCCGGAATTATTCATTTCAAAAAGATTTCACCTTAACCCAGAAGTTACTACGTTAACATAGAAAACCAGATTGGATATCCCTTCATCTTTTAAAATGAACACAGTAATATAGACAACATTCTGGCTGTGTCGTTGACACAATGTGATATGGGCGTTAATTCAAGGTTCGAATCCCTGGTTTGCTTACCGGCAGGCGGTTTGTCTCAGGTCACAGTCAGTGGGGTAAGTCACGCCCTCGTCAGAGCAAACAGGCAACAGGCTTCTGGAGCAGGCCACGTCGTCACACTCTGAAACAGATCATTTATTTATTTTTTTTATTTATTTGACTGTTGTATACTATCGTACTCAAAATCGTGTTATTGATACAATGACAATCAGTTTTATGTGAGTGGAGAGACCCGCAGTGCCTGGGGTAAACCAAAGGACATTGGTATGATATTGACGAACATTCCCTGCCGCATGGGACGCACAGATATGTACACCATCGTGGTGGAAAATGAGTGACCCTCAGCGAACTTTAGACTGCACAAACGACCACACAAGCGTAGTCAACAGCTTGAATGCCACCAACGCCGCAGATGCGCAGTGAGAGCGGGAGAAGCTACAAATTTTCTCTGTCCAGGGCCGGTTTTGAACCGGCACCTCGCGTTTCCGAGCGCTTGAAAGGCAAGCGCCGATAACCCGCTGCTTCCCTGACTAGTCACGTGAACAATGCCTGGTTAGTTGCGCACGGAGATCTAACAATGATTCCCATCTCAGGAGGGCCGATGGGGTTACAGACGTAGTGGAAAACACTGCCCCTACAATACGGTACCGAGCTAGTGTTTCTCTTACTCTACAGTGCACTGGTAAATGATACAGGTGGGAATCGGGTTCGCTTCTAAGGTATGTTATCTCTACTTACTACATCTTCCACTGTAGGCCACGGTCAATGGGACAAGTCCTCGTCGCCTGTTGGTTGAAGCAATTCAGTCATTTAACAACTGGTAGGTACATATGAAGGCTGAGGAATTTAATAAATGTAACTGCAGGGATCCACCCGCTCTTGTATCAGCTTTGTAGGAACCCACGGACAGAAAATGAGCCACATCAGCTTTGTAGGAACCCACGGACAGAAAATGAGCCACATCAGCTTTGTAGGAACCCACGGACAGAAAATGATTGTTTTTGTTTTGAGTCACTCGAAATCCTCGTCTTCCAATATGGTGCGAATCTCAGTTCTGTATAAGTTTCTGTTGTAACACATCTGTCCTGCACAACGTGTTTTACTCGCATGGCAGATAAGTGTTTAAAGGTTTAAATCATTGATCGGAAAAAGCCGACGCACCGTACACACTGGTGGTCGTGTCCGCGCGCATCGCAAATAAATACATGTGATATAAACTGAACACAAATACTACAAATTAACCATGAACTTTCAAGGATCAGAAGCGAGTTCTTAAAGTATGGCTCCACCTATTTTACCGTGATACGTGTCCATTCACAATTAACACACATGAAGTAGAGAATCACAAACATGACGCCTTTGTACCAAACACAACTGAATCAAAGAAAACATGCCAAGAGCAACATCAACATTTTGTCACAATTAACATCATTTTTGGTTCAAATTGGGTAATCCTTTGAGTTGAATGTAGGTGCTGACTTACACACAGTCCGCTCTCTTGAGGTCACACTCACTAGGGTAAGTGAAGCCGTCGCTGCCACAGACCGGAATTAGACTGTAAGGACAGGGAAACTCGCATGGGTTTACCGGCTCGGCTGAGGCTGGTGGAGAGAGGGAGCGAATACTCTGGGATTAGGCTCACACCATACAACTGGCGTATGCATTACAAAGCTTATTTGCTTAAGATTCAACTTTACCATCATCATTATTGCAGGTATAGAAATAAGTGTTTATTCGTAAAAATCCAACTATGGGTTAGCGTGCGAGTGCAGCACAATGACCCAGGAGCCCTTCGCCAATGCGGTCGCTGTGAGTTCAAACCCGGCTCACGCGGGCCTCCGCTGCGGCCGTACATGTGGGAAGTTCCGCCATCAACCTGCGGATGGTCGTGGATTTCCTCCCGCCATTTTGCTGACCGCCGTAATATAAGTGAAATATTCTTGAATACGCCATAAAGCATTAATGAAATAAATAAGTAAGTAAAAAAAAAAGAATAAATAAATACAAATCCAGCTTGCCCTTGCTTGAAACTACAAGTCATAATTAACAATCACAACAGTGGCAGACTATTTAACAAAACCAATGGCGGCAGAGATGTTCGACTATGTTTACATACCATTGGGATAACAAAGGTTTTACCTTTTACACAACGCATGCCCACTATCTCTGCGTACAAAGGCTAAACATAAGTTTACATAGATAACTGAAACATAGTGGAGGCAGAAATGTTTAACGGAAGCGACAAAATTCAAAACCGACTTGAGCATAGTCAGATATATTACTGAGAGCTATACTTAAAGGCACTCAAATGTTTGAATACTAAGAAAAGCTTTGTGGACTATAGTACCATGCCGTGACTGATGGATATGACAGGTCTTTCGAATTTATCCCTACTAGGAGAGACCTAAAATTTGTCCCTACTAGAAGAGATCTAAAATTCGTCCCTACTACGAGAGATCTAAAATTTGTCCCTGCTAGAAGAGATCAAACATTTATCCCTATGCCAGGAGTGATCCGAATTTGTCCCTCCTAGGAGAGATCTAAAATGTCCCTACTACGAGAGATCTAAAATTTGTCCCTGCTAGAAGAGATCAAACATTTATCCCTATGCCAGGAGTGATCCAAATTTGTCCCTCCTAGGAGAGATCTAAAATGTCCCTACTACGAGGGATCTAAAATTTGTCCCTAATAGGAGAGATATAAAAAATATGCAGAAACCACCTTCTCGAAAATCAATCTAAACACTACAAATGGAAATGAAGTGGTATTTACATTTCCTATTTTCAACAATAGCTTTTAGCCTGCTGGTTTTGTCCGCCTTCTTGCCTCTACTTGCAGTCTATGGGGAAGCCGGCTTGTTTCAGTACATCACGGACAATTGCAGCGTACTGGAACACCAAAACAAGGCACCCCACAAGCGCTGAACATATCGGTACCCTACATGGCCCTAATTCCTATTATACTGTCTCACGAAAAAGCCATGTCGGAGACACTGAACATACCACGCCATACCCACTCATGTTATTTAGAAAAACAAGGTAGTGGGCACTTCATAGAAGTTGCGTTCAGACACTGTATAAAATAGGACGCATTGTGCAAACAGGAAAAGAGAGTAAATATACAGATGATTTCCCCTACGCCGCCTTGGTTAAGTACCACTATACAGGTAAGTGATTACTGTAAACAAAAACTCTCTGACATGGTAGAACGATTTCGTGATGTTAAAAGTTGCGGATAAATAAGAAAGCCTTACCGAAGGCCATGACGATGGCTGCAGTGGCGATGGCGAAGACAGTCTTCATGATTATTACCCGGGGTCGATGGTTCTCTTCTGTTGATGTCAGCTAAGGCTTCTGCTGTGAGGGTGACATCGACTTGGGCCGTATATATAGCCGCAGGGTAAGGACGGGGGAGAGTCGGGCCGTAAATCTCCGGGGACAGGTACCCGGTACCATGTGGGACAAAGGCCCTCGTAAATCTGTCAGTATGAGCAGTTTGGTGACAGGGATGAGCAGTGCATAGACCATAAACAAAATCAACAATGTTCACGCGTGGAGAAGGTCCTTTGCGCTGCACGGAGGAGTTTGACTCCGATTATTGATTTTGTCACATGTACCGGTTCCGGGTTTGTTACACATTCACCGAGGAAATTATCAAAAAACTTCATCGCAATTCTCTACATTTAAGCCTTGTAAGGCGTAGGCCTAACACTTTTCAAGTCACCACAGTATTTTCAAAGATTTCTAGTTTTCTGAAACGTATACTCCACTTATAACTAAGCCTAAGACAATTACCTTTCACTGTCAGTTGTCTTCAGACAAAACTTGCTTGTGTATGTAAGCTGTTACCATAGGCCTACATGTCACTTGGTTATAACTAAATAGCATCATGTTAACATCAATAAAATATTTTGAATTCGATTTTTTAACCAACTAGAATCCAGGCATTCGGAAGGGTACGAGTGATTACGATCAAGTTAAGCTAAGCTGGATATATTTTGACGGTCTGGACTGGCCAGCAGACATTTCTTATGCGTATAATGCTTTTGACACTGACAAAATTCCAGATCTAAGAACCGGTGCATACGCCTTAACTGAGAGTTGGGGTATAGTGTGCATCAGTTGTATGATAATGTCAGTGCCATGTTTCAGAAATGTAAACAACTATATACCAAAGCTGACACCTTTCTCCTTCATGTGGATAAGGTCCAATAAGTTAAAGTTCAACATACTGGATAAACACACCGACCCTGGCTGCGCAGACCGTGTAGTGTCAGCTGTGGCGTGTGTCGCCGGCTGGTACCAGGTGACATCCGGGTAAACACGACCGGTAGATGGCACACAAGTGAGGCGATAGATGGCACTTAAGTGGATAACACCTACAGGTGATTCGGGAGTAAATCACATACATGTACATCGAGGATTGTCCCCCTTGATTGGCAAGCTGACACATCAATGTTTTCTGATCACCAGATAAGGCTTTTTTCTTAAGTTTCACTAACGAGCTTATATATAAACAGCTTTATTTTCAAAACTGTATGGAATGCGCCATCCGTTTGTTACTCTTTTAGGTAACATCTCTATACACACGTGTACTACCAAAAAGGCTCGTTACTCTGCTTTATCCTTAACGTATTCCACAGGCCATCAAAACTATGACAAAAACAAGCCTTGTTTCTGCTTTCGAATGTCGTCCAAGAGCCCAGCATTCTCTATCGTTCTGATATCATAAGATAAGGCACACACCACAACCCTTGGATGATATGCCGTCCAGGATAGGCCCAACGGCAACTAATGAAGCATTTGGATTCACAAGGCAAATATAACACCTCTTGGAAATGTTCTAACAGCATTATTCAGAACTAACAACACATCGCCCGAAAGTGCTCAGTTGACGCCTGCAAAAAAAGGCTAAGGCTCGCTATAAGCGCTGTAATATCATTATAGAAGATACAAGATATGCTGTCAAAGAGGAACGCAACTAAAAGGAATCATATACGAGTTACACAAATACCACACTCTCTGGAAGTGTTGTCATATCCGCTCCAAGACAAGCCCGAAGTCGACTTAAAACGTTCCATTGAGTTACACGAGACAAACACCATACTCTCGGAAGGTGTTGAGATATTCCCTCCAAAACGAGCCTTAAGCCAACTGTGCCAGAATGCCGTAACACCTATTACAAGCGCTCTGACATCACTATACCTGACAATCGTAGCACCCTACATAAGTCTCCTCGTACGCAATGACAAACACTACGCCGTCTGGAAGTGTTCTTATATGTTTAAGGGGCCTCCGTGGCTCAGTCGGTTAGCGGGCTATCGCAGCACAATGACCCGAAGCCTCCCACCAATGGGGTCGCTGTGAGTTCAAGTCAAGCTCATGCTGCCTTCCTCTCCGGCCGTAAGTGGGAAGGTCTGCCAGCAACCTGCGGATGGTCTTGGGTTTCTCCCGGGCTCTGCCTGGTTTCGTCCCACTATAATGTTGGCCGCCGTCGTATAAGTGAAATATTCTTGAGTACGGCGTGTAACATCAATCAAATAAATCAAATAAATTATACGTTTAAACCATGACTCTCACTTGCGCTTTGATTGCCTCTGTTCAACACTTATATATACATGAGGCATGAAGCAATGGCAGAGATTCTAGAAACTCCATCCATATTTCCATAAGAGAAAAGACATTTGAAATCCGATAACATGACTATCTGTATTTCTCTAACTGCATCATCCTCGTATGCAGTACGCCAATACCATTACGCTTAAAAGATGATTATATCAAATCCAAGAAACCATGTACATCACACTTCTGTGAGTCTGAGTGTGGGCACTATTCCGTAGACGAAAAAATAATACAGGCTTATGCGAAACATGAAACACACGTTCCCTTAAAGGTCTGTAGTTTGACATCAAACTGCCACAAGAAATATGAAAATATTTTTTTTTTTTGATCGGGACTTGGTTGGTTCAGAGGATTCCAGCCCTACTTCGGTGCGACTATCCGGTTCTTTGTCAACGAGGTCCCGTGTTCGATTCCAGCTCTTGCTGCTTTGTCCATGGCTTTAAATCCCTTCTCGGTCATATACGCAGTGAAGGGCGGTGGTTTACCTTTATACACATAAACCTGACTGCCGACCATTATAAACAAACATGTACATGTAGGAAAATGTTAGGTTCAATGTAATACGTCCTCTACACGAAGGATAGCACAGTTGGCCAGTCACGAATTGACACCATCTAAGTGACAGCGTGACAGTTTACAAAACATGATTCTACATGAAGGATCTTACTGTATTCTAAAGTAACATACGTGTTAATGTACCTATGTAGTCAGCAACAATAACACAACCAGTTATGTTTGCGTATTTGACCAGATCTTGAGCTGTGGGGAGATGAATTTCCGCTTCATCTCGATATCTCCCTCAATGGGATGGTCAGTCTATTGAAAGCGGATAACAGGTTAAACATACGAAGAGGATCGTGCAGGTACCAGAGGAACCATCCTACAACGCAGATGTCGCACAACCTGCGTCCCCTGTATCCATGTCGATGGGACGGTAAACACACTTGGCACTGCTACGACAAGGGAGTGGGGGCAGCGACATCGCCTCTGTGTTTGGCCTTATCCTTGTACCCAGTTATGTCGTACAGTGTTTGACGATGAACAAACACCTGAATTTTATTGCCGGCGGAGATCAAAGGAAAGTTCTAAATAACTACTGACGCCGTTGTTTATGGCATGATATGCACACAAAACTCACTCAGCCCAATTCGCGGACGACATCCCGTTCTAATTGCTCAGAAGTGTCTTTTTTAAGGTTTGAAAGTGTATGAACTACTGTTACAAATTATGTTAATTATTTTTATGGTGATACGAGGAAGTGAAGAAATCAGTTTTTTATTTTGACTTTTCCTCAACATTCTGACAAGGACACTGAAGGCACAAAGTCTTGTTCAGTTCTCATCTTTAATATAACATTACCGCATACAGACTTTACCATACATACACGCTAACTACAGACATTCTAATCTTGCGGAATTCAACCCTGTCATCAAATGCTCAATGAAACAGATCTCAACCATCGCTGAAAATCCACATTCATTAACACACCACACACGCAATGCTACTGAAGCCTGCAGTTCAAAAGAAGGAAAAGAATTACAAAAACATAAAACGTGTACGTTTTTTTTAATCCTTGATTAAATATCTTTTTTACATCTTTATCATATTTTTCTGGATAAAAGAATAATGAAAACTTGACAGTGACATACAATAACTGTTGGTACAAATACATCATCATGTACACACAACACGACATCAAAGCTATCCCTCTTCCTGTCTTATGGTGTACCACACATGATCAACCGTGGGCATGAAATATTCTTTAACACTGGCAGAGGGCCACTGCTTCCTGATCTTACAACTCCTGGCAACAAATCTCAAGGTATGGCAACTGACCAGGACTGTCTGTGGAGGGAAGGGGGAGGGGGAGGTGTTGAGGAAAGAAGGGGTGGGGTGGGGGGCCTAACTACTGTGTGTAGGACAGTCATCCCTGTGTTGTCATCTTGACAGACAAATTCTGTGAGAAGTGCCCAGTGTTAGTAGTAGGAGTTTCTTGTCTGCACAGACATGCCCAGGTAGATCTGTCACGCCATCAGATCTGCCCAGTGTCAGTAGTAGGAGTTTGCTGTCTGCACCGACATGCCTAGGTAGATCTGTCACGCTATCAGACCCGCCCAGTGTCAGTAGTAGGAGTTTGCTGTCTGCACAGACATGTCTAGGTGGATCTGTCACGCTATCAGACCCGCCCAGTGTCAGTAGTAGGAGTTTGCTGTCTGCACCGACATGCCTAGGTAGATCTGTAACCCTATCAGACCTGCTCAGTGTCAGTAATAGGAGTTTGCTGTCTGCACCGACATCCTCAAGTAGACCTCTAAGGTTATCAGATCTGCCCAGTGTCAGTAATAGGAGGCTGCTGTCTGCACAGACACGCCCTGGTAGATCTCTAAGGCTATCAGATCTTCCCAGTGTCAGTAGTAGGAGTTTGCTGTCTGCACAGACATCCCCAGGTAGATCTGTAATGTTATCAGACCTGCTCAGTGTCAGCAGTAGGAGTTTAATGCCAGACATGCCTAGGTAGATCTGTAACCCTATCAGATCTTCCCAGTGTCAGTAGCAGGAGTTTGCCGTCTGCACAGACACGCCCAGGTAGATCTCTAATGCTATCAGATCTGCCCAGTGTCAGTAGCAGGAGTTTGCTGTCTGCACAGACATCCCCAAGTAGATCTCTAAGGCTATCAGATCCGCCCAGTGTCAGTAGCAGGAGTTTGCTGTCTGCACAGACATCCCCAGGTAGATCTCTAAGGCTATCAGATCTGCCCAGTGTCAGTAGCAGGAGTTTGCTGTCTGCAGAGACATCCCCAAGTAGATCTCTAAGGCTATCAGATCTTCCCAGTGTCAGTAGCAGGAGTTTGCTGTCTGCACAGACATCCCCAGGTAGATCTGCAATGTTATCAGACCTGCTCAGTGTCAGCAGTGCGAGTCTGCTGCCAGACACGCCCAGGTAGATCTCTAACGCTATCAGATCTGCCCAATGTCAGTAGTAGGAGTTTGCTGTCTGCACAGACATCCCCAGGTAGACCTGTAATACTATCAGATCTGTCCAGTATCAGTAGTATGAGTTTGCTGTCTGCACAGACATGCCCAGATAGACCTGTCGCGCTGTCAGACCTGCCCTGTGTCAGTAGTATGAGTTTGCTGTCTGCACAGATATTCCCAGGTAGATCTGCAATGTTATCAGATCTGCTCAGTGTCAGCAATAGGAGTCTGCTGCCAGACACACCCAGGTAGATCTGTAACGCTATCAAATCTGCTCAGTGTCAGCAGTAGGAGCCTGCTGCCAGACATGCCCAGGTAGATCTGTAACGCTATCAGTCCTGTACACAGTATCAGTAGTAGGAGTTTGCTGTCTGCACCGACATGCCCAGGTAGATCTGTAACGCTATCAGTCCTGTACACAGTGTGAATAAAGCTTTGGCCAACAACAATGTCCAAGAGCCCAGTCCCACAGCATGGATCAGAATTCTGAAAACAGATCACAGATTAATCACGTTCAGTATGTTAGCAGGACGAAAACAATAAAGTACATTGGAACATGTCTTTCTTATGGATATACAACTTCTTGGTTTATTATCACGACGTTTCGATGTAGATACTAACATCGTTATCAAGTGAGTGAAAACAAGACATCAACACTCTTAAATATAGCAAGTAGAGATACAAGTGTCAACATGTAGAACAATATTCAGGTGGGATTAGGCTCGATGGGGTTCCAGGTCAGTTTGGAGGATTAGTAGGTCATAAGCTGAGGGAAGATAAATCCCTTGATCTCTGTTGAGGCTAGGCTTTAATCTCTTTATCTGAATGGCTTCTTGTAGTTTACGCTTTTTCCAGTTGGGTTGATTAGAGTTTAGTGTTCTGATTGTGTTCCATTTGATGTTGTGGTGTGGGTTTTCTTGGATGTGGTCACTAATGGCGGATTTAGAATCAGATTTTTCTACAGATGACTTGTGTTCTTTAATTCGGGTTCCTAAAGGTCTTCCCGTTTCTCCGATGTAGGTTGCGTTGCAGTTGCATTTTATTTGGTATACAACTCCTTTGGGTGGTGAGGGCTTAGTGGCTCTCCTCTTCCCTGTGGCATGGAGGAGTGATTTGAGTGTAGTCTGGTTTTTAAAGAGGGTTTCTATTCCTGTGGATTGTTTTAATAGGCGGGCAATTTTGTGGCTGGTTGGACCGATATATGGAAGGCTTATTCGGATTCCAGGGCCTTCATCTCTGACTCTAGTCAGTTGGTTGGGTGGCGGGTGTATAATTTTCTGGATTGCTTTGTTGACTTTGTTTGCTGGGTATCCATTGTGTTGGGTGAAGACCGCTCGCAGGTGAGTTATCTCCTCATCTAGCTTGTTGGTGCAGATGTGCGTGGCTCTCCTAGTGAGGGTTGAAATGATGTCAGTCTTAATCTTGGGTGGGTGGACTTGTAGTGGATGTACTGGTCAGAGTGGGTTGCTTTGCGATAGACTGTGGTTTGTAGGCCATCTGTGGTTCTCTTTACTTTCACGGTCTGTTTCTGTTTCCATTGTAAATTTCATGCGCTGGTGTTGAGAGTTCAGGTGGTCTAGTAATACGGTCGGATCATCGTTCTGGTGTAGAGCTACAAAGGTGTCATCGACTTTACGCATCCAGCAGATGGGTTGGATAGGGGATGTCGACAAGGCTTTGTTCTCCAGTTCTGTCAGGTAGATCTCTGAGACTATCGGGGAGAGTGGGGATCCCATGGGGAGGCCATGAATCTGATCGTAAATAGTATCACCCCATGTGAAGTATGTGGATGATAAGCAGTGTTCTAGCATGCGTACGATGCTTCCTGGGGATAGCGGGGTGACGGGTGGGTTGTCTGTTATTTTTTGTCTGATCAGATCGAGAGCTAGGTTAGTGGGGACATTAGTGAAAAGGTCGACAACATCATAGCTCACGAGTTGGCATGGTTCCTTTATCTGTCTGATTTTGTTGCAAAATTCTGCCGAGTGGTTTATAAAGGAGTTAGCTGCTTTGGACCATGGTGCTAGGATTTTGGTAAGGAACTGGGCAGTATTGTAAAAGACTGTTCCTCTTGAGCATATCAGGAGTCGGGCTTTTACTGGGTCCTTGTGGATCTTGATGGTTGCGCGGGCATATGGTGGTCGTGGGTGCTGTACAATTAACTTCCTTTGGGTTTCATGGGTGATTTCTCCATTAGTTTTGAGTTGGTTGAGGAACTATCTGTGCTGGCGGTCGTATTTGTTGGTGGGGTCGGTTTTTAGGGTTCGGTATGTGGAATTGTCTCCAAGTAGGTTGTCGACCAGTGTGTTAAAGGCCGATTTGTCAAGCATAGCAGTGGCTTTCCCCTTATCCGCTGGTGCTATGACTATGGATTTGTCTTCTTTCAGTTCTGTTATTGCTTTCCTCTCTTCTCTGGTTAGGTTGTTGTGTTGTGGTTGGGCTTTGTCCAGAAGGGTTGCTATCTGATGCCTCAGGTAGTCAATGTGGCCCCCGGGAGCTAATTGCTGTAGGCCATCTTCAATGTTGATGATGAAGTCATCCTTAGGTATGGTATTGGTCGTTGGGATAAAGTTGAGTCCTTTGGACAGTAAGTTCAGTTGGTGGGGGTTGAGTGGTTTACTGCTTAAGTTGACAACAGTTTTAGAAATGTATTCTCTTCTGTTTACCTCTAACTGGTTTTGGCTGGCTGGGTTTGCTGTGCTTCGTGTGAGGTTGTTGAACTTTTGCTCTTGCTTGGACTTAATTTGCAGGTTGAGAGTGTTGTTAGATTTGGTCTGTACTTGGCGTAGTTGGGTGTACACATCTGGCTGTAGAGTGGATTGTAGTTTCTCCTGTTGTTTTGCTATCTCCCCAGTGGAGTAGGCTTTCGTTTTCCTATGGTGTCGGCCATTAGTGACCACATCCAAGAAAACCCACACCACAACATCAAATGGAACACAATCAGAACACTAAACTCTAATCAACCCAACTGGAAAAAGCGTAAACTACAAGAAGCCATTCAGATAAAGAGATTAAAGCCTAGCCTCAACAGAGATCAAGGGATTTATCTTCCCTCAGCTTATGACCTACTAATCCTCCAAACTGACCTGGAACCCCATCGAGCCTAATCCCACCTGAATATTGTTCTACATGTTGACACTTGTATCTCTACTTGCTATATTTAAGAGTGTTGATGTCTTGATTTCACTCACTTGATAACGATGTTAGTATCTACATCGAAACGTCGTGATAATAAACCAAGAAGTTGTATATCCATAAGAAAGACATGTTCCAGTGTACTTCCATCCCAACTTCTAAATGGAACTTAAAAAAGTTATACAATAAAGTACATGTTCTTCAAAGTAGACTAATATGTGTATAAGAAAATCTATGATTTAGATGCAAATTCAGAAAATTCATATCCAAAAATAAATAAGTCAAACTTACAAATGAATCAAGCCGATTTTTGAAAAGGTGAACCAGCAACTTTGTCAAAATCAACAACTACTTGGAGCAGTTATTGCACAGAAACCAAAGTGAGACAGACAGACAATCACACAGACCGAAATTAATGTCCTTCACTTTTGCAGAACTATGTATGTGTAAAGATGTTCTAGGTCAGCAGGTTTGGGGATATTATGACCAGCTCTACAGGTTGGGACAAAATCATCAGAAAGTCTATTACAAATTATGTATGTTAGTGTTTGTATAGTATACAACTACACACACAGTTAGTTTCACTGAAATCTAACAAACAAACTCTCGGAAAACTGAGACTAAAAGATAATTTTCAACTGAAAGGGAGAAGTGATACTATCAATTATGTATACTTGTTACTTGAACCAAGTTTAACTGAAATCAGAAACAAACAAGAAGCAGCATTTTGAAACAAGTGTTAACAAAAGCTGGGACACTCAAACTGATGCTATGAATTATGTACCCTGATGTAGTCTAACCATGAACCAAATTTCTTTAAAATCACACAAAAACTGTGAAAGGATTGGTGTTTTGAAAGAACAGCTGAAAACCAAAGTTGTCAAGTCTGGAAAACTTGCCAGTACATAAGTTCTTCTGGTCTTTGACCAGTAGAGCTAAAAAATGTCACTTGACTTACTCCACAATGAGTGGTCTAAATGATGTCAGAGCTAACAAAGAGAGAACAACTGGCACCAGGGACTTCTGCAGATCACTGCGACTGTACAACCACACTAGCATAGCAGTGCATATATGGTGAACCTACAACATAAAGCAGAGATCACAGCCAGGAATAACGACACCATCAAAACAGCAGGAGAGTTCAGCAGTACAAACGAAAGGACAGACAGATGTACAGGATGATTGAGAAAGTGTTTACTATCATTTCTAATCAATTTCACTGATTTCTTTCCTTGTCTGATTGAAAAGGAAGGAATACCTACGAGGGCTTCATCAACAAACTGAATTTAACATCTTCTTTTTAACCTATTTGTATCACTAGAAACAGTACAAGTGTATTGTTCCAAAAAGGTGACAAAGCGTGACAGGTAGTTTCTACAGCAGACAGAAACGTCATGTAATTACTCTCAAGGACAACACACAGATGCCTAACTTTGGACAGATTCAATATATTACCTTATATGGAATCAAGTTAAGTAAATGACAATTACATGCCGTTTTACCCATATCCTGCATCTGATGTTAAATATTTGGCTGTTCTCAAATTCTTCTTCTGAGACAATAGCTGCTATCTATGTAAAACAGCTGCAGAAGCTTTCCTTGGATTAAGTCCAGAATCTTACGAAGATATTGGCTATGTCTCAACTAGACCATTTTTTTACTCACCAGACTGACATTGGAATCAAAACTCATCTGGATATATTTCCAGTCAAACTCTATTCCACGGGCTCCAACCCATAGGGGTAAAAACCTATATAAACAGAATGAACACCATCTGAGATTAGATGTACTGCAAAATATACCTGGATGCAGAAATTAGAATCCATTTCAATGTATCAGTTGTCTGTGTCACGTCGTCGTCTGTGAGAGACCAGGGGTTGCTGATGTGGTCAAATTGCTCAAACCGGCATGGTGAAGCCCGTCACTACTAATATACAACAACACAAGGGGTTGCTGATGTGGTCAAATTGTTCACATTGGCTTGGTGAAGCCCGTCACTACTAATATACAACAGCACACACCATAAAATGTGGAACAACTACACGTGATCCAATACAGTTAAGATTTAGAAACATTTTTCGTAGATTCACTTGGTCAATTTGTCTGTTTTCTCACTTTTTCATGCTCACAACACAGCCACACAGTGCATCAGCCAGCAGCCATGTAGCCATTATATTCACGGTAAAGATGGCAGAAGACCAATTTTACGGTAATGGATTGAGTGATGGCTTGTGCTGCTCCCCAGCTTACAGATAGGCAGATCAATGTTGTAACCACTTCACTACTGCTTGAATGTCACAGGCACTGTGCTTCCTGTGCAACAGTCAGCAGGTCAAATGTTCCAACAGGTATGATTTTTTTCATCTGCTTGTGGTTTAATGGCTGGATGAAACCAGGGTAAACCACCGACCTTTGGGGAATTACTGACTAACTTTCCCTCATGTGATCCACTGAATTTGGTGGAACACCAGTTATGTTCATTGACCATTAAAACTGCTCAAACGGCCACATGGGTGTCGTTGACCGCTTGTTGTCACCTAGGCCCCACAAGCAGTGAGAGCAAATGAATGTGATGTCTTACTTTGTCATAATGAGTTCGGCAGTGGCCCATCCCATACTGGCAGCCATGAACTTCAGCTGACCTTTGCCAGCAATCTTTGTCATGACAAAATAGAGCCCCACCAAATCAGCCAGGTCCACTGTGGACTTCATAAATTCCTGGAACAGACATAACACATGTTCTACACCCTTTCAGCCTACAACTGATTTATAACATTTGTTTCCACTTTGGGTAAAAAAAAAATCTTGTGCATCCAAATAAAATCTACCATGTATGAAAACATGAAAAACGTTTTCCTTGCTGTATTATTTTCCCTATATTTTATAGGCAGTTCCTAATTTCCTACAGGAGTAGGACTTCTAGGTTGGACCAGGTTGTTGTGTACCAAGACTCACCCCGACAACATCAAGACTTCCTGTGGGCACATCAGAGGTGGGGAAGAATGTAGCCAGAACCAACATCTTGCACAGCTGTGTGAACAGGTAGGCTGCAGCTGCCTGGGTACATTTCCAAAACGCACTGTACTCTGCTCTGGAATAACAGAACACTGCTGTTGGAATGATCTAATCATCTCCACATTCCCCACCCCATCATACCCCCACCCCCCGCCACCAAATGACAGGGACGGCAGCCTACTCGTCAGCAATGCCTGAACAATCCTCTCCTACCATCTAACATGGTGGCCAAGCTACTGCTACAATCAACTCTTCATATTCATTTCTCTTTTTTAAGTTTTCAGAATTTAAGGCAAAGTCTGATTTAAATACCTGTTGTCTATGGTGGTTTTCAGGAGCCATCATTACATGATTGTTGTCACAAGAATTTATCACTTATACAAGTCATCTTTCTGAGTTGTACTCCGACACAATCTGAGTCTGTATGGTTATTTAATACACTGACAATACACTGACAGTTATTGCGTACAGACATCAGACTGAAAAATCCATCACATGTGGTCAACTTCTAGATGGTCAGTGTTGATACTCTAAAACAGCCATAAATCTCTTTTTTACTTCCCACACCTCTGTCAACACAGATGACCAGGCTGTGATCCACTTTTCAAGTCTTGTTTTTACTCATATAAGACATGATGGGACATGCAGGATCAAGAGATGATGTGCTACTGGCATGACATACACGTGTTTGTCAAGAGTCATTGTTGCGACAGGTGATTCAAGGAGATCGCTAGAAATATTCCACGTCTGACATACATTTTTCGATCTGATGTCTGTGTGCAATAACTGTCAGTGTCACTGTCAGATTAAAGCTGGTCACTGCTGATTTCTCAGAATAACAAATATGGCCACGAAACGCTGGGATACTTCCCTCACTTCTGACATATACTTGAGCGTCCCCCCCATCCGAAAATCTCATAACAACCAACCAGAGTAGGCCCTACAAGAGTGGAGGAAACCAGCTTTACTACTAAAGTTTAGCATCAGAGCAGGTACCAATTCAGAAGCTCTAAATTACATGGTATGTAATGACAAATGTTTCCAGGGAGTTTTGATTGCAGTTGTAGGTCTACATTAAGCTTATTTCTTGGACTGCAAACCTGATGTCAGACGGCATGGAAGCATTGTTAATACATCGTCCTGTCATTTCGTGGCACTCACATAATCGTGACAGTTGCTTTTAATGCGAGGTTTTGAGCACAAGCTCCATTAAAACTCTGTCCACAACAGATTTTTTTTTCACTCTGCAGGCAACGCTCAGTATCATTGGGCAATCGATCTGTGCAGTTTTAACGTTTATTTTTTAATGCCAATGCGTTCTCTATTCTAGTGAACAAAACCTTAATTTGAGACCACGGATATCCAGGTACTTCACCCACTTAAGGCAGCGGCTAGCAGACAATGTAGTAAAAGATAACATGGGAAGGCAGAGGAAAATGACCTACAACTGAATAATTACCAGAAATTACAGTGTTTTACATTGAACAATTTGCATAGTATATGTAAATCATGAACTTTAACGACTTATGAGGCTGTGAAGCAGTTCTGTGTTAACTTCCATGTTATTTTGATAATGTTTGCACTGCCGTGTCTGCGCGAGCAAACTGTGTTGGCAAGAAGTAAAACGGTTAAACCACAACTAAGCTGGGCAGAGGTTTAGAGTTGCGCATAACTGCGCATGAGCAGAACGTGTTAATTGGTAGATAAACAAAAGCAAATATTCGTTTGTGTCATTCTTTTAATGTAACAGACTTCATGACAGCCAAGTACAGATCTCTGTTCTAATTTTTTTTCTCTGTGTTGCAATGAGTTTTCCACTTAAAACAGTCTTAGAGCCCATGTGTAGTCTCAAATGTCAAACAGACACATAAAGGCACGAAATGGGCTGAACTGTGTGTCACTGCCTACCCTAACAATGCTTTGAACACAGCCACGAGGAACTGTTCATCCACCAGTGAAGGATTTCCAGTCATGCGCAGTCGAAACAGCTGTCTGGCTTATACCACGAAAACCTGTGGCGTGAAGGCAGCAGATGCCTCACAAGTAGAATTTGAGTACCACTGGCGAACGCGCATCGACTCTAATGCAAACTCCAACGTATTCAATTAAATTAAACATTGAGGTCTACTTAGCAGAACCAAACTGGCCTCAAATCCACCCTAAAAGGGCAGTACACACTGAATTCTTGTGGGGATGAAAGAGGAAAGGATCTCTATGATCAATCTTGCATGTTTAAGCCTATTTCAGACTCATTACAAGCAGAAAATACAAACGAACGTTGACTTGTTTCTGTTCAAAACCGCTCAGTGCTGTCAGGGCGCATCGGGTGTATCCAAATTCCAGATTGTACCTGAAGCCACGCCCGGAAATAGTGGATAACTGACTACTGAGACATATGCGTGCCTGGACCTAACAACACTATGCGATTTTCAAAAAGAAACACGTCACCATTCGTTTGCATTTTCTGCTTGTAATAAATCTGAAATGAACTTGAAGTCATAGAGATCCTTTCCTCCCTACTCCAGACAAGAAATCGGCGTGTGCTGCCCTTTCAGAGCTGATCTGAGGCCAACTTGGTTCCACTAACTGGGTCTCTGCAATGGACCGACTTGATTTTTGAACTTGCTGGTTAAACGTTCAGGAATGTAAATATCAGAAATTGTTGAAAACATACCTCAACATTTAATTTAATTGAACTAAAACTCCAACCCGTGTCACCACGGTAGTTACAATCAACTTAGTCTACGATGACTTTCTGGAACTGAGCCGAATGGCAGAGGAATAGCCGAGATAAATTGAGATTGTCTCCCCTGTGCAATCAACAATCAGATGCCGGCTTAACTTAAAGGGCGTTAGCAGTCCAATGATGCTGATGGTTTTTGACAGACAAACCACTTAACTTACAATCCTGAGCATCTGTACACAATAACGTAAGGCACATAGGACAACGCCACGCAGTTCCCAAAATGAAAGAACGTCATCTTGCTTTAAAATCACAGAAAATACAGTCAAAGTTGACGGGAACCACGCAGCTTACGATTGCAGGAAACGTGAACTATACTACTTCCGGTGGTTTATTCACACCGAATATTTAGTCAAGAAACTTCATCTACAAAGCAGATTCATAATAACTCTATTTATTAATAATGTTGCCGGGAATTTAAATATTGGTAGACTTAGACATTTGTATATTGATACATTTTTGACCAGTTAAAATGACACATGTTGTACAATCCAGTTGTCGCTTGGCAACAGCGTCAGTGAGTGATAACACTGTATACCTTGTTGAGAAGGCATACACTTATAAATCCCAGTCGGTGGAAACACATAAGTCAGACAGAGCGTACTTAATCAACGCAGAGCAAAAGGAACAGAAGTGACACCATGTCGCTAAACTTTAGCGCAAATCAGGTACGATTACAATGCCTTTTCTAATAAAATGTAGGCCTCTTCATGCAAACTGTTAGAATGCTTACGGTGATCGAATGTTCTAGTCATTGAAAATGTGTTGTAGCCGCCGAAATAATGTAAATACGTTTGATATCATGACAACAGATTTCATGTACCAAATTTATTTATTTATTTATTTCAGTACAACAAAGCGTTTAGCCCATACAACCTCCAGAACTGGGAGATACCAAGAGAACATAAAGAGGTACGGTACACAAGACTTTGTGATTCTTGATTGTCATATTCTAGTGGTAATTTACTAGCATTAAATACATTGATTACAGTGTCACACTGTACGCATGAGCTACTCGTACATCTAGGTCAGAGGCCTAGGCTGTTCAGTTGCAATTACATGGCTGATGTCGCTTATTAATTTCCATCAATATTATGTGCTGAAAATTTAGACATTAACCACAAGAAATTCTACACCGGGCCCAACAGTTTTGATGAAACTGGCTTTTTAGCCTTTCTTTACTAATAAGCTGATTATACAAAATCCATTTTCGTAAGCTTTTTTAAACTGACATTAAAGGATTCATTAAGTGTAACTGTTGAATGGTAATTGTAAATTTATGCTAATTATGTAAGTGAACAATATAAAGACAAATAAAGTAAAAGTTGAACACACTTTGGCAGATTGTAAGATTTATGCTTATTTTCTGTCATCACTCTGAATTTATATGTGCCTGAGGTGATCTCACTGGTGAATCAGGGACACTGTGGCTTGAAGCGTGGTGTAGGGCTCATACACAGGCTTAGGTCCTCCTTACTCTGTTCTTCATCTAATAGTGGCTTTCACAACTTTCTGCCTTACATCACTGGCCTAGTACACTGACGATCACGCTGACTGCTGAGACCTGATTAAACCATTATAGATACAAGCCATTTTTACCCCCAAATATGAAAACAAAAGAGCTTATTTACATGTATATCCATACATTATACGGAACATGTCACAGAGTTCCAAAACCATAACACTCCAGGAGCATGTAGACTTAAACATTTTTAGTTAATGCTTGAAGATTGTCAAGAGTGATTTCAAGCTATTTTATATAATGCATTTACTTTGAGTAAAACTGGAACAAAAGTTCACGCTACACATATTTGATTAAAGTATATTTTTCCTTTTTAGCGACCATGTCAACATGTCGGTTTCACACAGTTTATCGCTAATGATGAAGGTCACTTGATGGAAGGCGTTAAACGGTCTCGAGAATCTCCTTGGGGGAACTTTGTCGGTACATGGGATCTTCCGCTAAAAATACCAGGTAACCTTGTAGGTATTTGTACCATATCAGTTTGAGGAGAACTTTGAAGATACAGGTGACCCTGTACTCTGACAAGATCTGAATCTGTGTGCGTATTTAATATATTGGCAGGTATTGCATACAGACTCCCTTCTATCACCAAGATCTCCAAACCACATATCCTTTTCACATAACATTTGCATGGCTGTGTTCCTTGATAATTTGCCTTCACACTGGTGTGTAATATATGCGTCAAGCTTTAATACTCCAAACCAGCCGCAAATCTCTTTTTAACACAAATAACCTGAATGACCCACTGTTTTTTCTGACGCAGATGCCGAGCCCAATATGAGGATTACTGACATCATGTCCTCTCACTTAATATCAGTGTAACTAATAGAATAATACCACTTTAAGGAGAACTTTGACAGGTAACCCTGTAGGCATTTGTACAGTATCACTGTGGGGATGACTTTGATATGTAAGCTTGTAGGCCTGTGTACAATATCACTTTGGGGATGACTTTGACAGGTAACCTTGTAGGTGTTTGTACAATATGGCTTTGGGGATGACTTTGACATGTAACCTTGTAGGTGTTTGTACCATATCACTTTGGGGATGACTTTTGACAGGTAACCTTGTAGGCATTTGTACAATGTCACTTTTGGGATGACTTTGACAGGTAACCTTGTAGGCCTTTGTACAATATCACTTTGGGGATGACTTTGACAGGTATCCTTGTAGGCCTTTGTACAATATCACTTTGGGGATGACTTTTGACAGGTAACCTTGTAGGCCTTTGTACAATTTCCCTTTGGAAATGACTTTCACACGTGGCCTTGTAGGCATTTGTACAACATCATTTTGGGGAGAACTTTCAGATGTAACCCTGTAATCATTGGTACAATATCACTTTGGGGATGACTTTCACATGTAACCCTGTAGGCGTTCGTCCAGTATATCTGTGGGGATGACTTTCACAAGTCATCTGAGGGGATGACTTTCGTACGAAACCTTGTAGGCCTTTGTACAGTATCACTGTGGGGATGACTTTCACACGAAACCTTGTAGGTGTTTGTAGGCCTTTGCACAATTTCACTTTGGAGATGACTTTCACATGTAACCTTGTAGGCATTTGTACACTATCTCTGAGGGAATGACTTTCACCCGAAACCCTGTAGGCCTTTGTATAGTATCACTGTGGGGATGACTTTCACACAAAACGTTGTAGGTGTTTGTACAGTATCACTTTTGGGATGACTTTGACATGTAATCCTGTAGGCCTTCGTACAGTATCTCTGTGGGGATGACTTTCACACAAAACCTTGTAGGCCTTTGTACAGTTTCACTTTGGAGATAACTTTCACATGTAACCTTGTAGGCATTTGTACACTATCTCAGAGGGGATGACTTTCACACGAAACCTTGTAGGTGTTTGTACAATATCACTTTTGGGATGACTTTGACAGGTAACCTTGTAGGCCTTTGTACAATATCACTGTGGGGATGACTTTGACACGTAACCTTGTAGGCCTTTGTACAATATCACTTTTGGGATGACTTTTGACAGGTAACCTTGTAGGCCTTTGTACAATTTCCCTTTGGAGATGACTTTTACACGTGGCCTTGTAGGCGTTTGTACACTATCTCTGAGGGGATGACTTTCACCCGAAACCCTGTAGGCCTTTGTATAGTATCACTGTGGGGATGACTTTCACACGAAACCTTGTAGGTGTTTGTACAGTATCACTTTTGGGATGACTTTGACAGGTAACCTTGTAGGCCTTTGTACAATATCACTTTTGGGATGACTTTGACAGGTAATCCTGTCAGTATCGCTGTGGGGATGACTTTCACACGAAACCTTGTAGGTGTTTGTACAATATCACTTTTGGGATGACTTTGACAGGTAACCTTGTAGGTGTTTGTACAGTATCACTGTGGGGATGACTTTCATATGTAATCCTGTAGGCCTTTGTACAGTATCACTGTGGGGATGACTTTCACATGTAATCCTGTGGGCGTTTGTACAGTATCACTCTGGGGATAATTTGCTGTACTCTGTTATACTCTACAGTCTACGTATAAATTATCAGCTTGTATTGCTTTGTGTGGACATGTTCTGAAACTCTAGGAAGCAGGTTTGCATTATGATGTCATAAAGTTACACAGACATTGAACATTAAGGTCTGTGAGAGGGCATTTGGTCATGCAGTGCCATCACATTATGACGCTGCAAGTGTTCAGTATGTGTTCATGTTTAACAGTTGTTACTTACAACATAATGCTTCACTGAAGCTGAACAGTTGCGTATATAATAATGTTTTGAATAGAAATCTGACAAAAGAGAAAATGCACAAGATACAGTGTTTCTGGATCAGGACATTGCTACCATTGTTGTTATCCATTCTTCTAGCCTGGCTTCTAAAGTTTGACGAGTTGAGAATGCATCAGAAGTTTGGTGTTCAAAGTAACATAGGCACAGAGTACAATGTGTGACTTTGTGTTTTAATGTAAATAGCTCCAATTCATTTATTTGCAGGTAACAAAATATCCAATCCAACAGCCAGACGGAGCACAGTGGCAGTAGATCTTCAGCAGCAGAAATGTGAAGGAGATGAAATTATCAGTGGACAAACTAAACACGTTGAGGTAATGAGAGATTATTTTTTTTTTAGTTGGGAGGATTGGAGGTTAATCATTTGTACTTTGGAAGACATTTCATTGTGTAAAAATGTGCTACTTTTTCTGCACACAAACATGTTTTTGCAAAGCAGTTGCATCATGCAAATGACCTACCATCAGTGGCATAGTATAATGATAAATTGTGTTGCCATAGTGAATGTGCCCAACACAGAGTTGTTATCTCTGTCAAAGAAATCCTGCACATTGGGTTTGAGGGTGGTATCTGTCTGACAGAGGATTGTACATGTATTGACCTTGTATTTATTTATTTATTTAATTGGTATTTTACACCATACTCAAAAATATTTCACTTCTATGACGGCGGCCAACAATATGGTGGGAGGAAACCGGGCAGTATTAACCTTGTACCTTTTGTCATTAACATGAAAGCTTATAATTAAATAAGGTGGTGTCATGAATTATGTATGACACCTGAACAGAGTGCACACCTACAGGGACTGTGTGTTAAGTGAGTGTTGTTTTTGCACAGGTACCTGACCCATTACCCATCAAAGAGGACCAGACAGCAGACTTGGCAGTCACCTCAGGCTCTCCTGTCCCGGAAAATGCAGTCTGCAAGGTGCACAGCCCCGCCCAAGGCAGACCTGCCAGCCACAGAGGCACCTCTGCCGGCCCTGTACACTCACCCACAAAAGCACCCTCACCCTGCCGTAACTTACAGGATGCTGACCATGCCAAATCACCCATAAACTGGCCATCCACAGTGGCAGACACACAATAAAGTTTAATGAGGGACAACCTTATACAGATATTTAGAGAGAAAAAAACCATGTGAGGAACTATAGTTTGGAATGGTGCACAAATGTCAGATCATGATTTCTACTTAGCAAACTAAGCTCACAACAGCGTTATTTACTACCGCTCTACAGATGTTAATCATTTTACAAATGTTGGCAAAGTGTATTTGTTAGCAGCATTACTGTATTCACACTGAGAACCGTATGACTTTTTGACAAACAAAAATAAAAGATATTGATTATTTATTGTGCCTTGTCTCACCTATACTGTTCATAATGCAACTTTAGTTCGAGGTCTGAGCCAAACAAACCATGTATTTTGTAACTGGAGAGGTCACAGGAGAGACACAGCAAAGCCATGAGGGCATGACACTGAGCGGTTCTGAGCCGTACGTTAGGCCTACTGGGCTGTGCACTACTGTTCCCAAAGGTCAACAAGTCCATGGTCTTAGAATCCAATGCAATCAGGATCATTGCGGCACCTGATCACCTGCAGTCATGCAGTAACTTGTGGCTGTGGTACATTAGCCACAAATGTTAGCACTGTGTCTGATTCTGTACTGTGTGGTACTCGATGGGGACACTTCTGTTCATTATGGTGTGGTACTCGATGGGGGCCCTTCTGTTCATTATGCTGTGGTACTCGATGGGGGCCCTTCTGTTCATTATGGTGTGGTACTCGATGGGGGCCCTTCTGTTCATTATGGTGTGGTACTCGATGGGGGCCCTTCTGTTCAGTAGAAGCCACAGATGTCCACAAGGTTCCTGACAAATCTCCTGATGTAATGCCACACGTGTTCACGTGCTGCCTGACAAACATCCTGACGTAAAGACACGGGTGTTCACAAAGTGTCTCATAAACCTCCAGATGTAAAGACACAGGTGTTCACAAGGTACCTCACAAACCTGATGTACAATATAAAGACACAGGTGTTCACAAGGTACTTGACAAACCTCCTGAAATAAAGACACGGCTGTTCACAAGGTGCCTGACAAGCCTGAAGTAAAGACACAGGTGTTCACAAGGTACCTTACAAACCTCCTGATGTAAAGACACAGGCATTTACAAGGTACCTGACAACCCTGACTTAGAGACACAGCTGTACCAAGTCAACATAAAAAATTCACACAGCAGACTTTGATGTTTATGCTTATGGCCTGTTTCTTTTAGTAACCACAGCAACTTCACAGGTTTAACAGGCACTCAGCTCAAACTCTTGATAAACCTGCTACTATTAAGAGGACAAACTTCAGGCAAGAATGAACAAAAAGACAATACAGATAACTGGTACAAGTACAGAGTAACTTTGGTGTATTTCAACAAGTTAGTGAAAAACTTACTTTGAATCTGGCTTTAGGCTGTGCAGTTCTCTCCACCATTACCCACTAATAGGACTTGCACAGCTACCTCACACCAGCACATGGTAAACAGACTTTCATTAAAAGTCTAAAGTACATGTAATCAGTCTGTGCTATTTTTTTTATTCATAATCGTCAGTGACTTTCAATCTTCTCAGCAACGTCAAACATTGTGAGTTTTGTTACAGATGTGGACATCATCATTATTTATCCTAGCTATGCATTCAGTGACATCTTCCACATGCATCCTGTTTATGCTTGAACAATGCTGTGCCTGACTGGCCCACTAAGGCACCTGAACTAGTGAGATGGCATAACACTGAATCACTTACATGCACCCATCAAGGCTCCAATGCTGCTAGCAGTCAGCTGACTAACAAAAGATCAAGGTAATGCCCTGTTACACTCTGTCATCACCTGAGATCTCTTCACCTGGTCCCATGTGCAGACAGCAAGAGTGTCAGTAAAATCAGAGTAACAGTCTGTTATACTCTGCCCTCATCTGGGATCTCTTCACCTGGTCCCATGTGCGGACAGCAAGAGTGTCAGTAAAATCAGGGTAACAGTCTGTTATACTCTGTTCTCATCTGGGATTTCTTCACCTGGTCCCATGTGCGGACAGCAAGAGTGTCAGTAAAATCAGGGTAACAGTCTGTTATATTCTGCCATCATCTGGGATTTCTTCACCTGGTCCCATGTGCGGGCAGCATAATGAAACCTGTAATAAACCTGTGTCAGTTTCGCACACTGTCTACACCATATTTCTCATGGAGTGAAAAAGTTGTTATCACATATCAGTCATATTAGCCTGGTATTAGGCTAATCTTGTTTCAAATTAAAGTATATGTATTTCCACAAAGGTGTAATATGACTTGTTTACTTCTTTAACCACTCACTGTACCTCTGACCACTAACTGTACCTCTAACCATTCTCTCTCTGACCACTCACTCTATCTCTGACTGTTAACTGTCTCTCTCTGACCATTCACTGTCCCTGTCCAACCACTCACTGTATCTCTGATTACTCACTGTATCTCCAACAGCTCACTGTCTCTCTCTGAGCACTCACTATCTGTCTGATCACTCACTGTATCCTGACTACTCACTGTATCTCTGACCACTCACTGTCTCTCTCTGACCAACCACTGTATCTCTGACTGCTCACAATATCTCTGACCACTCACTGCATCTCTGACCACTCACTGCACCTCTGAACACTCCCTGTCTACTCACCAGTTTTTTTCTGACAGAGTTGTGTGTGTCAAAAGGTAGCGTGGGACTGCGTAAAGCTGTGCTCTGAGGGACCTAAGCAGAGTGTTGAAGCTGGGGAACCCCCTGTACTCTGGCAGCAGATTCAGTATGCTGTCTGTAACACAACAGCGGCACGCATTATCAAGATTCAGTATGCTGTCTGTAACAGAACAGTGGCACGCGTCATCAAGATTGAGTATGCTGTCTGTAACACTACAGTGGCACAGGGTATCAGCCTACTGAGCTAGACTTGCTCACATCTGACACATGTTTAACACTGATACTTAGGGACTAATACTTTTCACTTCATCACTCGCACTCTAGACTATTTCCTAAACTGCACAATAAGTCCATCTTACAAGACATCATAAGACATCTGCACAATACTAACTGAACTCCCACTTCAATTCAATTACCAGTACCTGGAAATGTTCCAAAAATTGCACATCAAGTTCGTAAGCGCTTTTTTGCTGTGAAGTTGTGGGGTGCTGTTAACAGTCTTACCCTCACTTTACGTTCCTTGCATAAGCTCACAATTCCAAGATGAGGACAGTTACAGATAAAAGTTTTCTACACCAGGGCATCTGTACAGGTTGTGGGTGCCACTGGCCACTAATCAGATGAAGGGATACAAATGTAATTATTTCTTATCAGTAGCTTTGGAAAACAATGGTTATCAAATGTAACCTTGCTTTCTGTGATACTTTCAGCAACTAAAGTTAAATAAAAGATACAATAATAATTATAAAATTTTCAATAAATGCAACATGAAAGAAAATGACTATATTTTAGAGCAAAACCTGAACTGGCCCAATCTAAGGGAGATAACTCTAAATATCTTAAAAACATCGTGTTCTTAAACGTGCTAGTTTTGTGACACAATCAAGGTTTATCATCCAGGTCTGAGTGCTAAATGTAGAGGATGATGTAACAAATTACTAGTCCTGTGGCACTGGACACACTTACACAATCACATAGCCATCTCTCGTTCCTCATCCCCACCCATGACATCATATACTTTGTTATTGCACCACATATACCCATTCCTGGGAATTTTCCAAAAATTGCACATCAAGATCCTAGGAACTTGTGTGCCGTGAATACGTGTGACTTGTTGTTAGCAGTCTTACCCTCACTTAACGTTCCTTGGGTAAGCTCGCAACCCCAAGATAAGGACGGTTACCTGATTGCCATGCTATCAATTGTACATCATCAACTGTATCCTTGAACACGTTGTGGGTTCTACCACAATACAGCGAGTTTGTTGGATATTTGTCTATAATGTTTTAGATATAAGTGATTAAAAGGTTTTAAAAACAGTGGATTTAAATGTCATTCACAGTTTGTTAAAAGATCATTGAATAGATTCCTATGATAATTTATCTTACCATCTTCGAGGTAAGCTGAAGGTATACATTGAACTACAAGAACCAAGGGACATAACTCTGATCCTATTCGTTTTCAAATGAGCATGACATTCTCAGATTAGAAAATTCACATGGGTGAAACGATTTGCAGATATTACAATTTGTGATCATCGGAATCCCAAATTTTTCTCTAATGACATGTGCATTTCGATTGGTCCTAGGAATCGCAGTGTTCCCAGTACAGGACCTGTGATGCAATCATAAGGGATTTAATAATGGCAGTGGATTAATTGATGACAGTAAAATAACTGGACAAAAAGCTGTGATGTGCTTAGAGGCTGAAACTTACTTAAAGTTTTAAATGGTTTCAAATAATTAAAACTGATATTTAACAGTATTATCTGCAAATTTTCCCACCCCACTTTAAGAAAATTGGAAGCTTAAAAATATCCTAGAAGAGAGATTTGGTTTAAGATACACTTACACTGGGATAACAATACTTGCTGACTATTTACCTCTGTCACTGGAGTTGGGTCTGTCATAGGATGGCAAGAGAAACAGGTTCACATCTGACTGTATCGTCTTCCTGTTCAGTCCAGAGATCACAGAGCCATTGGCCAGGGTCAAGGACCCTGGGAAACACAAGAACACAGACACTGGGAAACACAAGAACAAAAAAGTTCAAACTGTTGCTGACACGTTAATTTACTTCCACTCAGTTAACTTTACAGCAAAGTTTGGAGTCTCTCAACAGCATGGCCAGTGTTTGCTGAAAGGACCTGAATGTATTCACACTGAAGTCAACCTGGATTTCACTTCCACTCACCTTTACTGCGAAGTTTGGAGTCTCTAAACAACATGGCCAGTGTCTGCTGATACGACATGAATGTATTCACACTGAAGTCATCCCTAGAGGCTTGGTTCTGTAGGAACACTGAATGCACAGAACATAATATCACTCAGCATTCTGTCAATAATTTGCACACAAAAAGGCATCTACAAAGCAATTTGGCCAATGACACATTTAAAATAGGCTCTGAGAACTGTAATGTAAGGAAAATTAGAATCATCGGACTGAAGCTTAGGTCTTGTCGCAGTCGACAGATGAAGACTGTGCAAATTCTGCAGTGCTTTGTTAAACAGCAATAAAATAAACACTAACTAAAAACTCCCTGTACTGGTAGGGATGCCTGTGAGATGGCCACATGCTGCTGTTGTTGTAGCTTACCTAGGTGTGGGTGATAGTCTTGGGAATCCTCAGGGTTTGTCCCTGACTCTTGGCCACTGGCAGAAGGGGAAGCCGGCTTCAGCATCTCAGCCGTTAGCAGAAACCTGCAAAAAATGCAACACTTCAGGGTCTGATTACCACAGCAAATGGCTTAGTACATGACTAAAAAAGCATCTACCACAACAAGAGATGCAGCCAAGCAAACATGACACAGTACTAACAAACCGCAATCCATTTCGTTTATGCGTACGTAGCTCAAAGCATTACAGAGGTATTCATCACAGGCTGGCAATGCAGAAAGAAAGGCATTTCTAATTCTTACGGAAATAAAATGAGAACAGTGCTAGCGCAAAGTGGTGCAGATTTAACCAGAGCACAGCACGGCACTCTCATATGTGCCTGATAAGGTCATTTGGGAACATGTAGTTTAAGAGGTGTATAGCTTGACATGTCTTACCTGAGGAAGTTGAGATCTGCAAACCAATCCTGTACCACCAGAACCACATTACACACTGTCATCAGGAATGCAGCCAGCTGTAAGGACTGCCAATGAGTGTGGTATACAATCAATACTATACACAATCACAGTCTTAGACCACTATACACAATCACAGTCTTAGACCACCTTAATGTTATATATCAAAGTCCTCCTTTTTTCAGACAGTAAAGTTAAAAGTGATTGTTGGCTATTAAACAGCAAATAATCTTTGTTGGAAACATACATTCAGATTTAACATACATCTGAACTATGTACATTTTGATCACCTGGTCCTCACTGACCCATTTTTATGAGGTTCAAATCCAGCACACACTGGTTTGGCTGCAGCTTTTAGTTTACATCAATTTAAATGTAAATATTACAAGGATCTGTCACTGTTTACTTATATGTGTTGTGAATTTTCCAGGTTTTTACCTGCATGTGAACACAGTTCTCCACACTGGTGAACTCGGGAGGGTATTTCTTCTCACTGTGAATCAGGTGATCCATTACAGAGGCACTCATCACTGGCTAGTAATCCAGAAAAAAAGGCAATCTCTAACTTCTCAACTAAAATGAGAGCGGTGCTAGAGCAAAATGGTGCAAATTAAACCAAAGCACAGCACAACACTGATACACGTGCTTGATAATGTCATTTAATACTTATGTCACATACATTTACAAACCCAAACTTGTAGGGGATTCTCACATTCTACACATTCAGTTTCAAAGTAAAACAGAACACAATGGAACTGCACTGTCAGCAGATTTACCAATTTAAATTTTATTTGTAACACTACTCGCTTTTTGGAACTATTTCCACTGAACTAAATGTAGATCAACAACCCCAATCAGCCAGTGTACGTTCAGGTAGCCGATCCTCTCCCCTGTCACATACATGTCAATACCTCTTGTCTGATGACCTTCACCTCTCAGTCACTCACCTGTGTGTCCAGGTAGATGATCCTTTCCCCAGTCACATACATGTCAATACCTCTTGTCTGATGACCTTCACCTCTCAGTCACTCACCTGTGTGTCCAGGTAGATGATCCTTTCCCCAGTCACATACATGTCAATACCTCTTGTCTGATGACCTCCGTTTTCTCGTGCTTCTGTACTTTCAGGTGGAAATGCAAATGACCTGCACATTGAAGACAAATGGCTGAATAGTGAACTGATCAAAAGGAAAACATTTGCCTCCAACTTTCCCACATTTAGCAAAATAATCAGGTTCAAAGATGCATCAGTACTGGAAGTCTATACATGACCCAAACACAATAACAAATTCAATAATCTATTTCTTTAATTCATGACAAAACTTACATAGATGCAATGAAATATTGCATTTTATATTTCACATATTCTGATATCAAAAATCATTAGATTCTGCTGCTTGACGTTGACAGGACTTACACAGCTCCTTACCCGGGAGAGTCAGACGTAGAACTGCCAACACGACTTACACAGCTCCTTACCAGGGAGGATCGGACGTAGAACTGCCAACACGAATTACACAGCTCCTTACCCGGGAGAGTCGGATGTAGAACTGCCAACACGACTTACACAGCTCCTTACCGGGGAGAGTCGGACGTAGAACTGCCAACACGAATTACAAAGCTCCTTACCCGGGAGAGTCAGACGTAGAACTGCCAACACGACTTACACAGCTCCTTACCTGGGAGGGTCGGACGTAGAACTGCCAACACGACTTACACAGCTCCTTACCCGGGAGGGTCGGACGTAGAACTGCCAACACGACTTACACAGCTCCTTACCTGGGAGGGTCGGATGTAGAACTGCCAACACGACTTACACAGCTCCTTACCGGGGAGAATCGGACATAGAACTGCCAACACAACTTACACAGCTCCTTACCCGGGAGAGTCGGATGTAGAACTGCCAACACAACTTACACAGCTCCTTACCGGGGAGAATCGTACATAGAACTGCCAACACGAATTACAAAGCTCCTTACCGGGGAGAGTCGGACGTAGAACTGCCAACACGAATTACAAAGCTCCTTACCCGGGAGAGTCAGACGTAGAACTGCCAACACGACTTACACAGCTCCTTACCTGGGAGGGTCGGACGTAGAACTGCCAACACGACTTACACAGCTCCTTACCCGGGAGGGTCGGACGTAGAACTGCCAACACGACTTACACAGCTCCTTACCTGGGAGGGTCGGATGTAGAACTGCCAACACGACTTACACAGCTCCTTACCGGGGAGAATCGGACATAGAACTGCCAACACAACTTACACAGCTCCTTACCCGGGAGAGTCGGATGTAGAACTGCCAACACAACTTACACAGCTCCTTACCGGGGAGAATCGTACATAGAACTGCCAACACGAATTACAAAGCTCCTTACCCAGACGTAGAACTGCCAACACGACTTACACAGCTCCTTACCTGGGAGGGTCGGATGTAGAACTGCCAACACGACTTACACAGCTCCTTACCCGGGAGGGTCGGACGTAGAACTGCCAACAAGACTTACACAGCTCCTTACCTGGGAGAGTCGGACGTAGAACTGCCAACTGGACTTACACAGCTCCTTACCCGGGAGAGTCGGACGTAGAACTGCCAACACGACTTACACAGCTCCTTACCCGGGAGAGTCGGACGTAGAACTGCCAACTGGACTTACACAGCTCCTTACCCGGGAGAGTCAGACAAAGAACTGCCAACTGGACTTACACAGCTCCTTACCCGGGAGAGTCGGACGTAGAACTGCCAACTGGACTTATACAGCTCCTTACCCAGGAGAGTCGGACGTAGAACTGCCAGCAGAACTTACATAGCTCCT